>OZ023233.1:1893798-2247604 GCA_964006365.1 Trididemnum miniatum
TAGCCTTAAAAACGTACCGTAAACCCACTCATACCGGACTTTACATCAAGTGGCAAAGCTTTGTGCCTCTGAAATACAAGATTAATTTAGTGAGGAACCTCTTGCACAGAGCTTACAAAATTTGCAATTCCTATTCACTTATCCACGAAGATTTCAAAATTATTTCCACCATGCTAGAGAAAAACGGCTATCCGACTGGATTTCTTAATCAGCAAATTCGAATTTTTTTCAACAAAATGCATGAAAAAGTAAAAACTCCAGAAGTCGAAGAAAAGCCAGACTCTGAAAGCAAAACAAGACCCATATTCTCGATTTTAAAACTACCGTATATCGGAGACATGTCTCATCAAATTGAAAAAGAAATTCGGCAATATCTATTCAAAAAACTTTCCCAAAAATCAAAATTTGTTATGGTACACGAAACAACAACTATTGGCCAAAAATTCAGGTACAAGGACCGTCAAACACTGCTACACAGCTCAGGAGTAGTGTATAAACTCAATTGCTCATGCGGACAATCATACATTGGACAAACCAAAAGAAATTTGAAGATTAGAATCAATGACCATATGCCAAAAAACTCAACTAAGAATGAAACTGATGTGTCCCAACACTTGAAAAATAACCCAGACCATACGATGAACTTTCATTCCCCCGAAATACTAGCTCACAGCAATAACATCCGAAAACTCAACCACAATTAAATATTGATGACTCTTCCAACCCCATCTACCTATTTAACATTTAGCTCACTTCGCACAATATTCGTGCAGGCCTAAATCGCAATTAGTAACGTGTTTAATTTCCATTTATATTCAACGTCTTTTTTTAGTTATGATTTAATTAATCCTACAGTGTTTGTACTTAATAATCCTACTACTAATCTAGTCACTCCAGTTGCACGTAATTGTTTAATTTGCCCCTTTAGTTATATTTTACGTAAATCCCAACTACTTTGTTTATGACGTAATAGTTATGCTGTATTTAAAATAATTTCTTTCTTGTGCTGGTTATTCTAGCCTAGTGCCTATGTAGTTTCACACTGATGATGGTATAAGTTTTTACCGAAACGTTTGTGAGTATGATTGCAAATATACTGGCTATAATCTTTCTATGGCATTGGTTTACTTGCCTGTCTATAACGCGCAAAAGGTTTTCATCAACGCATAAAACTGTTCAGTTCCAAAAGACCTGTTCGCACTGTAGATAAGAGTAAATAATAATTTGGTTTGAAACGCTATATGTCTTGTTATTACCATATTGCTTCACGCTACAATAAAACCGAATTGTCTCTTTTGTTCTATATCTAAGACACCCCTTCACTCGAACTGCTGAAGATTTGACCTTAAATGAAAGCCTACCAAAGCAGATGCGCGGGCTCTCCAGTTTGCTTTTTCTGACCCAGTCATTCCAAACTGTTTTTCATAGTTGAAATTGAACAAAAGCACTGCTGGACATAAGCCCAAGTTTAAACGGTTTCTCTCAAATACTGCAATTTATATAATCTGATGGAAATTTTCATTTTCATCATGCGCTTTTCTGGCTCATTATTTATATACAGCTCAGATGGCCGAGTGGTATAGAGCATCTGTCTCTTGAGCTGTAGACTCGGGTTCGATTCCGAGTCGGGTCAAACCAATGACTTTAAAATTGGTATTCACAGCTTCCCTGCTTGACGTTCAGAATTAAAGGGACAGTGTGGAGAACAAGCCGGCAAGTTTACTTGTTGTGCCGTTGGGAAAAGCACTTAGCGGGATTCCCCCATCTTGGTGTGGTAGACAGATGGCTGGCAACTCCTAAGCGAGCTCGCATAGCGCATTGATCGCTTTCTCGTGATAGGAGGATAAATATGCACCTAACTAACTAACTATATACAATATTTGGGCTTACAATTGCTCCATCTTTTTAGGGAATTCTGCGAAGAATGTGCATCGAAACACTAAATTCTGCAGACAGTTGATGTTATCTAATGCGTCCTGAATAGCACAAAAGGCTTGAATGAAAGCGAACGGAAAAAACAATTGAGACAAATGGTAAAATAAAAACTTCTCAGATGCATAATATGCGAAAACAGACGTTTTAGGGGGAAAACTTTGAACTGATAACTTGTCGAATTTATTCCAAAGAAGTGTGTTGCTGCTTACCGATTGTATAACATTTGCACTAAACATTGTTTGCCCGTCTTTGTTTCCTGATTTCTATTCTAACGTATGGGTGTCATGTTTTTTTAGCCTATTTTGTTTGGTTAGTTTTTATGCAACATCATGACTGTGGCTGGTTGCTTATTGACATAATTTTGCTTCAGCGAAATATCTGACTGACATAACGTAAATATAATTAGGCATAGTCGAAACCTTCGTGACACAAGCTCTTGGTTATGGTTGAGAGCTACTGTAATTGCCTTTTAACATCTTGTTAAACTTGATTGCTGCTAACCTTGTTTTTGTGAGCGCACAATAGTTTGCACTTAAAGTGCACAGTAAATTGTTGATAATAACTGAAATTAATTTTATGTATCATAATACTTCATTATTTTGTATCTTTGCAAAAGCATTATTTTGTATTGTCTCTGCGTATGCACTTCATTTTTTATTCTTTGAGTAGCATACTGTAACTGCTCCGTATCTATGATTGTTTATTTTTTTACATACATTTGTGAGTTAAAAATGCTTGGGTTTGCATATGGTTGAGGCAGATTTCTATTTGTGCTTGCAGGAATTAGTTACTTGCAATTCTCATTTAAATTGAGGTCATAATCGCATAATATTTACATCGTTTGGATCAGTTTTATTTATAATCGCTTCATATGTGAACCTAAACATGTTCAAATAATCAATGCTGTTATTTGTTGAACATTTAATTTGTACCTATTTCTTTTGACAATATAAAGCATTATTGCAATATTTTGTTGTGCATTTCTTGTGAACCCTCCATTACTAAGTGATTATGACGACTGTTGTGATTACGAGTTAAGCAAAAACGCATTCACAAATATTAATCGGAAAACCCAAATCTGAAAATTGGGCTTTTTTCCTTAGCTAAAAGCTTTTGGGACAAAGCGCCCAAATTTTCAGCTTGGGTATTAATTACCCAATTTTCTTGATCTACAAGATTTAAGGTTAAACACCCAAATTAAAAATTTGGGTCGTTATTACCCAAGTTGACAAATTGGGTTTCTCAGCCTTCGAGCCCAAAATTTTCAATTAGGTTTAAAGACCCAAGTTTGTAGTTTGGGTCAAGTTACCCACTGTACTTGGGTTATGGATATTGGGTTAACAAACCCAACTTCGTAAATTGGGTCGTTATTACCCAAGTTGGCAAATTGGGTTTCTCAGCCTTCGAGCCCAAAATGATAACCCAAGTTTTTTTTTTTTTTTGGGTCTACGTTACCCAATTTGATTTACAGTGTAGGGTGTCAGTTTCAGTTTCGGTGTGTTGAAACTCAGATGTCAGGTTTCAGTTTTGGTTTTGTTTCACGGCTGTTGAGAAATAGGTTTCAGTTTCGGTTTCAGTTTTGCTTACGCACAACTTCGGTTTCTGGGTTTCAGTTTCGGTTTAAGTTTCATCCAAAAAAGCTGTTTTATTTTGAATACGGATTTTTTAGTGCTCTACTTTTTAGCGTTTTTGCTGTATTGCGATGATAAGTAGCAGCTCAGATGGCCAAGTGAGGAGAGCAATTGCTTCAGCAATTGTCGACTTGGGTATAATTCCTAGTCCGGTAAAACCAAAGACTCAAAAATTAGTATCCACAGCTTTTTTATTTGACGCTAAGCATTAAAGGAACTGTTCTGATAATCATGGTGATGACGATTTTTAAAACCCAAAACCTTAGAAAATTCTGAACAGGTTTTAGTTTCAGTTTCGGTTTTGACACTTTAGGAAAAAACGGTTTCGGTTTAAGTTTAGGTTTGCAAAAATTTGGCTGAGTAGGTGTCAGTTTCAGTTTGGGTTTCAAAAATTTTCTTCAAAACCGGGTTTTCAGGTTTAGGTTTAGGTTTTGGTTTCCACCCTTGACCACAACTCCGAAGAAACATCGCAGCAGCTACGAGCCATTGGCGACACCAGGGCTGCGAACTTGAACTCGAAAGAACTCGATCATTTTGCCGAACTCGAACTTGACCTCGAAAAAATATTTTTTCTGAACTCGAACTCGCATAAAACTGTTCGAGTTCATTAAAAAGATATTAAAATTGTTGAAAGGAAATAAAAAATCACTACGAAATATAGTTTGTTGTTCAAGTAGTCACAATCCGTGTAAATCGAAGTTATGATTTTACCAAAAAAAAAGCGGCCTATCGTTTATGCCATTGCGACCTACAAAGTCCAGAGCTGCGAACTCGAACTCAGTCATTTTTGCCGAACTCGAACTTGAACTCGAAAAATAAAATTCTTAGAACTCGAACTTGAACTCGGACTTGCAAATATCTCTTGAACTCGAACTTGAACTTGGCTAAAAATCGATCGAGTTCGCAGTCCTGGGCGACACCGTGTCTGATTTGATTTGACCGGTCCGGAAATCGAACACCAGACCTCACGCACCAACAGTGATGTGTTTTTCAACTGAGCTACTGTAACAACAAATAATTTCGGTTCAATATTCACTCACTTTGCTTCAGCTTCAGCGACAACATGTGGATCATCAGTGGCCAAATAAATTTTCTTGGTTACATTCACATCTTTCCTCGCATAGTTACAATCATACCACTTTATTGCATGAGACATGTAAGACTCCAAATGCTGATATTTTGCTTCACTTTTTTTGTCCGTGCGACGAATATGCATTCTGCGCAAAAAAATACCCTTTATCAGCAAAAGGTAAAGAATAACATTATTTGAAAAGCTCAGATGATAAGAGCGTCCGCCTCTTCAACTGTAGACTCTGGTTTGATTCCGAATCGTATCAAACCAATGACTTTAAAATTGGTATTTACAGCTTCCTTGCTCTATAGACTTATCTTCAAGAAACAGAGTGAATAAGGCGGCGAGTTTACTTGTTGTACTGTTGGGAAGGCACTTACAAGATTTCCCCATTTTAGAGTGGTAGACAGGTGGCAGGCAACTCCTAAGCGAGCTCGTTCGCTTTGATCACTTTCTCGTGATAGGAGGATTAATATATCGCTCAGTGAACAAACTTGCAAGCAAAACAGTTGCATTTACCCTATAATTGGGTGAGAAAAACCAATTTTCTTTTTTGCTTCAGTGATTTCCATTTTCACCCAAGATTGGGGCTTCACGAAATATTTCATAATCTGCCCCATCCACCATGCATTCGGATCTCCATGGCAACATTCCAATGGTTCTGTTACGTAATATCTCAACATTTTTTCTTTACAGTTGTCCTTTACAAATATTTGCGAATACAAATTTTCAAAAACAAATAAGAATTAGCGATCGGTTGGTTGGTGCAGAGGTCAAGACATTGCTATAGGGGCGAAAGGTCTTGGGTTTGACTCCTTGGCCGGTCAAATCTGACACAGTGTTACCAACGGCTCGCCACAGCTGCGATGTTGCCCAGGCGCTAAGCCGCGGAGATGGGCCCCACCACTCGTCACACACTTCGCCGCAACACCGACAGTGCAATGAGATATGATTTTTTTGATTATTCAGAACATAAAAGTGATGTTTTATGACGTGTGTGACAACAATCAAGAGAGGATGACGCCACATAATGTTGCAAATAATACTGCTTACCAGCAACGGAAGGCGGCATGCTGAATGGAAAGTACTTGGAATCTAGATGAGGGTAGATTTTGACCTTAACTACATCTACGTCAGTCGAATTTTCGTTATCCATTATTTCTAAAAAATAACATTCGGCATTTAAGCAAAAAGCGCGAAGTCAAAATTCGAAAGATTACTATTGCATTAATCATGCGCGACCAGTCGGCCGCTGCCAGTTCTTAATATAATAGTGAATAAACAACTTATGTAAATAGATAAATTATTTGCATCGAGTGTTGTGTGAAGCAACGGCTCGCCATCGCAGCGATATTTCTTTGGAGTTGTGTTGCCCAGGCGCAAAACCGCGGAGATGGATACCGCCACCTGCTACACGCTTCGGCATAACACTGCAAGTACGTATAATGAAAATTTGATTTTTGTTATTAAGAATGGTGTTTCATGAAGTATCGTAGCATGAAACAATGATAAATCACGTTGACATCCGGCAGTTCCACAATTCGCGTCATTTCCCGCATGAAATTCGAACTGCAGTTTGTAAGCTCACTTCAGCGTATGAGAGCTCATACCTTTCCTTTCCACAGCGTTTGCTGTGTTTCTGTTGTAACAGTCACTTGAAACCAAAGGTGTGATAGCACTGTATAAGTTAGCAGACAATTTTTCGTGCAACCTTGGCACCATTGTTCGGTTGGTTCCAAGTGCAATCAACAAACATTCTCCCAATAAATGCATCAAACTTCCGAATCCGAATGTCGTCAAAGACATGATTTCACAAACTAGAAGTTTGGTTTGAGAACAATTTACAGGGTTCTGAAGCAGAAAAAGTTAACAATCAGAAAAAACAACAATTTTAATTTGAATAGTCTCCTCAGCCTTGTTGTGCACAGCCAATCCAGGCAAGTCGCATTTCAGATTGTAAGGACTCTTTATTAAACTGCTCAAGCTTAATAGGGAGCCTTACAGTCAGCTATGGGTTTGGCCTGGATTAGCTGTGCATAGCAAACCCGACGAGACTTTTATTATAGTTTAGTTTGAAACCACGATACTGCTTATACTATTTATTGCGCAATTAGACGGAAATCAGAAACAACTGACGGAAATTACTGGTGTACAATAGAAGCCAAAATTCAAACCTGTAAATCTGTGATGGTTTCGTAAATTTTTTTCTCCAACTGATCCAGAATTATTTTGTTTTGTTCTTTTTCTTCCCTATTTTCTTCACCTTTGAAAGTGCTTTTAAACCTAGAAATAAGACAGCCTACACTTGACCTCTTCATAACACTATTGGATGAAGATATGTTCACATCCTATTTCAAAGAATACGTTTACCGACCCTGCTAAAACCATACATCCAACCATAACCCACGACCTAGAAAACGTAACAATTTGTCAGCGACACGGTTGAGTGGTAACGCTTGTGAGGGACAAACCTTTCGCGACGGGTACAATTCTCGGCGACAGACTTGAAGAGCGCAAGCTCACTTCGCAGTCTCCCTTAATCACTGTTAGCTTTAAATGATGTCAAAATGATCTTAGTAATTTCTGTGATAAAACGAAATTTTTGGAAAAAAGTCTACAACTAGTTTTTCGCAGTGACCGCTTATCAGGTAGACTTAGGTTCAAACCCAGGACCTTGGCTTACAGCGCTACTTGAGATTTTAGCTATAATACCCAAATCCCCACAACTGCGGGTTTTAGCATTGTTTAGTTAGCCTAGCTGGCGTATGTTGGCAATGATAAGCCTGATTTCCCTTGTTTTGAAATGAGTAGAGCCGATGTAAATCTGTGTATATGAACATATACGGAGATATTACAAAACGGCTTTAAAGCCTTACTAAATAAACGCTGTAAAGAACATTTCCACGACTAGTTCCGCGGCTAGAATTGGTCTACACAGCGTTCATTTAGCAAGCCATTTAAGGCCTACTTTATTTTCGCTAAATATTTTGTTTTTGCAACAATTGGTGATGGAGGATATTCTATTTCCCAACCAGACACGTGGAGTCGTGATAACTTTGCTTTCAGCAAGCCAAGGAGGGACGACGTCGTTTTCTCTTGTACCTTGGTCACGCTGGAAAATTTGACTTTAGTGATGAGTAGTGCTGTTACGTATCACAAAGGTTAAATTTTCTTGGGTATATACAGTAAAAACAAAAGTGTACCGATTACCTCGGCGCGATTATTATGAGTTATAACAGCCCAGAACAGCGCGGTACCGCTCTTTTGCATCTCTTGATACAGCGCTGTTTCGGGCTATTAGCCATCATCAACCGCGCTAATACTGTCTTACATCGGCTGTGCTGACCTACATATACAGTATTTCAGTTTTGGAACCCAATATTCTCGGCGACAATAATACCAAAATTTAAGTGCTGGATGTGAGTAAGTCACATTTAAAAAATATTTTAACTAAATAAAAAACGAACTCAATGACTCGTCTTTGCATTCCACCAAAACATCTACCCTTCGTGACAAAGAATCAAGATGTTTGGAGGCTATAAGAGCAGCTGCCCCCGCAACCCCTTCCCCAAAAGATAAGCGAGCTTAAAAACCTAAGTAAGAAAAAACGAAAAACCCAACAATCTAACCCATTTGTAAACCACCTCAAATATGATGGTTGGAAACCATTACGAAAAAATAACCCCCGATTTGGCTGTAAAGGTGCACATTTCAAAGGTATTTTACTACCAGGCCAAAGAAAAGTAGATAACATCTGTTATTTTGAAGCTTCTAACAAGGTCATATTTATAGTCTTGTTACTTGGACCAGTGGACCATAGAAAAGTAAACAGTTGTTTTCTAATGTTTGCATAGATACGGTGCCAATGTCAATTCATTGTTAAAAAGGCAAATATCTGATTCTTCAACCGAATGTCTTGCGCCTTATCTATGTCAATAATTTTGTTACTTTTGAACTTTGAATTGACAGTTATGAATTACATTGAACTGGAAACTGAAAAACTATCAAATCATAAAAATCAAACCTTCATTATACTCGCAGCATTACGCCGAAGCGTGTAACAAACGGCGGGATCCATCTCCGCGGTTTGGCGCCTGGACAACGCAAATCCTAAAAAATATAACAGCGATGGCGAGCATTGGGCAAGACTGTGTCCGATCTGAGTGGCCTCAGAATCGAACCCTAAACCTTCCTCGCTGATAGCGCCTCTAGGGCAACCAAACGATTAAGTTTATAAGAACTCTATTTCAAGGAAAAGTGGGAATGGCAAAAAATATGCATCGGGGGAGATTGAAATACCGTAATGGTGCAAAACGGATCACATCATGTGCTGGTAACAAAACTTGTTGATTGTAAAAACTTACAAGGCAATGAGAGGCCCTAGGCTATTTTCAATTTACGCTTACCGTTAGTGATCAAGAAATGGTCGGTGCCCCCAAAAAAGTTTTTTTCGCAATCGAGTCAAGTTTGCGACCAGGGGCCCCTCTTCAACCTGCAAACCCTATTGGTAGATACGGCCCTGATGTCTGCAGTCTCCCCCTTATTAACTAACCCTTAAAGTGAAAAATGGGAGATTATTATCTCAGAAAATCGAAACGCTGTTTGTAATACGGTAGGCCTATGTAAAGTTCAAAGACTCACAACTTCAGCTGCAAACACGAGTCCTTTTCATAAGTTCTTTTCGTGTGTGGAATCAAGTCTGAGATGCAAACGTTTTGGTATCCCAGAGATGAAAATGGATCACCTACAAATTACCGGCTGTTAGTGCAGTTGCTAAGCGCACACGCAATCGGTGCGGGAGGTCTGGGGTTCGATTTCCGGGTCTATCTAATGGGCACAGCGTCGTCAACGGCTCGCCACCGCTGCGACGTTTCTTCGGAGCTGTGTAGCCCAGGCGCTAAGTCGCGATGATGGGGCCCGCCACTTGTTATACGCTTCGGCGTAATACGACGAGTATAATACAGATTTGAAACGGCGAAAACTAAAATGGTTTGGGCACGTGATAAGAGGAGAAGGACTTGCGAAGACAATCCTCCAGGGAACAGTAAGAGTGAGGGAAAAAAAAGAGGAAGACAAAAACAGAGATGGGAGGACAACATCACAGAATGGACAGGGTTAAAGCTTCCAGAGGCTGTCAGACACGCGGAAAGCAGAGAGGAATGGAGAGATCTGGTTCACAACTCAACATCAGTGGTGCCCCAACGGCCACGGCCATGGGATTGATTGATTGAATGAAGATATGACAAAGTCTTTTGGACCATGACGTAAGACCCAGCTCAGAGTAGGCTTATGACGCTGACAATGGCACCAGAAATGAGTCGAAACGCCCAAATGTTTTTAGCTGTTTCTTGGCTTTGTAGTTTGTAAATTGCAAAGTAACTCCAAACTGTACCGTTTTACAAATACGAAGTTTCTTGAGTGTTCTTAACGTTTTTACATAATTGACAAAAATGCAACTTCATACAAAATGTGCAATCGTGTGGGCCTAACTAATATTTCTATACGCGGTATTGTTTATGTTAGTGGATAAATCTTGTTGCCACCTCCGAAATAAGAAGAGTTCGCTAATTGTAACAAAAAACAGCTCATGAGGCCGAGTGGAAAAAGCGCTTACTTCTGGAGCTGTAGATACGGATTTGATTCCAACGCGATTCAAACTTATGACTTTAAAATAGGTATTCACAGCTTCCCTGTTTGACGCTCAGCATTTAAAGGATAGTGTGGAAAACAATCCGGTAAGTTCACTTGTTGTGTAGGCCTAGTTGGGAAAGGCAGGATTCCCTCATCTTAGAATTGTAGACAGATGACCGGTAACTCCTTTAAAGGGAGCTCATTATAGCACGTTGATCACTTTATCGTGATATAAGGATAAATATGCAACCAAATACAAAAAAATAAAATAAGTATTTGGATGGTCGACAAATTACTACATGATTTATTATATGATTGGAAAAAAGTTCGACTTTAATCTTTTTTTCTGAATTCTATGATAATAATCCAAAATTGGTTCTGGAGTTACTAGACTTTACACAGTAGTTGTCGTGGTAATTAGGTCACAAAACAATCAAGGAAGTTAGCTCAATAGTGGTCCATGTACTGCAAATGTCACCAAAAAAGTCTAGAATATTTCAGTTACTTAGCAACATTTGTTCTTTTTTTGCCAAAAAGCAAAGTCAAAGAGGGGGGGGGGGGAGGCGTGATACAATGCCCTTCTTGAATACGTTTCTGGGTGGAGATATTGAAACATGTTTTCGCCGCTATTTAGTGATAAAAGCGTGAAGAAAAGATAAGGAAAATAAACAAAACAACATACAGCGAAGTCAACAAAAAAATAAACTGCACCATTGCTCCAACCTTTAGAAAAGAATTTTGAGTCCGGGGTAGCAACATTGCTGGACGGTTGGGTGATATTTTCCAAAGTCGGGACGAGAGTAGTTGCTTTACCTCGAGCAGTTCTTGTAATTGGTTTATTGGTTGTGGGAGACCAAAAATTAACTACCGGCACTGCATGGTCCTTGTTGAACCTAAACAACCAGCACGTGATTTAGGCAAAAACACTAATTTCAAAATCAAAACAAAGATCAAATCTTCATTACACTCGCGGTATAATACGCCGAATCGTGTAACGAGTAGCGGGCCATCTCCCCGGCTTAGCACCTAAATAACACAGATTCCAAGAAACGTTTCAGCGGCGGCGAATCGTTGGCGACAGTGTCCGATTTGGCCGGTCCGGGAATCGCACCTTAGACCTCCGCACTGATGGCTTTTATCACTACGCCATAGGGGTCGACAACCTGCGGCTCCAGAGCCACATGCGGCTCTTTGAACCCCCGGTTGTGGCTTCTTTTGGAGCTTTTCGAGGTAAACAAAAACCTTTTTTTAGGGATCATGTTCGGAATAATTGAAGTTTTTATAGCTGGCTGTAGTTTTGCGGCTTCCGCTGGGTTTCGTATTGTAACAAACAGACTAATTAGGCTCTTTAAGTGCAAAAAATTGCCGACCCCTGTATTACGCCTACTGGCCGGTTTTTGACTTTTGTCATCAGTCGAATAATTGTTTAATGGGAAGTTATTAGGTTTGTCTGAGCACAAAAATAACGCGCAAGATAAGTGCCTCGAGCCAGATCCAGGTTTGGGGTAAATGTACAACGGCCATTTGCCTTATGTTGTGCATTAATCTTTGCAACAGCTGCTGCTGTCTTGCTTTAAGACAAAATTCCAGCGCACCTCTTTGTATTTAGTTGCATACTTATCTTCCTATCATAAAAAACCATCAAAACGTTATAACGAGCTCGCTTAGAAGTTACCAGCCTCCGCTTTATCACTCCAAGATGAGGGAATCCTGCTAAGTGTCTTTTCCAAAGGCGCAACAAGTAGATTTGTCGGCTAGTTTTTCACACTGTCGTAATGTCCTATTAATGCGAAACGTCAAGAAGGGAAGTTGTGAATACCAATTTCAAAGCCGTTGGTTTGACCCGACTCGGAATCAAACTCGATTATACAGCTCCAAAGGCAGACGTTCAATCCGTCTGCTCGCCTTAGCTATTCAACGCCCTTCCACCTTGAAAGTTTTACAGCAATCACAGAGTGGATCTAGCAAGTATCAAATTTATTACTGAACTGTGTAAATTTTCAATAAATTTGACTCACTGTTCGTAGGTTGCAGTGGCATTGTGATTGTTGTATAATTTCGGGTATTCGTAGAGAATCGAACTGAGGCCGAAAACAACAACGATGCCGAAAAGTAAGTAATAAGTTTTCACCATTGACGTGTGTGACAATTATGACGTCATCAAATTTACGCCATCACCAACATTGCTCCTTACAAGCCTAGAATTAGCCTGAACGCACACTGTTGAGCATAAGGTTCATACGCTTCCAGCAACTTAATTAATTTGTACTGTATGAGACAGAGTGACATTAAGACATTGCTATAGGTGCGGGAGGTCCGGGGTTCGAATCTCAGGTCGGTCAAATAGGATAGGGGAAAGTGCGGACCCATGATCATGTTGGTCCCATGAACCACCCCCTCCAGCTTTCCGTAGAAAAGTGTTTTAGATTTTTTATCAACTTATTTTGGCAACACTAGGTTGGTTACGCATGATCAGAAACGATAAGTGAGAAGTAAACACGTTTGGAGGAGTTGCGTTGGTTGGTTTGTTTTTGCTACAAAAAAGTAACTTTTAGGGGTATAAATTTGTCGATCTTTGAGCATAAAGTAACATTGGTAAATTCTTGTGCATTTAGCAGTGGTAATGAGTCATATTAGGGTATATATCTACGCACTGAGATCAAATTTTTCTGTAACCATATTGAAGAGAATGAAATTTTATACAGACAGGTTGCAGTGTGAAGCCATGAGCCACCAAAAGTGTCGACCTTTGAGCCATGGCTCATGAGTCTTTGCAAGATAAATATTTAGTTGTTTTTACGTCTGCGTCTTCAGCACCTGTTACACCTAGGCCTTCAACAAGTTCAGTGAATTGTGCGACACCAGACATCATTTTTTTGCAGCCAAATAGGTCTACATCTTGGCTAATGTTCATCACTAAAAGATCAAGCTGGATATTTTTTAATTTTTTTTTAATCCAAATTTGATCGTAGAATCATTAATGTGTTTTTATTCTTTTACAGTATTTTTGACTAAATTTGTGCAAACAGCGAGTAAACGACGTTTTATGCTTCATCTTTATAGTGGTTTATGGGAACAAGTGTAGTGGCTCAAGGGTTCTTACTTTTTTTTCTGTGTGGACCCTTGAGCCACATCCATTTGAGGATCAATATCAGCCAACGTGTTAAAGTTATCACTTCAACAAACACATGACATCATCGGAGTGCAAAAGAGCATATTCCTTTAAAATTCCAACTTTATAGCTCGTTCAAAACTCAACGTAGAAACGATTGTACAAAAAGTGGCTCAAGGGTCCTCACTTTCCCCTACAGTGTCGCCAACAACTTGCCATCGCTGTGACCCTTTTTCGGGACTGTGTTGCCCATCTGTCCAGGCGCTTAGTCGAGGAAACGGCCTCTTCATTCGTTACACGCTTGGACGAGGTAAGGCGAGTATCATCAAAAGGTTTGATTTTTTATTCAAGTTAAAACTGCATGAAGGCAGAGCTCAGTGAGGTTTAAGCCTAACTGCTTTAAATTAATTAACACACCACGCAGCTTAAGGATCATTTCCAAAAAATGATCTAAGAGCGAGTTTCTAAAGACTTTTAAAAAGTGCACTATTTGTACTAGGCTGGTATAACTCATATTAACATATAAACTCTCCAGCGGGTTGCACCGTTAAAGCTTGGTTCTGTGTGAAACATCAGCATAAAAGCTTTGCTCAGAAGCAACATGCTTAATCAGAGCATTGGAGCAACCTCGCAGATCTGCTTATAACAGCTCAATAGAAAACTTAAAAAATAAATCAGTGGCTAAAATAGAGCAAAAAACCTGCACATTCCTGCATAATCTAAAAACGAATTCGCTAAGCCTGAAAAATTTTATCCACAACCAGTCTTGCTGTTGATAGTCTGAGCTTGATACCCAGATCATACCATAATGCTTCAAAAAAGACATCCATAGCTGCTACCCTGTTACACAGCGCTTTGTAACGAAGTACAAGTGAGAAAGTATAAATCAGTTGCTTCGGAAATTAGATAACTCCTGCTGGCACTACAAGGTCAAGACCACAGTTATTCAAATGGCCGAAAATAATCTTAAATTTTCCAATTACTGTCTGAAATTGCGTGAATATGAATCCTGCCTTGTTCAGCAGCTGCTCGCCAAACGCTAATTCAGCTCTATTTTTCTCAATCTCCAAAATTTGCTTTCTTGACTTGCAGCAAGATTATACGGCAAAATCAATCCAAGTTGCCAAACCTGGCTAGCCAAGGCAGCAAGCTTGCCTGCTAGCAGCTCAGCATTATAGCTTGTTTTTATGTCTACAAAAAACGTGAGCTTTCTCAACGTGGGACCAAGCTAGGGACAACTTCCTGAAAACCAACTTACGCAGACCACCATGTAGGTGCGGCCTGGAAAGCAGTTACTTTGCAAACGACTTTGCCAACATTAGCTCACGAAAAACAAAATCTAACCCGACGCGAGCAAAGCTTGTGCACCGACAGCCCACAAAATGTGGACATGGAAGCAGGCTAGATGAGCACTTACCACGGTCGCACATCGAATAGCGATTGAGATTCCGTTCATCAATTATTTATTTTTTTGTTATTTCAAGCCACTTAATTGCAGCTTAGGATTTTTGTGGTAGTGAAGTACATGCATGATGGAGATGACCTGGTTGAGCATCGCACCCGCGAAGCCAGCTTCGGAGCCCAATGCACCAACCACTCGGCCAATTCCATGTGCCCTTTCATCAATTATTATCTACTCAAGATTTACGAGTACATAACCAACGCCAGCCCAACGGATGGTACCTAACTCACTACAGCGTAAGTAAACAAAAAAAGACGCAACTTAAAACTTAAATTAACACAGTTCTTACAGAGACCTATCCTTATGATGGCTTTTTAAAAACAAATATATGAAAGAAACGTTTTGTCTTTTACAGCTGCCGATCTGCTATTCCGATAGAAATGCATTCTCTGCCATTTGTTACATTTTTACTTTTTAAAAATTCTGATAGTGCTACACTGTACCAGAAGCTTTGCAGTACTTCGAACTTAAAATCAGGTCAATTTAGAACATTGGAAACAATAAAAATGCTTCTTCAGCAGCATGCGCGTGTGCTACTAAAATGCTAAAATTCCAAATCTTCATTATGCTACCGGTATTGCACCGACGAGTAAATGAGTAGCAACATCGCAGCGGTTGAAGCCATTGACAATACTGTGTCTGATCTGACCAGCCAGGGAATTGAACCTCAGACCTCGCGTTCGCAGTCTCTCAGTTTTACACCAACCATGCGGTTCATAATACAGATAACGACACTTAATTAATATTAACCAAGCTTGGCAACATGCCTATAGTTTCAACGATATTGCTTCAAGCTATCTATCCACACTTAATGTCTTCTAACGAGGATCAATGGCACAGCAGCGGCTACAGCGCAACAAGCTTTTCAAAAAATTCGTCAATAAAATTTTATAATTTTATTTTGTAAAAGGATCGCTTGTTTATCTAGCCGCCTCTTTATGAGCTATATTGCCACGTTTTTTATGTACTGTAGATAGGGCTATTATATCTTTCTGTGCATTGGGAAGTCTTTGTCGTGCTATATTGGTAAAGGCACTTAGCGGGATTCTCCCATCTCAAAGTGGCCCACATACAGTATGATGTCAAATCCTGAGTAGTTATAGCGCTTTGATCGATTTAAGCATGCATTTTGTAGCGCATTAGATGATTATTGAGGAATAGCCTATCGATAGTACTTTTACGAAAAATAGGCTATATGAATCAAGAAACAAGATCTACGACGATTGTTATTGCCACTGACATGGTCTAGCGTGGTATACGCAGTTACGCACCCCATTTTTGGCACTACCTGGAGTAAAACCTCAGACTCTTGAGTACATACAAGAAGACCTTGTTTTTTACAGCCACATACAATTGCATCTCAGCTGAGTTTTATAATAGTGAAGTAAATGCATTATGAATACATTATGAATATAGCTAAAGCCGCTCAGCCAGAGCCGTAATAAGACCTGGGGGGAGAGGGGGGCAGAATTAATTTTTTCAGGGATCCACTAACTTTTTGCAGATCTAATTTTGACGTTAGAAGCAACCCTTTTTAGTGGATGCGATTTAACCTTTTTGAATGGCACGCCCCTGGCTGAGGGCCCCGTAACTATACGCTGTTAAACCAAACTCGTCTCTGATTGGTCAATCGATTTTTTCCCTAGTGATCAGGTAGTAACCAAAATATGCAGTTTTCGGTCGTGTGAGTTATGTACGAAAACTGGCTTGTAGGGCTTGTCTAAGTAATGCTGCGTCGCGAATCTTGACAAAATAAAACCCTCCAATGTAGTTTTGAAGGGATGCATTAACTTTTGTGGCTTATTGGCAGTATTTTTCTTAAATTAGTGAGATTTAGCGCATTTGAAATGTAATTAACACTAGGTTTTAGACTACAACTTTACAAGTTATCAAACCCAACAAAACCTAGTCGAGTTACAGAGAAAGTGATTTTGTTTCCATAGACTGTAAATAGTTTACTGTAGTTTTGCTGGTTTATGCAACAAGACTGTTTAATTCATGACAAAAAAGCTGTTAAACTACCAGTGCCTGAAGCTGTTAATCTACCAGTTCCTGACTGCATATTTTGGTTACTACCTGATCACTAGGAAAAAAACGATTGACCAATCAGAGACGAGTTTGGTTTAACAGCGTATACTGACCCCTTTATCCGGCTCTATCAGAAGGCCAACGCGTCAGACACTCGGCCAACAAGCAAGCTCTTAATTGACACACGAAAGGTCGATCCACTTACCATTTAATAAGGCGGAATCACCCGATCATCTGCAAAATATATTTGTTTGTCGCAAGTAACTTCGCCCATAAACCAACATAACCTCTTAGAGATATTGACAATGTAAAGCGAGTGAAGTGTTAATGGTTAATGAATTTCATAGGAACAGAAATAAGACAATGGCGTAGGCTAAAGTGCAAAATAAAATAGCGCATAAGTGAGAGTTTCCAAAAATACATTCAAGCTACGAGAGCTGTTATGCAGGAATACTGTGATTTAACCCCCACATCGTTTTAAGTAACTACTTGGACTTAAACAGCGAGTAAGCGGTATCGAGGTTAAGCAATTCAAAGCTACACTTTTCGAAGAGTGATTTTTGGGGGAGAAGTTTCACAAAAGTGGATCGGCTATGTTAGCTCAGTTGCTTTCAGCAGAGCACTTTTGATTAGGTAAAAAGCGGTTAATTGGTCATACAAGACCAGTTAGAACCCCATAATAATATCACTACATCCATAATAACATCAAAATATTGTACTGTCTCGCATAATTATACTGACAATGATGATCTAGGACAGGGGCGTCCAACCGGCCGCCAAAGCTTTCAAAGTGGCCCATTAAACTTTCTACATTGCTTAGTTAATTCGTCCTTTCGCGCTGACACGATAGTGTAAGTTACAGACAGGAGTCTGTAAATAGCATGCGGTAAAGTGTCCCACCAATGATATAAAAAATACAGTCTCGCACACTGTAGCCTATTGTTTCGATTGTTCAGTTTATTAAGCTGATACTTATTATGCCGTCATAATAAAACATACTGTCACACTGATTAATTATGCGTTCGTATTTCTGCGAGCTTTGCACGTCCTACGATATTCTGCTTCCATTTTAAATTCAGCATTAAGTATATGGCGCGTAAGAAACGAAAAACAACAAAAAATAAACCACAATTTTTCGAATTGTTTTTATAATTGCTTAGTGTTGCCACAGTACTAACTTTTGGCCCGCAAAAATTTTTCAAAAGCAGGTATGGCCCGCAGCTCAAAAAAGCAGGATGCATCTGGTCTATGATGTCAAAACGTCCAGAATTACTGTGACTTCATTAGCAGTTTCTTGTTTGCCGGTACTAGCGCCAAAGATTTACCTACACCATGGAAGTTCCGCTAAAAAAAGATTCTACCACGTTGTCATTATTTATGCAGACGCTCTCCGGAAAAAGCTTCGACTTGAAGAATAGCAGTGATTTAGATCCTCAAATTCAGGCCAGTCATGTTTCAAAAAAGTATTTTTCGCTCTTGGATAGATTTTTCAGATGCAGTTTTGATCGTAGCCAGCTTGTCAAATTTTTGCAATATAGGCCTACCAAGAGCTGTATTACTTTTTCATTATTGCCCTTTGCAATATGTTCATTCCTATAGATTGAGGTCGACAGTGTGAGTTGACCTCAATCTATAGGAATGAACATATTGCAAAGGGCAATAATGAAACGTCATTAGCGTGGGTATTTTGAGGCGGATAAACAAAAATCAAAATCCTCACTATGCTCGCGGTATTACACTAAAGCGCGTTAACAAGTGGCGGGACCAATCTTAACGGCAGCGCCTAACGAACACAATTCCGGAAAAAACTTTGGACCAGTTTGAGTGGCCTGGGAATTAAAATCAAGGCCTCCGGCACCGTTAGTGGTGTTCTTTAACCAGTGCCGGCGCTAGACCAACTGAGGCTCCCCCCGCAAACTTCACGTGGGGCCCCCTTTATCCGCAAGCAAAATGGAAAGTAAAGGTGGTTTTACACAAAATGCGATTTTCTTCTGATTTTGCACTTCATGCATTTTCGTGCGATTTTTGATGAACGAACCTGACGGATTATGTCTTCACACACAAAATGCGATTGCGTCCGATTTTGCATCTACGTACCCTGGTCTGAAATCTACGCACGTACCAGTATTTTCATACATTTTCGTACGTAATTAGACCTTAGTCGGCTATCTCTTTGACTTTCTTAACCCTTTTAAGACAGGGCTTTTTTGAGAACTAAGCTGCCTTCATAGGCGCGGGAAGTAGGGTGCCAGGGGGGGCTCAAGCCCCCCCTGAACTTTTTTTAGCCCCCCCTGAACCATTTGAGCCCCCCCTGACAATTGAAAAAATTATGCACTGAGTGCGACGGTATTAATGCTCGCAACGTACATACGTAATGAAGCAAATATTTTTTAAAGTGCTTTTAACCAACGAAGAATCACTATTCTTTTAAAAATCAGTTAGTTATTATTCACTAGGTCAACGTAAAATTTGGTAAAATTTTCAATTTTTGAATTTTATTTTTAACCGTGTTTTATATCAGCGTTTGCAAACCTTTGCAGCAGTCATGGACGATGGACCAGTAAAAGTATAATGGCTGCCAATTCTTGTAGCTGCCAAACACTTTACGCCAAACTACTCTGAATGCTCGAATGAAAGTCGCTACTGATCATGGGAATTACGTAAATCGTAAACGAAAATACGGTGAAGTGCAAAAAAACGGTCCTCAATCCTTCAGATGTTCCGAATTCCACCAAAATTTTTGTGAAGAGCTAAAAAAAAGGTCTTCATGGCCCGGACGCGTTACATGAACTGGAAATGTTAGTGGCCAACCTGATTTGTGCACATGCCAAATTAACCCGGGATCGACAGCCAAGCATCCAAAGATCGACCGGTACATCGCGATCGACTGGTTGGGCACCCTTAATCAAGCTTATATGAGCTGGTGCAAGTTCTCTTCTGGTTGAGTTTTTTAATGGTTTTGAATTTTTTCTACTAACCCAATGAAGCGGCTAAATCACTACTAAACTGGCACCGATGATCAGTAGGCTACTCGATTTGAGGGGGATGCCATCCCCCCTGAAAACAACACCATCCCCCCATAAAACATTTTAGCGTAAACCAATTCTTACAACTATAATGACCATTTCTTTTTAGGTCTGCGTGAAAAGTTGTAGCCTACCACCCCCCATAAGTGTTTTCACAACTCGAGCACTGCCGATGATTGTTACTAAAATTGAGCTAGTACGCCTACCTAAATACCTATATCTACACATCTCATTATGTTAAAAAATGGTTCAGTGCTTTATTTTGATTGTGTGTTTTTTGTTATTTTTAAACCTCAATGGGGCATTGTTTGTTGCATGTAACTCTGATCAGCAAAGCAAAAGTTAGATCGGACAAATTTTGTTTGCCTACTTTTTGGTTTTGTCATTGAGGTATTTGCATTTTACAAATACATGAGTAGTGATTCGAGCATGGTTAGAAAAGCCTAATGGTAGTAAGCAATCTTGTTTTCCACGATAAAAAATTATCCTGAAAAAGTTCCGGTCACTTGAGCGGGCATGCAATTGATGTCTATCAAAATAGGTCTGCTGAGTGTCCTGCTCATAAAAACGTGCGTTCGAAAAAAGGGGGGTCTGGGGGGCTTCGCCCCCCAGACGTTGACACGATCTTACTATTTTGAGCCCCCCCTGTCCAAAAAACGTTCCCGCGCCACTGGCTGCCTTTGTCATTGCTATTCAACTTCATATGCTATAGGCTAGTATGTTACAAAGTTGTAGCCTAGCGGCAGCACCATAACTCATAAAAACTTAATTAAGTTGGCTTCTAAAACTAGCTGACCGTCTGACGTTTAACCAAGGATTCCATCGATAAGAAACCCAAAATAAAGACGACTGGAAAAAGTAATTAAACTGCGTGAGTATTTTTGAGCTAAAGATACAACACCTCCCCATCTAATCTACACAGCCTGAAGTGCAACTGCCTACAATGCTTCATGCCCATCTATGTCTTATTTCCTGGTGTTCCAACCGGTGTTGCCAGATCTTAGTTTACTCAAGTATCTAGATTGTTTGCCAAAAGTATCTAGAAAGTAGCTAGATTTTTGATTAAACCACATCTAAACAACAAAAGTAGAAAATCGGTCACCGGATTCTATTTGAATAAGATTTTACCATTTATAGTTTTCAGCGTCCCCCCTGAAGAGCCTCACGGCGAAACAGCCTGTTGGGGGTTTTAATTTTATTTGGTGACCGATTTTTTGTTTATGCTCTGGCGTGTGCCATTGAGCTCTCTGTTTGGTGCAACGGTCAAACCACGTCTAAACAACATAAGTATGTAGATTAGTATTTAACTACAAAAAGTGCATTAATACGACAAAAAACAAGCGATATTACGGAGTCTGACATGAAGTAACTTTTATACAGCATTTAATAATAGCACACATTCAGGTTTTCGAGAAATATTCTGCCTAATGAAGACACATTTTAGTCGCAGTGACATCGAAACACCTTTAAACACATCATAGCCACACATTCAAGCAAAAAATGAATGAAAATAAACACAACAGAAAAATATCATGGATCTGCTAGTCAAGTCATATCACCAGCTTTCAGCAATTGGCTCTATAATGGTTTTAAATGGACTGAGCTTTGAATTCAGCAGTTTCATAACCTTTCTGATAAACTTACGCTCTAACAGTGTAGGCTATATATAATAGCAGGGGCGTGCCCAAAAATTTGAAAAGGAGGGGCCCGCAATTTTTGACGTCCAATTTACCGCCCGAAATCTAGTGAAGACCAAAAAAGAAAAAGGTCTTCACGCCTTTCGTCGTCCAATTTACCGCCCGAAGTCAAAAAAAAAAGGTCTTCACGTCCTCAGCTTATATTTCAGCGGAAGAAGAGGGGACCGCGATCCCATCGGCCCCCTCTGGATACGCCCCTGATTAGCATAAGTATCTTTGAATCTTGTGCACAGCACACTATCCTTTTCAATACTCGTGATAATTTAAAACCATAAAATTTGGAGCTCGATTGAATCAGAGAATTAGGCCATGTTCATCTCCTCATAACACAAATTGTCATTTTGCTGCAACTTGCCTTAGACTGGAAAAATACTTGAAATCTTATTCCTACAATACCTGTAGGCTAGTAGGTCTACCCGTACTGAGCTGAACACTCAGAAGAACGGCTCACAAAATTAAAGCGATAATTTCTGGCATTCTTTCGCGAAGGGATAAAACAATAGACAAACTGGATAGTCATAGAAGTATCTAGATTAGTAGCTAGGATCTAGACGAAAATATTGGCATCTAAGAGGACTAAAAAAGTATCTAGGCTAGATCTAGATACTAAGTAGCTAAGTTGGCAACACTGGTTCCAACAGAATCCTCTGGTTCCAATTACTATTGTGCTGCTTTTATGATGTCACAATAAAGCTTTGACTGTAAGACAAAAAATAAGGCAAGACAAATAACACAAAGCTTGGTTTATGAAAGCCAAATAAGACAAAAAAAGAACGCAAGCCAAAAATAAGAACATTGCTTAAAAATATTGAAAATAATATTTTCCAAGATGTAGACTCCTCAAAATAAGGACAAATTTAATCTTTGAAATAACGAACCCCTGCATATAACTGGTGCCTGAAGGAGCAAGCGTTTTCCGGACTAACAGGCAAATGTTTTTCCGGTTTTACCTAAAATCGTTTTAACACTTGAATTACTGGCTGTTTTTTTTGGGCGCTTATTAAGCGTCGCAATAATAAATAAAAATAATGATAAACGGCTAGCCACCAGGGGTACCTTGGTAAAATTAGAACTAGAGGGGTCCTGTTCAGAGTTAAAAATTCAGTTGTTTGAAACGCCAATAATCCATAGCATTTTAATTGTGTAAAGCTTAATTGCTCCGGTTTCAGTCACCTTCAGTATGTTTTACAACGTTTGTTACTAGCTTATTTCCAATTCCAAGACATTGGTATGTGTAGTTACATTTAGGTTTACCACACGTCCACCTTTTAAGAAACTTGTCTTCCGTTTTAGCAAAAAATAATTTGTCCTCTGAGGAAGCTAAAAACTGACCAAGCCAAATGTCCTCCTTTTTGGCATTATGAACAGTGAAAACATGTCAAATCATTCATACACGAAAAATTTCCGGAAGTTTTGGTTGAAACTACGGCCTGCGGAT
The DNA here is from genome assembly GCA_964006365.1 of Trididemnum miniatum. Taxonomy (NCBI): domain Eukaryota; kingdom Metazoa; phylum Chordata; class Ascidiacea; order Aplousobranchia; family Didemnidae; genus Trididemnum; species Trididemnum miniatum. Next base: position 1,916,831 of record OZ023233.1, read on the forward strand.
GCGATGACTTTTTTTGCCCTTCACTTGATTTTGGGCGGGAAATTGGGCATCTGCTGGACGTGGTGACCTGCGCTTTTCTTTTTTGCTCTTAACTTGATTTTGGGCGGAAAATAGGGCATCTGCGGACGTGATGACCTTTAAAGAACCCGTCTTACTTTGGTGCAGTGAAAATATGGTGACCCTAAGCAGGGCCGGATTTACCAATGGGCTAGGCAGGCTGAAGCCTAGGGCCTTGGAGAAATAAGGGGCCTCATCGCGAACAACGAAGACCTTCTTTTTATCAAGACCTTTTTTTTTTGGAAATCAACCATCAAGACCTCTATAGGTCTAAACGTATATAGAGACAAGATCGAGCGTATTTAGGGGGGCATCGTGACGTGACTTCCCTCTTTTGTCTCTGCCTTTTAGTAAAAAAGAACAAAATTAATGGTGTTAAGTGACTAAAATATGCCAGACTCATTTATTGGTTTCTGTAGCTTATGGCCAAGAAGGTAGGATGAGGGGCATGCATCCTCCCACCAGCCATTTTCAGAAATATTTTTGATGTATAAAATTTTTCCATAATTTCGAACTTCTTCCATAGCAATAAGCTTTACGCCGTCAGCACGTGCATCGAAAACGTGCAAAGAAAATGCATCATATTTGGCAAAGCACTCAGAATTAGGGTCAAAAAATTTAAACAAAACTTGCGTGAAAATTATTCAAAAAGCACTAAAATAACCATTAAAGCATGTAAACGTTCAAAAATTTTCCGGGGTAGCATGTCCCCGGACCCCCTAGAGCCTTTTCTGGGCCTCAATCACTTCAAATTAGTTCTACCGAAAAAATTATGCTTGAAAAAAGTGAAATTTATGGCCCCCTCCTTTCAAAATTTCTCGCTACGACACTGCGTAGAGATGAGTTGCTCACTGGGGCCTCACTGATTAAATAGTCTAGAGCCTCTCATGGTCTAAATCCGGCCTGACCCTAAGTTACAAGCACACAATCACCAAACATTTAAAACTCAGAAGAGTGTAGTAGACCTAGTGTCAGAGATGGCAATAATACGGTGCAGTGGCAATAATACGGTGCAGTGTCGGGGGTCAACCCCCCCCATTTAAGATTTTAAAAGAAACGAAAACCTTTCTTTTCGGAACGAACTGCCTTTTTTCATTCAGAAATTTCCGAAATTGCTCTCATGTTTTTCTGTGCTATCCAACTTGCTTATAAAATTTTGAAAAACTTTCATTGTGATGGAATAATAGGCCTATTAATAGTCAAACTTTGCGTGTGCGCTGCGCTTGATGTTGACGATTGCAGAAAAAGTAAAACCTTTTTTGTTTTTTAGGCAAAGTCGTTTTTACGCACTGTAACTGTCTCAGGAGCTGGAGTGTTCTATTTCCCAGACACCCCGATTATGGGCTTGAGAGTACATCATGATATCGACGCTGTGATTTGGGTGAAAAATACTTAGATATAATCGACCCTGTTTTTGATCTTAATCACATGATTAGAGATTCCTCTCGCGCATAACTTATTGCAATTTAAAAATGTTTCGGTAGGGAGGGCAGTTTTTGCTCATGCTTCACTGTCTTCAGTTTTCAAGACAGGGAAAACTGCCTCTTTTATAATCAGAGCATATTAAATGTTTTTATCAAGGTTTATATGTGTTGTTTATATCAGTGTTGGTTCTTGAAAAGATTTTTTGAGAAAAGCAATTAGGCTACCTGTTTTACCCCCCTGGCTACACCCTGTTTGCGACGTTGCGAAAGCTAGCTTACTTTAGTCAGTTAACCTTCCTGTGGCCCAAAAATGAAGTCGACTAAAATTTTTGGTAAATTTTTAACCAAGAATTGACAGCTTGAGTTTTTGTGAAACCTTTTCGCTCCTAAATGAAGCGCAAAGAATCAAGCAAAAGTGTGAATGAAATATCTGGATTGTTTTCTTCGTTATGGCATTATAATCGCTGTGACGTCACTAAAATTTACGTCATCATGATGTGACGTCACTGAAACTCCCCCATTGAAAAATCCTGCGTACGCCACTGATACGGTGTGATATTATTGCGTCACAGAACAGCAGAATACTGCCTGATCAATGTCCAAAATAGTCTCGGTTGCGAATTTTTGTTCGACAGACTTGAATGTGAAAATACTGAATATTAATTAGCATTAAAAGTTTACCATGACTTGAAAAGTTGGGCCCTCCCTGGGCTCCCTCTCAGACCTTTGTTTTAAAACTAAGGGGGTCCAGCCCCTTCGAGCCTCCCCCCCTCACCAAGGCACTCCTGCCCAGCACAGTGTCACATGACATGGGAGAAAGCAGAAGAAAGGTATCCAACCAAATCATCAATCCATTTGACAATAACCGATACTTAAAAAACAATTGAAGTTTAAAGTAGGCTTAAATTTAAGTTATAATATGTCATAAATTTGAACTTTTAGGGAACCGTTTGACGAATCAATTTTAATCTACTTCGCTTGCGTAGTCGTACACCCCTTATGCTTCTGTGCAAAAACCATAGTAAACCCACAATCTTCTGAGCACCTATCACGTACGACCTCATTCGAAGCAAGGTGCATGAAATACGAAGTTAATATTGTTGCTATAATTTATATTTCATAAAATGTGTATTTTTGACAGATGAAAATTATACTTTCGTTCATTCAACAGATCAAAAAAATCTATTTCATACAAACGATTTTGCCTATAGTAGCCTACATTTCAAACAAGAGCGACGCAATTGGATTCCAACATCCTTCTACTCCCCTCCCATCCCCCCCGTCAACACCTTTCTATACACACGCACACAAACAAATTAATGTTGCGTCGTAAAACGTTTTGAAATAATTTCCAAATAAGAAAAACGCCGCGGTGTTCAGGGCGGGGCCCCTGACCAGATCTGCCCTCCCCGGCCGGGGGGTTCGGGGGCCGGTTCCGCTGGCCCTGTCTTTAACTACTGCCAGTGGCGGCTCGTACATAAGAGCTGCAGCACCCCCTAAGTTTTTTTTATGCACTTAATATTATTTTTTTTTTCATTACCTTTTGAAGTTCTATTGCCAAATTTTTAAAATTTCTTATAACTTTCCACGTTTTAATCATATATGAATATAATTTTTTAAATGGAATCTCTGTTTTGTCTGCATTTCAAGTTTTTTCGTATGCAAATGAGCCAAACGATGACGCGACAAATATTGATGACGTTTTTGGACTCGCCGTTCAGTTTTTGTATGAGCTGCTTTGTTGGCAGATCAAAAGGAATTCCGACTAGCTCTGGCTCATGGCATAACGAGACTGGTTTTTAGCCCTGCTAGGCTACTACATCTGATCAAGTTAGTTCGTGTAAGAGCTTTATGATAGTTGGTACGTGATGCAGATTTACTCTGGGCAGGCTTTCTAATTTAAACTAGGCAGACAGATATCAGTAGCCTGACTGTAGGCTAATCAGTAATGGTAGGCAACTGGTACCAGTATGTGTAGCCCAGACAGTTTAGACCACTGTCAGACAGTTGATACTCTTGTGATAAGATTAGGCTAAAGTTGGTTGATGGTTGCAGAAACATGTTGTAGTACACCCTATTGATCAGATTCTTTTCTTTTGTATGGGCGAAATGGCGTAGCAAAAACGCTCCTTTGTATGGGCTCAGGTGCGGAATCTTCGAACCTGAAGTGTTTAGCTGACAAATGGTTGAACCTGCAGTTCCTTTCTATGGGCTCAGATTCCGAATTTTCGAACCCATACAATGGGAAGCAAGCTAATCAATAAGGTGAGTAGTAACTGGATCAAGAATGCTATGGTTTCCTCGAGCAAGTGAAGGTTTGGCAGGTTTTCTAGGGAAGATTTTAGTTGCATTAAAAAAAAATTTTCCTGTACAATTTTCCCTGATTTTTAATATATGCATACCGGTACCTGGTTTATGCATATTATGTATATTTGGGGATCCATGCCAGGTCTCTAAAATATTTAAAAAAAAAAGATTGAATTTTTGGATAATAGCCCTCATCCCACCACATGTATGTAGTGTGCGTTGTAATTTAGAAAACAAGTGAGAAAATTTGTATTGTTTTCACCAAATACACTGGTACTGTTCTGTGTTTTGTGTTAACTATCGCAGCCTTACTTGAACATCAGTATTAAGGTATTACTAGGTTGGTAACTGTTTCTATGGTTTTAGTACCATATGAAATCATTCCTGAAAATTGTTATGTATCAGAGAGTTTCTGTAATAGGCGTTGGGATTACCACAGTTAAGCAGGCTTGTCAAAATTTGTCGCTTGCAGCACCTCTGGTTTGTTTGGCCACGAACCGCCACTGACTACTACACCAACCAACTGTCGCTCAAAAATAGCAGCTCTTCTGCTTCTATGCGCACGCACCAGGGCTGCGGACTCGATCGATTTTATTATCGAGTTCGAGTACACCATTTTCATTTTTGCAAATTTGAGTTCGGCTCCAGTGAAAATTTATCAAGTTCTTTCGAGTTCAGAAAAAAAGTGATTATCTTGAGCATGGCACAAATCGTTTTGAGTAAAAACAAGTGATTTTTGGGTAATATATTTCCGAATTCGAGTTCTCAGCCCAGAATATTTACGAGTTCGAGTTTAATTTTGGATTCTCAGCTCAGATTTTTTTCGAGTTCAAGTTCGCAGCCCTGGCGCGCACCCAAATAAATTTTCTTCGTAGGCCTACCGCTGAGTGGTGTTGTAAACAAAAAACATGTTTTTTTTTGTGAAAAAAAAGCGTGTTTTTTTATTCTTTGACGTTTTTGTGATACTCGTATGTTTAACAAATATATTTCAATAAAGTGCTACGCATTTTTGCTGCGTATTGCTATTGCGAATATTTGGGGTTGCGGGGAGAGTATTGCGGTCACACACTTTTTGAATTTGTAAGTTAATGCGAATCAGGGTTAGATTTTAATCCTCTTTTTATTTACTGTGCCAACAACCTGGATGGATACGCTTGGTTTTCAACTACCCGGGAACCGGGAAATTTTTTTGAGCTTAATTATTTTGACATTTTTTCTGATTTTCAACATTTCAGATTTAATTTTTAGCATTTTGTTATCTTGTTTTGACAAACTTAGATTGAGTTTTTCCAGGTTTTCGACGAATTGAAGAAAAAATTTTGATCGTGCAAGCACTTCGTCTTAAAGAATTTAACGAATTTTGAAAAATAAGTTTAAGTAACGCAAAAGTAACGCATTTTTTATGTCGGAGTGATAGGTATCAGTACCACTGAAATCTTTACTAATGTAAAGAGATTTTCCGATATCCCGACATAAACTTCCCAGGAAACGGGAAATTTAAAATCCCAACTTTCTTGTTTCGACTTACCGGGAGGAACCACTAACTAGGCTAGTCAAACTAGCACTTAAAGCACCCAAAACGGCTCATGGTCATGACATAAATGCCATCTTTAGCACCGAGCAATGAGTGCAGGCTGTATTTCTGTTGTTAATGGAATAATAGTAGCTTGACATAGCTTGACATAGTTAATGGAATAATGGTAGCTTGACAAATAACGAATCGGTACCATTAAAAACAGCCTTGTTTTGCCTCAATCTCAAGCTGATAACAAGCCAAAACGGAATAGACTGCACAATTAGCTATGAAATGGTCAACAACATAAAAAAAACAATAAAAATTACTACCACTGAGGTGATAACTATTAGATATGGCTGAAATAATCTCGGTCGTAAATAATGTTTAATGTATACACTTTATCATGGAATAATTTGATGCTTAGAGTTCTAACTTCCGCTAGGTAATTTCTCTGTACTTTGGACACATTCACTCTGCTTAATAAACGACGGATATTATGCGACAATTATTAGTTCTAGATTTACGAGGAGACCCATATATGACATAAGTTTTATGAATGGACTTGTTGGTCAATTGATATTTCATTGAAACAATTAAGGGCTTGAAGTATTTGAGTTTTCACATATCTTGTTTAGTTTGACTTGCAGTATTTGACCTTAACTTTTTTATGAATGACTTTTTCAATGACCAGGCAGTGGTTTTATGACATCGCCATTCGCTCGGGAAGCAGAGCCGTCGCCAGAGCACTCGACTTAGGGAGACCAAACGTTCGTTTATCAGGGTGGGCTAAAGTTTAAAATTAAGCACAAAAGCCGCAGTTTTCAAAAGAGAAAGCTTCCTAAATGGGGGGCCAAGCCTGTCAGTTTGGGGAGCCAAGCCCCCCTTGGCGCCGGGTCTGGGGGGAGGGCTTGGATTCTATTCCCAGACGGGTCGAACCCAGGCACTAAGCCGCGTAGATGTGCCCAGCCACTAGTTACACGTGTGAGCGTTATGCGGCGGGTAGAATGAAGATTCGATTTTTATACTCTACTGATGTAGCACACAGCAAGTGTTTCACGGAATGCCTTCTTCAAGCTGTAAATTCAGCTTTATTCAAATTATTGGCGAAGCCAAAGGGGCACCGACAGGGGCGTAGCGAAAAAATTTAAAGGGGGGGAGGACTTTAAACCATAAAATCCATCAAAAAAGTCTGGAATATTTCAGTAACTTAGCAACGCTTGTTATTTTTTATCAAAAACCATAATCAAAAGGGGACGTGGCACAATGCCCCCCTAAACTTAGCTAAATACGCTCCTGGGCACCGGTTACCTCCTTTTAAACGAGGCCTAAGCTCGAATATGCTTGAAGCATTTTTATAGAATATCGCAGTCTTTGGCCTCTTGTAATTCGTTCTTCCCTGTATCTACCGCTAGCTACGGCTCTGATTCAGATGCAAATGTTATATAATTCGTTTGTTGCCGAATCAGAAATCGGTTTCATTCTTAAATCACATCCCTCCTTGTATACTCGCGATATTATGCCGAAGCGTGTAACGAGCGGCAAGGCTCATCTCCGCGGCTTAGCGCCTCGGCAACATGGCTCCGAAGAAACGTCGCCGTGGTGTCGGAATAGGTTGTTTGATTTAGGCGGCCCAAGAATCAAACCCAAGACCTCTCGCGCCGATAGCGATGTCGGCAATTTAGTTGCTAAAATATCATTTCAACGGAAGTGTGAAATGTATGAAGAGAATTGAAGCTGTATTTAAACTAGATAAAACTACGTTAAATGAGCTTAAAGCCAGAGCCGGCGCCAGAGCAGTCGACTTAGGGGGGTCAAGCGTTTATCAGGGAGGCCAAAGTGTGAAATTAAGCACAAAGCCACTGTTTTCAAAAGAGTAAGCTTGTTGATTGGGGGAGCCAGACCCCCCTGCCCCCCCTTGGCGCCGGCCCTGCTTAAAGCGGATGTGAAAGCGGCAATGTTCGAGTACGCTATGAGAAAATTTGACCGAGAGTGCATTATACACATTAAGCGCTACAGTTGTCAGTACCTAAAGTTGTGCCAAATAGCCTATCATTGCAACGATAACCTATACAGCCTAACCGGTGAGTCAGTACTATTAAATAAAATGCGTTTGTAGTAAGGCCTTATACTTTTGCATTACTTTAAAGCAAAGGTTCTTAACCTTTTTTGTCTCGTTTACCCCTTGCCAAAAAAAAAAGTAGAATTTATCCCTAATGTACCTTTACTGCTCTTTCAGCACTTAAAATTGAAGTTTACTTTAGTTTTTAGTTCAGAAAATTTACCCCCTCGGTAGGTAAAATTTACCCCCAGGGGGTAAATTTACCCCCGGTTAAGAACTTCTGCTTTAAAGCAATTGAAATATGGTCGTAGAATTGGATTTACAACGTTTATTTAGTAAGTCTTTCAAAGCCTTCATATCTCCTAATCTCTTTCTATGTTTATAAAAGTTGTTAAACGTAAAGCGAGAAATCATCAGTACCAAACAGCTTTGGTACCTAAGTAGGAACCGCTGATTTTGATTTCGATGTAAATGTTAAAGTTAATGATTAATTTTACAGCAATGCAAAAAGTCTGCGACGAAAAACATCAGTGTTTCCTAGCGAACGCAGATACAGTAGGCTTTGGAACAACAGTTGTTTAAAGAAATAGCTAGATTAGATAGTTTTAAGTTGTCAGCAGTGCAGGGCGGAGTTGCTGCCAAAACAGCGTCAACGTTTGAAACGAGACCAGGGGCGGTATACTGCTTAACTTTTGTTGCTCTTAACGCAATGCATTAACTTTGTTTGTTTATTAAGTTAACGCATTGCGTTAAGTGCACCAAAGTTGAGTACAATGCCGTCCCAGACCCGTACCCAAATATCAAATCCTTCAATCAGGCTCAACACCGGGCCCGCTCCTGAGTATCAAGGAAGAATTTGATACAGACTTAAGTAGAACTTAACTCGTGACTCAGAGTTTCACAGAACTAATAGCTCGAGTAGCATTGCTGATAAGCAGGATTTGAAGTAACCGTATGATTGTTGTAGTGCTGAGCCGGTGCCAGAGCAGTCGACTTAGGGGGCCCAAACGTTTGTCAGGGGGGGTGTAAGCTTGAAATTAAGCACAAAAGCCGCTGTCTTCAAAAGAGAGAGCTTGTTGAATGGGGGGGAGGGCAGGTCCTCTGGCCCTCCCTTGGTGCCGGGTCTGTCGTAGTGGCTGGAGGCATATCGCTGTCGGCACGAAAGGCCGAGGAAAAAATTGCCGGGCTGGTTAAAGTTAGAGTGACCAGACGTCCCGTATTTTCATCTGATTTTGAGCGTCCTAACTTTTTCTCAGATGTCCTGTTTTTTATTATTTTCGCATACTTGACGTAAAAACATAATGTGAGAATTAAAGAAAAGAATACTTAAAGGTACAGTACACCCTAACTTTTCACCTTAGCTAAAAAAAATAGCAAAAAACTTATGCTTTCTGGTGGCGTTGGATTTAAATCCTAAAACGCCTTTGTTCAAAAATTATTGCAGCTTTTTAACACGGTAAAATGGAGGTGCACATTGTCGGATTTTCGTTGGCAGTTTTTTTTACGGATTCGCTTTGTCCGTGTCTTGAAAAATGTGATTTTGCTGCGAAAAATCGCTTCATCGGACAAACATAATTGACAGAACAGATTAGCATTAGAAACTTTTAAAATGAAACACTTTTGGGTTATTGAAAATACCAGACAAACTATTGGTAAGGCGGTCCCTCCTTGTTATTGTATCGTTGTTGATATAGCCTAATAATACTGTAGTAAAAATACATGAAAAATTGATTTAAGTGCTAGTTCTTTTACATCATATCAATCAATGAGCATTGACAGATTGAACAAAATGTTTGTTGTGGAGAACAGACAAATTCACATTTTTATGACAGCATATCGCACTTTGCTGCTGAAAATTGTATTTACACAGCAGCGCTATGATTTTTCTGAATAACTCTTATAACAATTAATCAATTATAGTGTTAATACGGCAATACAAGCTTTTTTCATACTTCCGACAATTTTTAAACATATCCTTCCACTTTTAAATCAATATAATTTGAAAATAACCTCAGTTGTCATTATTCCACTTTTAGTCGGTAGCATTGTTTAGCGATGGACTGGGACGATGTAGTAACTCATTCACTCTCGGCTCAACTCTTTCCGCTTTCGACTGTTTCGTATGATAAGGGATGGTTGAACACGGTTCCTTCACTTCTGCGTTTGTTTGTTTTTTTCTGAAAGTTTCCCGTAATCTCTTTTAAAATGTCTTGTCTTCGTCAACAGGGCCGTCGAGAAAAAACCCTGGCCCCTGGGAAGAGATATAATGCGGGCCCCCTCGGTACCGAAATTAAATTCTCTAAAAAAGAAAAGGACTTGACATCGCTCAGACGTAGGCAGTGTGCGAAGTAGAAAATTGTTACTGGGGGAATGTTTTTGTCTACAATTTTGCTTGAATTCTGAACCCAAATAACAAGACAATGTTGCGAAAATGGTATTTATAGTTCATGGGGCGATGCAGTGGCTTAGCAAGAAATTTTAAAAGAGGAGGGAGCATAACTTCACCATTTTTTTCAAGCGTAGTTTTTTCTGCAGAGCTAATTGAAGCAGATTGAAAAACAGAAAAACTTTAGGGGAATCCGGGGGTTTGCTCTCCCGGGAAATTTTTGAAATACTACATGCTGTAATGGCTATTTAGTGGTTTTTAAACATTTTTCAGGCAAACTTTGTTTCAATTTTTTGACCCTAATTCTGAGTACTTTACCAAATATGGTGCACTTTGTTTGCATATTTTCAATTGTGCGTGCTTAAGGCGTAAGGTTTATTGTTATCGAAGAGGTTCGAAATTATGGAAAATTTGCATTTATCAAAAACATAGTTGAAAATGGCTGGTGAGGTGAATACATTCCCTCATCTTATTCCCACCTCCCTGAATTTGCCCCTAGCCATAAGCTACCAAAGCCATCAAAAGGGTCTGGCGTATTTCAGTCACTTGGCACCATGCATTTGTTCTTGTTTACTAAAAGACAAAGTCAAGAGAGGAGGGGCCATGGCACAATGCCCCCCCCCTAAATACGCTTCTGGGGCAATGTCATTGGTTAAATTAAAACAGTGGTGTAGGGCGTACTGCGTGTCTGCATACCACCAGCATGATAAACAAAAATTATTGACAGTGGAATTTCGAAAACTTCATTAGCTTTGTTTTAGGCGGGTTTTTGTTTTATAAATGAAGTAAGGGGTTTGCGGGAGAGCAGTAAGCTACCCCAGCGGGGTCCGGGGCGGAACCCCAGAAGGTGTAGGCTCGCATTTTCTTAATTACCCTCAATCTCAAATATGATATGAAAAAAGTTGGGGAGCCGCTACCTAATATATTCTTAGTGCTTTCACTAACGCTTATAAAAAACTGCTGACCTGTTGTAATGTTGATGAAAAATAAACTGTTCTGTAATAGGCGCATTGAAAAGATTGTTCTTGATTAGTTTGCGAAGGAAACCATAATGTTACAAGATATGCTGCAAAGTATCGCCGCAGTCCGTACCCACAAGAAACACGTATGAAAAACATTTACCTTCTTACGGTTCTTATCACTAGGGGGACGTTTTGGCATCCACCCCAGGACAAATTTTCTTTCTTTGCTGGGGGGGACATGTCCCTCCCATCCCCCCTACCCTACTTCGCACACTGGACGTAGATCTTAATATAGCGAAGACGTAATTTCTCCAGCATTTCTTCGCGAGTGCCTCTAAAGAAAAACTTTTTAAGAGCGGGGCCCCTCTTTGGGCCCCTTAAAGCATGTCGGGCCCCGGTACTTTGTACCCCCTGCCCCCCTCTCACCAGCCCTGTTCGTCAAAGCTTAATCTGGTCAGCCCAGTTAAATCGGACACAGTCATCCCATGCCCATGTCTCGTTCAAGTGGTTTCAAATGCCCGCAGGTTTTTTTGCATCACCACGTTTTTGCTTACGAGCAAGCAAGCAAATTATGTTATTTGTCAGGCACAAAAGAAAGAAAAGGACACAAGAAATATGAAAACGTAACTCACAGTTTGTTTTCAAATTATCATCGATCAACAATAATATTACATAATTGCCAAGAATGGGACTGCGAAGTGACCGTGAAAGGTCTTCGAGTCGAGCAGCCACCTCAGACATTATTCAATCGCCAAAAGATAATGAGATAAACGAATACCCCATGGTATTCTAGCAATCTTAGCACATGCAATCCATGTGGGCTATATAACAAACGTACTTAAAGTTAGTTGTGTAAAAGTTGGTTTCTTAGTTTGATTATCCAAGTGATAAGTAGCTATAAGTTGGTTTTCAAACTTAGTTTTGAATTTTTTAAACGAAAGAATTTTAAATTCAGGGAAAAGATTTCCGGATTTTTGTGCCCTGGAATTTGATATTTTGTGCCCTGAACGATTATTGTTAATCATTTCGCTGTAATTAATTTTTGACAAAAAACTACTGGTGTAAGGTATTTGGTAGCCAATAATATGCTGCGTGACTGCTTTCACTGTACAATTACGAACTATGTTACCATGAATCAACATCATTGAAAAATAATTATTCAATAATCATTGGATAAGTTCGGGTGTTGTCTTTTAACTATGAAAAGAGTTCACGTATTTATTGTTGTATTCTTCATTCTAATCTTCGTTTCGTTTTATTACGCAAGCACGGAGAATTGGAGTTTTGGAATTACTAAACAATCCCTAAGGTAAGTTGGTTGATGACGAACTGTTCACAATTACCCTGTCCACATGTCAATTGTCCGGTTTAACCCGGCGGGCTCTCTGCATCATAATCAAACTTCTAATGTCACAACCACTTGCTTTAACTATGACATCAATATCGTAATTATAAACATGGTAATTATAAAAAGCGCATAAATAAATAAGTTATTTTTCAATCATATAGAACAGCAGTAATTGAAGGAGATTGCGAAGTGACCTTGAGCTCTTCGAGTCAGCAGCCACCTGGTATATACATGGTGATCCGAAAGTAACTCCTTATTCTAAAATAACTATGACTTATTCAAATTTACTGACAACTTTCAATTTTTGCGTGTAAGTTACTCAGTCTGCGGCAATTACATCTACGCTCGTGTTTCTATATTTTAATAATTTTAACTTAAATTTGAAATGAAGTTAAATCATGTTTTGTAAATTAACATACTAATTGTGATGAATAATAATTTTTAAAAAATTTAACCACATTTAAATCAACAAATAAAAAGATATTGAATTTTAAATGGAAGTCCATGCAATGCACTTTTTTCTCATGTTTAATAAATGAAGAAATTACACTTCAAAAACAAACCATTTTTATTTTAGAATAGGGAGTTACTTTCGGATCACCCTGTATGTCACATGCGATCGGCTTCAGCCTCAAATCGAACCCGTCACGTTGATTCTGCAGCCTACACGTGGTACCGCTAGGCCATGGTCTTAACAAAATTAGATTATTTCCACACGCTCTAACTTCGTTTTCGTTTATTAAAACTCCACGAAGGAGAGGCAGGAGCATATTTAGGGGGGCATTGTGCCATGCCCCCTCCCCTATTGACCCTGCCTTTTAGTAAAAAAGAACAAGACTGATGGTGCCAAGTGACTGAAATATGCCAGACTCTTTTAATGGTTTCTGTAGCTTAAGGCCAGGGGCGGATTCAGGGGGTAGGATGAGCAGTACTGTGCATCCTCCCACCAGCCTTTTTCAAAAATGTTTTTGATGTAGGCCTATACTATTTTTCTATGATTTCGAACCTGTTCGATCGCAATCAGCCTTTCGTGTTAAGCACGCGCAATCGAAAATGTGCGCAGAAAGTGCATCACATTTGGCGAAGCAATCAGAATTAGGGTCAAAAAATTTAAACAAAAATTGCCTGAAAATTATTCAAAAAACACTAAAATAGCCATTACAGCATGTAAGTTTTCAAAAATTTTCCGGGGGAGTATGCCCCCAAACTCCCCTAGAGTTTTCTTGTTTTTCAATCAGCTTCAAGTTTGTTCTTCCGAAAAAAAAAGCGCTTGAAAAAATGTGGAAATTATGCCCTCCCCTTGAAAATTTTCTCGCTACGCCACGGGGAAGATGCACCGCTTCGACTACGAGAACAAGCATCGGACTGATTCTAACAGTTTACTATCATGACCTTACGCTAGAAATAGTAGTGACTTTATGTAAAAGGCCGAGTGCGAGAAAAATCATATTAAGGTAGAGTAGTAGCAAACCGGGTATCCTATAGTAGTAGTTTAGCATTGTGGAAGTTTCCAGTTCAAAGTTATCTGTGCGCCAGAATGGTCTAGTACTCTAGCCATACCACGCGCTTGTTACAGATCCTGCGCGACGGTCACTGACGGTCTCGACCCACGGCTAGAGCCGATTACGTTTGACACGCTGTTATGAGTTGGCTGCTGACTGAAAGAACGCAAGCTCACTTCGCAGTCTCCCTCAAATACTATTGAAATTTCAGTTCAATATTTGCTTATTCAATTCACAATTATTTTTGTTTGGATCGGTCGACTCGGGTTTGATTTCAAATCGGTTGTTAACCAACGATTTAAATTGGCATACACAGCTTCCCTGCTTGGCGCTTTTCATTTAAGATACAGTTTGAAGAACAAGCCGAAAAATTTTAATTGTTGGGCTGTTGAAAAAGCATTTAACGGAATTTCCCTATCTTAGTGGGGTAGACAGATGGCTGGCAATTCCTAAATTGCGTTTTGAATTTAGTTGCATTACTTGTTTTCTTATCACGTGAAAGCGATAAAGCGCTATAACTAACTCTCTGAGGCAGAGGCCTTCAACCCTTTTACACAACCGCCCCTTTTAGGAAAGTGTGGGTCCAAATTGCCCCCACAGAACCTTCACGTTCGTAGAGCTACTATTTTCCCCTCTAAAAAAAAACAAGTGAAGACCAAAAAAAAAAAAAATTAAAAGGTCTTCACATTCGTAGAGCTGCTGTTTTCCCACTGAACTCGAGCGAAGACCAAAATAAAGGTCTTCACGTCCGCTGAACCACTTTATCGACAATTCAAGGAATATTCTGCCTAAAAATCTTAATTTATTTCTATCATTTGTTCAGTTGTTAACAATATTGGCAATTCTAAAATCGCCTCCCTGAAAGGCTAAAAGGTAAAATCCCCCCCCCCCAATTTCAAGAATTGTTACAAACGCCATTCTAAAAGACCGAAATCGCACCCGTTGAAGAATCATGCTCTAAGGAGTTGCCGACCATCTGTCTACCACTCCAAGATCGGGGAATCCCGCTAAGCGCCTTTCCCAACGACACAACAAGTAAACTTGCCACAGCTTGTTCTACACACTGCTCCTTTAATGCTGAGCGTCAAGCAGGGAAGCTGTGAATACCAATTTTAAAGTGATTGGTTTGACTCGGCTAGGAAGCAAACCCGCGTCTTGAGCTCCAGATGCAGACATTCTTTCCACTCGGCTCCTCACAAAAGGAAGATAACAATGCAACCACGCAACTAATTAACCGCAGTTCATGTACGTGCCACGAATTGCCAGTGAAAATTAAACAACAGCTTAATTCAACTTTCAATCAAATTATTCTCAATTACGTAATCGATCATCACGCTTATATCGGTCTGCTTTCACTAGTTTTAGTTGCATTTTAGCGAAGTTGGGCTAGTGGTAAAATTTAAAAAAAAAATCGGTTTCCTGCCGGTAACGAAAAGCATTAGGGGAAAAGTGGGACCTATGAGCCACGGGGACCAATGAACCACTTCATTTACCACGCTCTCGCGGCTTCGAGGAAGTTACTGAACCGAAATAAATGATCGCCCGGATGTTATGTACTTAATGACGTATTTATAGGTTGGCTGGAACAACGCTGTAGAAATGGTTGCAAAATAAGGGTTTTTAGATGGTTGGTCACATGTTTTAAGCACGCAGAACTTTTGATTTTAAGCAGTAGTTTTTTAGAGTACGAGGTTGAGACATTTTTTCTTAATACCGCCTTAGGTGGTAAAGAAGGTGGTGTCGCACTAGAAAGGTTATAAACAGTATGTGAAAAAAGTTTTCAAGTTATAGCGATTTTGCTCATGAGGGGACCTTTGAGCTAGTTGCATTGAACACCAATGACCCATGGCTCACAGGTCCCCAATGCAACCGACGACAGATGCAATAGGCCTAAAAGGCAGCGCAATTTTGATTTTTTTATGTAAGTGTGAGAAATCCTTCTTAAAGTTACCCGTATAATGCAGATTAGCATGGCAATAACTGAATAAGCAGACAAATTTACTCTGGTTTATGGGTCCCATGCCTATGGTTTATAGGTCCCCACCAAAAATTGTTGGGGACCTTTGACCCACGTCCTTAAAAAAATAATTATCTTTCATTTCGTTTTCATGTATGCACTCAAACTTGGTGTAAGGATAATGCTGGCCAAAAGGTACTTAATGGTTAATTTTTAGGGAGCTGACTAAACGACTTGGTGTTTGGCAGCTCTTTAAAAAAATCCGTCTCGTAGGTCCCACACTTCCCCTAAGGCTCAGTACATTTTGCTGAAAGTCAAAAATTGTTACTTAACAGTCTTTTTCAGGATAGCTGACGACGCCAACAACCGCTTGCTTGTACATCAGTCCCAAGCAATCATAAACAACATCTCAACAACCTTAACCACAACAACACGTTTAGCAACGAATGACACCACAATTTTAACCACAACTGCTACAACAACTTCTACCACAACTGCATCAACAACTCCTACGACAACTGCTACAACAACTATAACCTCCACCACCAAAGCACAAACTACTACTCACAAGAATTTTCCAATTTCAGATAAAAAATTTTTCTCAAATGGTAAGTCGTCCGTAGAATTATTCAGTCAGTTTGTCAGGTAATAAACCATTACTTGGCATTGCTAAGAAAGCGTAGATGCAGGTAAGATTACCAGTATACACCGTGACGGGGTTTTGAGCAGTTCATGGACTCAGCTGCGGCATTAAGATTAAAAAAACAGAGATTTTTTAAATTGCAACATGACTGTATAGATACCGTGTGTTTTTTGCATAGCGCCAACTCAATAACTTTGAACACTGAGTGCATAAAGAATAATATTGTTTTACGCAATAATTTACCGGCGATAACAAAATGTGTTACAAAAGCGATATCAGTAATCGATAAATCAAAATTGTATTGAGCGATAACGTTAATTGGAAATAAATTATCGCCGATAAATTATCTCGCTAAATACCGAGATCTGGGCACTGCACAGTAAATTAACTGCAGTGGTTAGGTGCAGATTCTGAGTAGTTATAATATAATGGTTCAGATTGCAAAGTTATTACCACTGAGCGTTTTTAGTTATGTCTTTTTTGTTTGGATGTAACTTGCGATTTAAATGAATAATAATCACAGTTTTGGTAACACGACACGTCGTAGGACAAAATTAAAAGTGCGGATGCGGATATTCGAGAACCTTCAAACATCGAATCCATGTTTCTCCAACTAGAAAGATCGCAACTTCGCTGGCATACACAGAGATGGGCATTTATTGAGATAATTTATCGGCGATAGTTATCGGCGATAATTTATTACCGATTATCGTTATCGCTGAAAATAATTTTGATTTATCGATTACCGATATCGCTTTTTTAATACATTTCGTTATCGCCGATAAATTATCGCGATAAACGATTTTTTATGCCTAAACAGTGTTCAAACTTCAAAGTTGGTGAGGTGGCACTATGGAAAAAATACACCGCGCCCATTAAGTCTTGTTACAATTTAAAACAATCTCTCTTTGTTTTGTCTAATGCCACAGCAGAGTCCGTAAACTACTCTGTTTTCTGGAAAAAATCTACAAAAACATTTTTCATTTTTGCAATTTGACTTACAAAAAAAACTTCGTCAAACACATTGAAAATTTACCGCAACATTTAACGAAAAAATTTATCGGCGATAATTTATCGATTACCGATATCGCGTTAAGAAATTGAGATTTAT
Organism: Trididemnum miniatum; assembly: GCA_964006365.1. Classification (NCBI taxonomy): domain Eukaryota; kingdom Metazoa; phylum Chordata; class Ascidiacea; order Aplousobranchia; family Didemnidae; genus Trididemnum; species Trididemnum miniatum. Next base: position 1,934,103 of record OZ023233.1, read on the forward strand.
CGATTAACGGTGTCGCCCAGAGCTTTTTTAAAGTTATCGATCATCGTTATCGCTTTAGTACAGAAAGATTTATGGCGCCCATCGCTGCGTATAGACGGCATGCAGTGAATGCTAATGTCATGAAGAAATACAATTTACTACAACTCATGAACAAACGACACTCTGCTTCAATTGGGAATATAATTAGAAACTAATTAAGAAAATACAGCGAAGAAGCAACTAAAATTCTTGGGCAGACGCTTCGGCTGAAGAACCCAGCTTAATGTAGGCATATAGCGTAGGGTTACCGTGTGACCTCCGTTTTGACCAAAAAAATTTGTCCTCCGAGGACGCCAAAAACTGGTTAAATGTCCTCCTTTTCAGCATTATGAACAGTGAAAACATGTCGAATCATTCTTCCTCGAAAAATTTTGAAAAGTTTTAGTGCAAACAACGGCCTGCGAACCTGATGACCTTTTTTTGGTCTTCACTTGTTTTGGGGCAGAAAAATGAACATCTGCGGACATGATGACCCTCAAAGAATCTGTCCTCCTTTTTGCATAGTGAAAATATGGTGAGCCCTAATAAAAAAAATTATAGTTTCGACTATGGTATCAAAAGTAAGTCGAGATTCGAGACGACCGCAAAGTTGTTCCTGGGTTGTTATAATAATGCAAAATTGCAAACAGATTTTAACATTTTCTGGTGCTACACTGCAAGAAATTACCGACGTAATTCGTTTGTGAAAAAGTTGTTAAACGTCACTAATGGACTTTTGCGATTTCGCTATGTCAACAATACCTTGTAAGAATGACAAAGGCAGGCATAATAATGACATCAAGTTCTCCCTTATTGTTCCCATACACAAGTTGGCACGGCCACCTCAGGTATACTAGATATCCCTGAGCCACCTGCCAGAACCTTTGGTTTGTACTTGCTAGCCATTCATTGTCATTTTGTCCCATCTGTTCCCAATTACACTTACTGATCATCAATTCTAACCTTTCCTACCATTAATAAATTCTCAACTAAGTGAGCAGCTAACTGAATCCACTACTAATTTTAAAACCTGACTTATCTTATCTGACACATACCTTGCACTGGTTGTAGCGTCGCTTGAAGCGACGCGAAAACGCTGTCGCACTTTGACCACTTTTCAAATGTTGTTGGATGAATTGCCAAAATTGCTCCTCGCCACTGTGATGTTACAGAAAGGCTTTATGTTATTTCTTGGACCCGCGACAAAGCTAAAATGCTTTCCATCGATAAATTGGAATATCATGCTTTCAACAACACGGCGCGCTGTTGTTTTCTCAAGCTAGACAAGGTGTACGTCCGTGGTAAAACACAAGACAAATACGGCAGAAACTGTACGTTGAGGTTAGCACTACAACGGTTGGTAATTTCTTGACCGCTGCTTTCAATCATTTTTAGTGTGTGTTTTTCTACAGATGATTCATTTTCTTCTCTGGGATACCACAATGTTTGTCTCTCAGATTTAATTCCAAACACGAAAAGAACTCATGAAAGTAACTCCTGTATGCAGCTGGATTTGTAAGTTAAATAAATGTTTCAAAGCTAAACAGTATTTATTGCAAACTTAACTGCTTTTTGGAAGCACTGCGCAAGCGCCACTGGCTACTAAAGCATAGCCGGCGGCAAAACAGTCGACTAAGGGGGGCCAAGCGTTTACCAGGGGGAGGGGCCAAAGTTTGAAATTAAACATAAAAGCCGCTTTCTTGAAAAGAGAAAGCTTGGTGATTGGGGGACCAAGCATGTCGATTGGGAAACTGCCCCCCCCCCTTGGCGCCGGCCCTGGGCTAAAAGTAAAAATTGTCAGCTTAGCATCCTTTACAGGCTACCGGTAGTACGTTGGTTAATACGTAAAAAAGACCATTTGGCGTAGAGTAGTAGTTAAAGACACTGCTGGCGGTGCCAAAGGTATGGGGTTTGATTCCCAGCCCGATCAATCGGGCTCACTGTCGCGAACGGTTCGCCACCGCTGCGATGTTTCTTTAGCACCGTGCAGCCCAGGCACTGAGATGGACTCCGCCATTTGTTATGCGCTTCCACGTGATGCCGAGAGTATAATGAAGATTTGATTTTTGTAACTTTATGCCAAAATGTGAATTCTCGCGTAACAATTCCAGCTTATACTGTACAAAGTAAAGCAATGTCTACGAAGCACTCAAATTTCTGCGTCGATCTAAAAAGTTATACCAAAAAACTATTAGCGTGGAAAAGTCAACGAAAAGTTACAAATTATCAAATCTTAATCACAGTCGCGGCTTGTAAGGTCCCGTCTCCGCTGCTTAGCGTTTCGGTAACACAGTTTCGAAGAAAATGCTGCACAGGTGACGAGCCCAGTGGCGTCGTGCAATTGGGGCCTAGGGGGACCCGGGCCCTCCTAAATTTTTTGAAATGGTTTCTTTTTATAATTTAAAAAATTGAAAATAAAATAAGATGAAAAATTCAGCTATAGAGCCATTTCGTTTTCATCCTTCAAACTAACCCATAACCCCCTTTCTTGTACTATAAATTCCATTGTTTTGTTGTTTAGTTTTTGCTTGAATCAATCGCTTTGACTCACAAGTAAAGTTAGTTTCTTGACCTGTAGTTAGAAGTTAAAAAACATTTTGCATGTGTTATTATCACAGATTATAGCTTAGAACACACCTATACACGTCATCCGATCGGATGCGTCAAAACTAATAATGATTGTAGCCTCCTTTCATTTATTTTAGCCCAGCTTTTGCTTTTAGACATGGACTACTAAAATATTTTTGTATTATCTGACAATATGATGGTGACTGCACTCACTGCAGATACCGGTATATGTCCTTTTTCGACAAGAAAATGTGCTGAAACGAGTGTTTTTTGGTAAAAACCGTAAAAATCCGTTTGCGGCTGGGACTTTGCCCCCCAACTTCCCAGCAATGTCCTCCCCTTTGTTAAATTGTGAGGCTACACTGATTGTACATAACGTTCATAAGCCCAATTAAGGAGCAGTTTGGGGTATCAAAATAAATTTCGATTTATTATCCAAAAATTGGGGTAACACGACATATTGTGGTATCTTTTCCATACTTCCTTTTTTCGTGATGTTATTCAATGCTAAATAGGCGTACGGTTTTTACAAAGACTGTGAAGTAATCAGTACTTGTTTAAGTTGTTACTCGGGGCCCTCCAAATTTTTTGGCTGCACGACGCCTCTGGACGAGCTGGTGGCAACACTGTGTCTGATTTGACCGACCTGGGAATTGAACTGAAGACCTCCGGCGCTGATGGCGAAGTTTTTACTACCACCCCAACCGACAAAGTTAAGAAACATGTGGAAACACTTGGACGAAAACAGTCAAAAATACCAACGTCCCGGTGGTTCTAGATGTCACTTGGTTGTGATATTTGTATCGTTAAATTGCTTGTTTAACTCCCAGGGTGTACGGTTACACGTTTTTATTGCCGTATTGGATGTGCTGTTGCCGGGTTTTGGCGGTTGCTTGCGTAATCGTTAATGATTGATGATATAGCTGATCTTTATCAATGTAGATTTACAGAAGCTTTGGGATTAAAGGAAACAGAAAAAGATCAGAATGAAATGGTGTTGGACAAATTGAAAACAAAAGTACAAGCAAGGATATCAGCATTGCAGGTGCGTCTGTTTGAACGAACACAACTTGGCGAAAAACTTGCTAAGGTGCTGAGCGCTTCGCTATTCATAGTTCGTTTAACTTCAAACCCAAAACTCTTTTTAACAAATGTTCACTGCACTTCCGATATTACGCTGCAGCGCGTAACGATTGACATGGCCTATCTCCGGTAAACTCACGTGGGCCACGTCAACTTCTAACGACTTACATTACTGACATAGGGGCTGTGCGTTCATCACGTGATGTAACTCTGTTAAGAAACTTTTAACGTAACAAGTTGTACGATAGTCTAGGTTACTGCATGAACAATTCAAGCCTAAGTAAGCGATCTTCTTTCAAAAGCTTTGGAAGATAGATGTCGACAGCGTGGCCGAGTGGTTCGGAGCGTCGTTTTCACGACGGCCATGATCGCAAGGTTGATGGTTCAACTTCCACCCAAGCCCCGTTGTTGCTTCCGTGGATAAGATGCTTCACGACAATTATCTCTGCTTGGTGAAATCTAACAAGCAGCGAATTGAAAAAGTCAGTAAGCAAAATTCAAGCGGAAAACTCCGAAACAAGGGCAACTCTAAAGCAAGTCTGGATTCGTCCTATGCACAGCGCCTCCGTCGCTTTCTCGTGACAGCAAGATAAAAATAATGAAATCATTATCAAATCATTGTCATCTTCTTGTGTTTCAATTCGTTTAAACGACGCTTGTTCCTAATTACAAGCGAAAAACAATCAGGGTTGCTTTATTTCTAAACTTGGACCTGAATCAGACAATCAATGAGATTATTTAGGCCTGGAATTATAAAAAAAATCTCTATGCTATTTTCACTGTTTCTGATGAAGATCTTCTTTAGAATCACCCGAACGTTTATTTCAGTCGTTGAGCACATGGATATCGATACTGGAGGTATGGGGTTCGACTCCCGGGCCGGTCAAATCGGACACATTGTCGTCAACCCTGCGAAGTTTCTTCAGAGCTGTGTTGCCCGCGAAGGCGCTACGCTGGGGAGATGGACCTCGCCACTCGTTACACGCTTCGTCGAAATACTGCGAGTATAATGAAAATCTGATTTTTTTTTATGTAGAACCCACCAAATTGCTCACAATCCAAAGTACTTATATGTCACGTTTTCAAAGGATTTGGATTCGGTAGTTTGATGCATTTATTGGGAGAGTGTTTTCTAATCGCACTTGGAACCAACCGAACAATGTTGACGTTGTTAGATGAAGATTGGTTCGCAGATTTATACCAAGTTATTACACCACTGTCTGCTAGCGAATGCGACAAGAGAAGGGCAGAGAATGCTGTCCAATGGAAAGGTAAGTGGTTTGACTAATGCTACCACTGCTATGTTTCTTCAAAGTTTTGTAGCCCAAGCGCTAAACCTCGGAGATGAGTCCGTCCCTCGTTACATATATCTCGGTGTAATACCGCAAGTATAATCAGGATTTGATTTTATCGGAGATTCTGAAATGTTTGCCCATGGAAATTTATCTTTGGTGGGCGTTTATAAGTCAAATGAAATGTTCATTACACTCGGGATATTACGCCGAAGTGTGTACCAAGTGGCGAGGCCCATCTCCGGGGCTTAGCGCCTATAGGCAACATAGCTCCGACGAAATGTCGTATAACAGTGGCGAATCGTTGGCGACACTGTGTCATTTGACTGGGAATTGAACCCCAGACGTCTTTCGCCGATAGCGATGCCGTTATCACTTACCTCTACCGGCCGGTTGTGGGCGTTTGTATGGTGCTAATACTCAAACGTTTCTTAACAACTTCATATGACCCAGTCTTCTTTCAGCGAGGTGTGTTTTGCATCCGTATTTTGTCATTTGGACACCGGCAACATGCAATATTACAGTGTAGCTAAGATTTTTTTCTCCATTATTGAACAGAAAAATCAGCAGGAGCCGTTGTGAAGAGAGCTGGCACTTTTCGAGTCAGCAGCCATTCGGTATACATGTAGGTCAAATGCGATCAGCTCCAGCCATAAATTAAACCCGTCACGTAGGATCTGCATGTTGCCCGCGGTACCGTCGAGTCATGGCGTTGACATAACATCTTTTGGTCGGTTCTTTACTTGCCAATGCGTCATTTGAATTAACGGCCCAGTCCGGTAGCAGGATGCTACACGGGTTTAGCCTTGTTGTGGATTTGCGAGACGGTTATGAAGAGATTTACATAAATAACTTACCCTTACCCTAGTCTCCCTCTTAGTAAAAAAACAATCATATCTTTATTATACTCGCGGTATTACGCCGAATCGTGTCAGCAGTGGCGGGGTCCATCTCCGCGGCGTAGCGCCTAAGCAGCTCAGCTCCGAAGCCATGATGGAAAACACTAAAACATAATAAATTTATCGGATTGCTTCAAAGATTTCCAGCAGGGTTTTCGAGATGACAAAGCAGAAAAAATTTTGAAGTTAGTTTGCTTTTTGCTTCGCAGTTCGAGCTTAGAATACTTTCCACATTGCCTCCGTAAGTCAAGTCAATTCAGCTTTTATTTTGTCGCGTTAAATAACGCAGAAAACATAAGAAAGATAGCACAAAATCAATTGATAACTTACGACAGGAGACCGTGAAGGGACAAAAAGTCTTCGAGTCAAACGGTCACCTTCGAAAAAAAATTGTAATAAAGCACTAAAGTGTGCTTGAATCATCGACATAGTTTTTACATGTTATTGAAGTTGTTTTCTTTACGGCTTTTTTTTTTTTTGATGATTTCAGTAAAGAAAAAGGATATGCTGGACCAGTTTTTATGTTAAGAATTTAAACGGGTTTCACGATAAGTTTTGACGACTTTCCTGTACGACATTAGTTTTATATGGGATAGTATATTAATTGTTCCAAATCTTTGCACCCTGAAACTTTGTTGAATTTTGTGCTCGCGCGGTTGAGTAGAGTGGTAGGGCTAGGTTATGGTGTATGGTTGTACATGTTGAATGGCTGTGTATATTTATGAATTTATGGAAATTGTCTAAAAAGTATGGTGGAAGACGCCCCAGTAGGGTTTGTTTGACGAATTTAAAAACTTCTAGTGAGTATATGTCGTGGAGTTTTAAGATTTTAAAGCGGGCGAAGAGAGGGTTTGCCGAAGTGCACCAATCACAACAACCAATGGCACGCATTGCCTTATTTTGCTGACTGGTATGTTTTTCTAAATGGGTTTTACCAACAATGCCCCACAGTACAATGCCATAAGATAAATAAGGATATATAAAGCTGTTATATAAGGTAACTAAAGCTGATGCTGGAAGGACTTGATTAAGTTTGAATAAGAGACCAACGTTGCGAGAAATTTTTCCTTCAAGATATTTGATATGATATTGGAAGTTAAGGTAAGGATCAAGATTTCTTACCATAGCCATTGTCATTGTCACACAACAGAGTCACACAATAGCCATTGTGTGACTCCAACACCTACCGTACTTGTTTTAAGGATGAGGAAAAATTTTTTATTTGCACGTATTGCCTGCGATTTGATAAGTAGCTTCTTAATAGTTTTTGGCTGGTTCCCCTAAATCCATAGTGATCGAGTTTTTGAAGAAAAACCTCGTGGTTAACGCAATCAAAAGCCTTTTTGATATCTAAGGCGATGATGTTTGAATACTTTTTGCCATTGATATTTTCATAGCATGCCGTTATAACGTCAATTAAGGGAAACGTGGTCAAGGGTGGAAACCGAAACCTAAACCTAAACCTGAAAACCCGGTTTTGAAGAAAATTTTTGAAACCCAAACTGAAACTGACACCTACTCAGCGAAATTTTTGAAAACCTAAACTTAAACCGAAACCGTTTTTTCTTGAAACGTCAAAACCGAAACTGAAACTAAAACTTGTTCAGAATTTTCTAAGGTTTTGGGTTTTAAAAATTGTCATCATCATGATTACCAGAACAGTTCCTTTAATGCTGAGCGTCAAATAAAGAAGCTGCGGATACTAATTTTTGAGTCTTTGGTTTCACCGGACTCGGAATGATACCCAAGTCGACAACTTCTGAAGCAATTGCTCTCCTCATTAGGCCATCTGACCTGCTACAGTACTTATCATCGCTATATAACAAAACCGCTAAAATAGAGCTCTTAAAAAATCCGTATTCAAAATAAAATAGCTTTTTTGAATGAAACCTAAACCGAAACTGAAGCTCAGAAACAGAAGTTGTGCGTAAGCAAAACTGAAACCTATTTTTCAACAGCTGTGAAACCAAACTCAAACTGAAACCTGACATCTGAGTTTCAACACACCGAAACTGACTCCCTAACGCCAAGTAGCCAGGTTTCCACCCTTGATTGTGGTATGCTTGGATCTAAACCCACTTTGGCACGCGTAAAGAACGTTGTTCCGATTCAAAAAGCTCAAAATTCTAACTTTTTACAGTTTTTCAATTACTTTAGAAAAGGGCGATAGCAAAGCAATTGGGCGATAATTTTGTACTTGTGATTTTAATCCAGATTTATAAATTGGGACAACTTTCGCGATTTTTAGTGAGTCGGGAAAAACTCCATTTGTGAACATAAAATCAATTAATAAAGCGAGATATGGGGCAATAACGTTCGCAGCTGTTTTGAGAAAAAACGAAGGGATTTCATCATAACTTGTCGACTTTTTAATCTTAAGTCGAGTTATTTCCTGACTTATTTCTACAGCAGTGTAGAAAACAGTACGAAAGAAGAAGGAACTCTGTTCTTTAAAAAACTTGTGGGTTTGGAAGCAGATTTTATATTGTTAGTTAAGTTATTTCCTATATTAACAAAAAAGTTGTTGAACAGTTCAGCTGATTGTTTATGCGCAGAGGCGATTTGATCACCGTCTTGCATCAGTAAGGGAAGCGTACTAGCAGCTTTTTTGTTCGGTAATAGTTTACGAAGCGCGTTCCAAATATGCGTCGAGTCGTTGTTCTTTTTAAGAAGTCGTTCATAATGTAGGACCTTCGCTGCTTTTTTATTTTGGTTAAGAGGTTAGCGTATTTTTGTAATACAAGCGATCCACTGAAGTACCTTGCAAGTAATGGGTTCGGTGTAGTTTTTGCTTCCGTTTGATGGAAGTATAAATAGCTTTGGATATCCATGGTTTGGACCGCAATCTTTGTTGTCTACGCGAGTAAGGTTTCAAAGGTGTATGGTTGTCAATGACTGATTGAACGGACTTTACAAATTCTCGAAAAACTATGTTGAAGTTAGATTCGTTCAGGTCGGGAATGGAAAGAAACCAATGGAAAGAAACCAATTTTCAAAGAAACCAATTTTCAACGTAAAATGCGAAACAAGGAATTTCCGGGTATTGAAGCTAGTTTTAGACAAAGCTTCCTTATGGAAAAAGGACAGTAGTAAAAATTCCGAGTGGGAAACAGAAATGAAACAGCTCAGATGACCGAGTGGTAAGAACTTCCGCTTCTGAAGCTGTAGGCTCTGGTTTAATTCCGAGTCAGGTCAAACCAATAATTACTGTAGAGTTGGTATTAAGAGCTTTTCTGCTTAACGCTCAGTATTAAAGGAACAGTGTGGAGAACAAGTCAGCAAGTTTATTTGTTGTACCGTTGCGAAAGGCACTTAGCGGGATTCTCCTATCTTGGTGTCGTAGACGGATGGTCGGTAGCTCTTAAGCAAGCTCGTTATAGCGCTTTGATCACTTATTAATGATGTGAATATGCAACTAAATAGAAAATAACACAAACAATTCATGTATTCAACAATCAGCAACCCCACAAAGTCAAGGTGTGTTTAACGACACGCGATAGGCCGCACTCTGCAACAGTTTGCTAGTAAATGTAGCATTTTTCGCGTTATCAGTGCATAAGAAAACAACAAAAATGTGCAAAAAAGTGTCGCGTTACCTTCTGAGCCCAGGGGCGTGCCCAGGAATTTGAAAGAGGGGGAAGGGGGGCGGCGCAATTTAAAGCCGTCCGTTTTTCGCCTAAAGTTAATTGAAGAGCAAAAAAAAGGTCATCACGCCCTCAGATTGTCCTTTATACGTATATCATCTTCATACCACGAAAGTTTTGTGCATTTGTGTGCGGAGGGGGAGGTCTGTTTGCTAAGCCCCTGGATACGTCCCTGTGAGCCTGACGGGTATCGGCAATCGCTCGTTTAATAAGATGTGTTTGCAGGCCTGCAGTCGCTTTTCCTTACACTGGTTTATTGATCCAATTTACTAGTAACGCTGCAAATATTTATCCATCAACAAACCAAACAAAATGTGTTGCAGTGCCTGAGGTTTATTCGATCTGTTATTGATAAAGTGTTTGTTTTCCACTTTCTCAAACCGCTTAGCAAAACATGTCTTAAAAAGTGTAGTTTTGTTGTTTACTTTTGAAAGCTTTTGGTGTATTTCACACCCGCTGCTGGTTGGCCATAGGGGTGAGCGCTCAACTCTAAAACCGATGAGAACCATTTGCGGCAACTTAGTCAACTGTAGTACTTCAAAAAACAAATCAAGTCTCAATCGTGTTCGCGGTATTACACCGAAGCGTGTAATGAGCGGCGGGGCGCGTTTACGCGGCTTAGCGCGTGGACAACACAGCTCCTAAAAAACGTCGCAGCGGTGGCGTGCCGTTGACGACACTGTGTCTGATTTGACCAGCCTGGGAATCGAACCCATACCTCCCGCGTCGGTAACGATGTGCTTCATTACTGAACTAACCTCCGGTACCAATAGAACATTTATTTTCCTATATTTTACTAAATACTAACTAATTTGACATGATTGAAATCAGAAACAAACTCGTTGTTGCATGTTGTTGTATAGTTTGCCGCAGAGATGATTGGATTTAGATTTTAAAATCCAAATCCATATCCAATCCAAAATTATATTCAAATCTAAATCTGAAAAGATAAAAAATCCAAAACCAATTTAATTTTATAGCATTACTGAGTTTAACGAAACAAATGTATACTAGTAGCTTTAAACTTGGTATATAGTAAAGCTCATTTGGCTCAACTGACGATAGGCTTACTTCGTTTTATCATTTTCTCTTTGGTAATAGTGCATGAACTGTAACTAAATGAGTAAAAAAATGCGAAATGATATTAACAGAGATATAGTTATTTGACAACCAAGTAAATGGGAATACACCGTTCAGCAACGTATTAGCTTCATTTTCAGTTAAAATAAAAACTGAGATGAAAATCAATTAAGAGTTTAAAAATAAAAGCTAAATCCAAATCCAAATCCGGTTTTATGTGTATAATATATCCAAATCCATGATCATCTCTGGTGTGCCCGTAGGATTTTTAGGCCCTGGCACAAAAAACTTTGATGAAAACGCATTCTTTAAAAAAAAGCCTCGGCATGAGCCCCTAGAGCCGTGTGAGAGGTTTTTTCCTTCTCAGGCCCGTGGTTACCATATGGTCCGTTGATGTAGAAAGAAGAAAGAAGTTTATTTTACCAGAAAAGCGCGAAGACTTTCTGGTGAGAGGCTGCGAAAAGACCATGTGTCCAGCTCCATGGAACCAAGCTCCAAGGAACCGGCGCGGTCGCCGAGTCTACAACCACTCACCTCAAACAGCCACATAGATTATCACAAATGTCCGAAAACAACAAAAATCACATGACAATAAAAAACTAAACTACTACATCGAAAACAAGCGTCTAGTGCAGAAAATCTTCGATGCGACGTGTATCAGAATTACAAAAAAAGAAAAAAAATGTTAAAGAACAGGGGCGGTATACTGCTTAGCTCAACCCCTCTGCTGCAACGCAATGCGCCAGCTTTGTATGTTTAATAAGTCTACGCATTGCACAAAGTGCACAAAAAGCCGAGCTGCATACCGCCCTATGGCTCTAGGTGCAACACATTCACAGCTACAGTACGAGATGTTATTGATTAGGAAATAATTAAGCAAACACAGTATAATAAAATCTCAGTAGTGCGGAAACTGACAATAGAGCAATCAAATGGTATCGAAACAAAGAAAAACAACAAAAACAAGTAAACTTAAGAGTTAATGCAACTAAATCTGGGACGATAAGCAGTCATTCTAGCATTGATTATCGCAAAGAAGTTGTTTAATTGCTTTAACAAATACGTTTAAGCTTATTTGCGAATTATTTTTTACATCATTCGGTAGATCATTCCATAGATTGCAGCCAACGTAACGTAGCCTATTGACCTTTGTGTAATCGATTTGCTACAACATATGGGTGCCCAATTTGTATTTGAACTAAATCGAGTTGTGGTCGTGAGCTTGAGCTGATGTAGGGTTGATAGCACTATAGACCGAACTTAATCGTTAACAATTGAACAATTGCTTCGTAGCCTGCAGCGACATTGCCATAAATAAATAAATAACTCAGGTTATTTTCGAATTATATTAAGTTGAAAATTCTACAGCAATTGAGGGAGACTGCGAAGTGAGCTTGAGCTCTTAGAGTCAGCAGCCATTCGTTATATATGTCAAATGCGATCGGCTCCAGCCGCGAATTGAACCCGTTACGTAGGATCTGTCACCTGCGCGCGGTACCGCTGGCCATGTCGCTGACTATCGGTATGGGAGGTTTGGGGTTCAAGTCTTGGGCTGGCCAACTTGGACGCAGTGTCGCCATTGGCTCTCCACTGTTGCTACGTTTCTACGGAGGCTGTGTTGTCCACGCGCTGAACTGCGTAGATGAACCCCGCCACTCGTTAGATGCTGCGGCGTAACACCGCCAGTATGATGACGATATAATTTTTGAGGTACGATTATTTTTAGATGTGATGAACGATGAAAACTCTGCAAGTGTTGATGTCGTTAAATTGACAATGTTTTATCATCGTGATCCGACGTTTTATCCGTTCAACATGCCGCCATCAATCGCAGGTTCGTGTTGGTCCAGTTGCGCTTGTGCAAAGCTGGTCTGTTGCTTTGTCAACTTGTGAGTTCAGCTAAGGCCGAAGCCAGCGAAACAATGAGGTGGATGGCTAATTGCAACAGGACAAGCAGTGGCGTTGCGATAAGTTTTAAAAGGCGGGGCAACATAGACGACGAAAGCCGTCAAAAGAGTTTAAAAGGCAACATAGACGACGAAAGCCGTCAAAAGAGTTTGGCATATTTTAATCACTCAGCAAAATTTGTTCCTTTTTACTAAAAGGCAAAGTCAAAAGGATTCAGATGTAAACTGCATGACACATGTCACACTGCATACTCCGTATGAACTACAAAGGTGAGCATAGGCGTTAACTACACATTGCAGAGTAACTTAACAACTCAATCAATACACTGCAAATGAGCGATGATGGCAGCCTAATCAATTTTTGGGTTTTGATTGCTTGAAAACATTCTGGTAGCGAAAAGCCCATTAGTTTTAACTGGGCTCTTTCTTCCCAAATGTTTTGAAGCAATCATAACCCAAAAAACTGTCTTAGGTCATACTTTCCCAAAACAAATTGGGTATCAAAAATTCAATGTTTTCATTGGGGCTAAAATAGCCCAGTGCATAACAGCAATCCACCAGATTACTTCATTTGGGTAATCTGCACCCAACTTAAAAAATTGGGGTCTCAACGTTAATACCCAAAATGTTTACCCAATAAAGTACCCAATTTTATTTGCAGTGTGACACCACTGCTGATGATGTCGTTTTAAGTTGCTGAAACGTTCATTGCAAATATTAGATTGTCTTAATCTATTCTCATCTCATTACGCTGAGTTCACTGATGAAATTGTTTTGAAAACCAACAGAAAGTGGCAGGTTTTGAACTTTTTTGCAAGTGTAGTTCAAGTTCTTTGTTTTAAGTTTTACGAGTTGAAGTTCGAGTTCGAATTCGATAAATTTATCGAGTTTATGCGGAGTTCCAGTAATTTTTTCGGATTTAGGCTAAAATTAAGTTCAAGCAAATTTGTCAAGTTTAGAACAAGTTCAAAACTGCATCAATTTGTTTCCAGATCAAGTTCAACTTCGATTTCGGCAAAAAATATCAAGTTTAGCAAGTTTTAGTTATAGTTTGAGTTCACAGTCCTGGTTTCAACTAGGTCTTACCACCTTGTCAAATGACAGCCCACCGGTATTCTCAGGTATAAAAGTTGTGGGTCACCAATTTTGCCTGAAACAATTTCTTTATTCAAAGCTTAGCCTCAGAATATCTATAAAAAAAGCTGTTTTTGCATTAGGCTTCAAAAAAAGCTCTATCTTAACTCTTTTGTGTAGCTTTAAAAAAAACTGTCTGTCCCAGAAATTGCCACGCTGTTGAAAACTGCTACGGATCCGTAGCCTTACGGACTCCATTTGTCTCCAGACAAATACTGCCTGCAAGTTGGAAAGATGTTCTATCCGAAAGTAACTTCTTATTCTAAAATAAAAATGGTGTGTTTTTGAAGTGTGATTTCTTCATTTATTAAACATGAGAAAAAAGTGCAGTGCATGGACTTCCATTTAAAATTCAATATCTTTTTATTTGTTTATTTAAATGTGGTTGAATTTTTTAAAAATTATTATTCATCACAATTAGTATGTTAATTTACAAAACATGATTGAACTTTATTTCAAATTTAAGTTAAAATTACAAAAATATAGAAACAAGAGGATAGATGTAATTGCCGCAGACTGAGTAACTTACACGCAAAAACTGAGAAAGTTGTCAGTAAATTTGAATAAGTCATAGTTATTTTAGAATAGGGAGTTACTTTCGGATCACCCTGTATATGCCACTCAAAAGAGTTCCATCATCTATGAGTATAAGTGTCATTGTGACAATCGGTACGTAGGAAGAACAACCCAACCACTTCAACATCGTATCAAGCAGCATGTTCCGAAATGGCTACGGCAACACTCAAGCTCCCAGCGAGTGGATTCTTAGCAGAGCCTTTGAATCGATAGTTTGCTTGTGAACTTCCGATCAAAAGCCATCACCGGGCTTCTCACTGGCTCTTCGGCGTCATTCATTATTTTATTTTTTCAGTTGATGTGGTTTGTTTTGTTTTTTTTGTTTTTGGCGCCGAAATAAACGATACGAAACGATACAACCTGACCGAGCGTGCATGCGACGACAACCTACTCCAGAATGTGACTCAGCAATCGGACAACACTTATCAGAAAACAACCATTGTGCTGCCAAGTAGGCTACAATGAAGATCAATTTTTTATTTTGGACATTCCTTTCCTTTTCATCTCAGTTTGCTCGAAGCCAGCTACATTAAAGTACGCCGACCTAATCTATATGCAAACACAAAGAGTTTCTCTACATTTTTAAACTGTTCAAACAGAATTTAGCTTCTTACGGCTTATCCAATCAGACCCCTCACACTCGATTGGCCAATGTAACACCGCTTCACGGACGTCCGATGCTTCTCGTTCTCACTTTGAGGTAGGGCTCTCACTTTTAAGGAAATTTCCTTAGTTTAAGGAAATTTGAAGGTGTTTAAGGAAATGCTTTTGATTTAAGGATGTTTAAGGAAATTTTTGCAGCCAGATTTTTAATCCTACTTTTGTGGTTGCAGAGTACCGTACCTGAGACATAAAAGTGCTTAGCCTAAACAGTTATTGTTAAGCATAACTAAGGGACACTGAAACTGAGTCTGGCTATGATTCTTTACAGGAAGTTTCAAAGAAAAAAAAAAAAAGAATTTGTAACCAGCAGAAAAAAAACTCATTATTCACAATCCTTCAGATATGCTTGGTTACAAAACGAGACATTTAAATCGTGGTTAAAACTTCCAACTGCACAATGCAGAAAGCTGAAAACTTCGATGTAAAGACAAGAGGATGGTCCATTACACAAGCAAACTGTAAAGATTGGCATGTTGTTTTGAGCTATCACCTCACTGCCATGGATTTTTCAGATTTTTTTTATGTAATTAAAATAAGAGGTACCGGTAACATTGTGTTAGATATGACTTACATTGCATGTATATGTAGCATTAGAAGGAAGTATTTAGGGGGCATTGGGCCATGCCTCCCCCTTTTTGACTCGATCTGCCTTTTAGTAAAAAACAACAAAATTAATGGTGCCGAGTGACTGAAATATGCCAAACTATCTCGTAGCTTATGGCCAGGGGGGTAGGTTGAGGAACTTGAGGAGTATGCAATATGCATCCTCCTACCAGCCATTTTGGAAACTGTTTTTGATGTAGCCTGTGCAATTTTTCCATAATTTTGAACCTTTTTCATAGCAATAAGTCTTACGCCTAGCACGCATAATCGAAAATATTCGAACAAATTGCATCATATTTGGCAAAGCACTCATAATTAGAGTCAAAAAATTTAAACAAAATTTTCGTAAAAATTATTCAAAAAGCACTAAAATAGCCTTCACAGCATGTAAATTCTCAAAAAGTTTCCGGGGGAGCATGCCGCCGAACCCTCCTAGAGCTTTTCTTGTTTTTCAATCACCTTTAAATTTGTCCTGCCAAAAAAAAAAAAATTCGCTTAAAAAGAATGTAGAAATTATGGTCCCCTCTTTTAGAAATTTCTCGCTACACCACTGAGCATTAGTTCCGACAATTGCCTACCTAAAAACTCAGAAAAAACAATTCTATGCCTAAAAAAAGGTCAATAGCATGTAAATGCAATCCATGCTGGTTTTAAGGAAATTTAAGAAAATCTGAGGAAATTTTTTCTTTAATCTAAGCAAACCGAAAAAAAAAAGTGAGAACCCTGCTTTGAGGCGATAACCCACTGACGAGTGCGTCACGAAACGATTCTGGGACAAACAATTTTTTTCAAAGCTGTTCGTAAAGTCTGTTCAGCTAATCAATCTATCATTCAAATCTTTTAGAACCTTTGCAATGTTGTCATGGTGATCCGAATGCATGGTGGATGGGGCAAATTATGAAATATTTTGTGAGGCCCCAACCTTGGGTGGAAATGGAAATTCAAAATGCGAAAGACAGGATTGGGTATTCTCACCCCATTGTTGGGTAAATAGCATTGTTTACAGATTAACGTGTTTTGATAAATTGTTTGTTTGTTTAGCTGCCACTAAGATGGGGTAATTCCGCTTACAGTCTTTCCTAACGACACAGCTAGTAAACTCGCCGATTTGTTCTCTACGTTGTTGTTGTTGTTGTTGTTGTTTTTTTTATTGTTGCAAAAAGTAATATTAAAATGGGTATCAACACGAAAACAATACTATACTATTTTTAAATTCTAATAATTACGGCGTTACAAAATAACGTCGTTAAGCACATACAGGTACAGTAATAGCACGATTCAATAGATATCCCATTAGATGTTTTTTCTTATCCCCATTACATTTAGCAATCAAATATTCTGTTTTTTTTTAGCAAATTAATGGTACTTATAAATAACATGATATTTGGTTTGGTTTTTTCAATTTTACATCTACAAATTAAAAATCTTGCATTGAGTAAATGTTCTCTATGCTGTTCCTTCAATGCTGAAGGTCAAGCAGGGAAGCTGTGAATACCAATTTACCAGTTATTGGTTTGACCAGACTCGGAATCAAACCCATTATTTTCACAGCTCCAGAGGCAAAAGCTCTTACCACTCGGCCATCTAAGCTGTTAAATAATGTTTTGGTGAATTTTTCAGTTTGCATATTCGTCGCACGGACAAAAAAAGTGAAGCAAAATATCAACATTTAGAGTCTTACATGTCTCATGCAATAAAGTGGTATGATTGTAACTATGCGAGGAAAGACGTGAATGTAACCAAGAAAATTTATTTGGCCACTGATGATCCGAATGTTGTCGCTGAAGCTGAAGCAAAGTGAGTGAATATTGAACTAGAATTATTTGTTGTTAGCTCGGTTGATAAACACATCAATATCTAATGGAAGTCTGAAGTTCGATTCCCGGACCGGTCAAATCGGACACGGTATCGCCATCGGCTCATTGCTGCTGCGGGGCTGCGTTGCCCAGACGCTAAGCCGCTTAGATGGACCCCTCCATTCGTTACATGCTTTGGCGTAACACCGCGAATATAAAGAAGCAGTGATGAAGGTCTTAAAACCGGTCTTAAGACCATTTTTTTAAGGTCTTGGTCTTGGCCAAGACGGTCTTGGTCTTGACCATTTGCGGTCTTGGGTCTTGTATTTTAGTTTGGTCTTAAGACCGAAAGAAATAAAAAGCATCTAGTAAAAATTGAAGTGATTATAAGTCGCACTTTAATAGAGTAGGCTACCCGCTGGTTATCTATGTTAATTCTTTTAAAATGCAATTTCAGCCTTATGTAATGTTTTATGCGTGTAATGTGTTGCCAATCATTTGTGTGAGTATGACTGTGCTATTCTTATTTCTTTCAATATACTGTAGATATTTTGCCCGTTTTTTTGTTGTTGTAGAAAAGTAGCGATAAGTGATAAACTGTTAAAGCTCGTCCCATTTTTTTGATCTTGGTCTTAGTCTTGAAAAAACTCAAAGGTCTTTGTCTTGATCTTGACAAATTTACAAGGTCTTGGTCTTGTAGGTGATGGTCTTAACTACATCACTGTAATGAAGATTTGATTTTGGGGGGGGGATCAGTGACAAACGAAGCTGACTAGGCTGGGATCCGAACTCGAGGCATTTATAATCGAACGCACTAACAATTCGCAAGTACGGAACTTCATTTTTAATTTTTCAAATTGGAACTTAGCAATTTATGCTGAAATCAAATACATCGAGTTGAAGCAGTTTTTATCAAATTTACATTGAGTCGAAAACTCGGTCAATTTTTTTCGAGGTCGAGTTCGTGTTCAAGTGAGACGATTGTCTGCCTGTCCGTCAGAAATATATTTTTAAATTCGAGTTCGGCAGATTAGACTGAGTTGAGCGAGTTCGAGTAGGCTACGCAGCCCTGATTCTGGGCCTACGCAGACTACTGCATGATAGTGTTTATAACGAATACAATCCTCTGATTTGAAAAGATACTTAATTTTTTACTCTCAAAATTTTTCTTTCGATATTTAGGTATCCTGACTTTGTGTTTCTACATGATCCATATCTTACTGAACACTGGATGAAGACACCAGATCGTTTCAGCAAGCAAGGTGTCCTCGGGGTGGCGACTGACCTGATTTTGTTGAAAGAAAGTGATTTTTTTGTCGGAACATTTTCATCAAATGTGAGTGAGATTAATTGCAAAAAGGTATCTACTACCTCTACTTGCTGCCTCCAACGGCATACTCCCCGGGGCGAGTGTCCTCTCTTCTAGGCAATTAGCCTGGCCCTTCCCGCATGTGACTCCTCAATCTTACAACTTTGTAACGTATTTTTTGACGTTATAGCTAGTTCTAATGAAAAATGTGGGCAACTTTAAAAATCTCTCTATTTTACCTATTCAAATAACTGTAACTAACCTTAGTCAACAGCTATTTTTTAGTTTCCAGTGAAAGCTCATTCAAATGCAATAATTAAGGAGCTTAAACCGTTTATAACTGCAAATTCATGGCGTATGTAAAGTTGGGCAATGCTAAGAACTTTTACTGAGGAAGTATCTAAAACTTTTTACCAGTGGGACCATGCTGTCTGCCCGGCGTGGTGGTCCAGTCTTTCGAAAAACTTACAAATATAGCATTGTAGCTATTAAAGCATAAGTGGACACGCAGTATCTGATAGTTCATCCAGGATCCGTGATTTTATACCATGAGCCAACCAATCTCTACTTGACGGGAGTTTGCCCGGGTTAGCGTGGGTGAGCCTGAAACGCTTACAAACTGGCGTTGGTAGGTTTCGCTCAACCATGCACAGATAGGATCTTGCTTCTTCGCCAGATTGCGAGGGTCGGCGCAATTGAGCAAACGGAAGATCACGTGATCTCCGTTCGCCCAATACATCGCGCCGCAAGAGGACCACGTGTTCTGTTACCACTGAATGAAAAAACGGAAGCAGGCTAAACAACATCACTGCTAGTTTCTGATGCGGTTCCAAGCAACAAGCTGGGGTGGTAAACTCAGGTTTAGTTTTGAGTCGGGTCAAACCTAGGACTTTGAAATTGGTATTCACAGCTTTCCTGCTTGATGCTCAGCATTTAAAGAAACAATGTAGAAAACAAGCCGGCAGGTTTACTTGTTATGCTGTGGGGAAAGGCACTTAGCGGGATTTACCCATCTTTGAGTGGTAGACAGCAGAGCTGGGCATTTCGCAAACAGTTTCGCAAATTGCGCTATTGCGAAATTTAAATTGCGCTTTAAGTAAATTTTTTACCACTGGCAAAATTTGCGTCGCGCTTTAAATTTTTTTTGCTTCTTGCACAATTTGTGTTGCATTTTAAGCTAAATTTTTGATTAAGTGCGCTATTTGCGTTGCGTGTTAAGCTAAATTTTTGACCAATTGTGCAATTTGTGAAGCGTTTTGAGCTAAAATTTTCACCATTTGCGCTGCTCCAGCGGCTCTTTACCGTAGAAGATCTTAGTTGTTCTCGCCTTGGCATCCCAGCAGAGCATCTACCCTTCGCTGCAGAAGATCGAGATGCTAGGTGCCACTCCAACTTGAGCTGGTGCCCCCGCGACCCCCCAAGGGTAAGCGTGTCTAAAAAATGGATGGATGGATTTATTGCATCATTTTGTGCTGTTTCTTCCGATCATTCTTGTATATAAAGCATGATTAAGATAAAAGTGAAACTGTGAATTTTTCCAGTTGCGATTTATCATTAAAAAATATTGTTTGCGCAATTTGCGTCTGTTCTTAATCGTTCCAAAACTTCAATTGCGGAATTTGCGATTGCGCTTTGCTGTTTTAAAAATATGCTCGCGCAATTTGTGGTTGCGCTTTCACAGTTAAAAAGTCTAATTGCGCAATTTGCGGTTGTGCTTTTTAATGTTAAATTTTTGGTTGCGAAATTTGTGATTGTGCTGTTTTACTTCAAAAAATCGTTTGCGGAATTTGCGTTGCGCTTAGTTAATCGTTTTCAAGTGCCCAGCTCCGATAGACAGATGGTCGGCAACTCCTAAGTGAACTCGTTGTAGCGCTTTGATCGCTTTGCAGTGATAAGGAGATAAATATGTAGCTTCATGCAATGGTAAAAGATTGGATTTTCGGGTTCAAAGCTGTTTGCGTTTGACCCATATAGTGGATGCTCAATGAGACGACGACAACAAAGAATTGCCTAATGCTTTCGGAATACAATAAATATGGGACGAAAATAGCTTAAGGAGGAAAAATAAAGCCACTGAAAATCTCAAAACTGGACGTTTCGACAACATAGATTCAGCTGTCATCATCAACAGTATGTGCAAGGCAGTACAATAACACTGCTGCTGATGACAGCTGAATCTTAGTAGTAGAACCGTCCAGTTTTGAGATTTACAGGGTCTTTATCTTTCCTACTTAAGCTTTTCATGTTTTTAACAGCTTGGAAGACTTGTTTATGAACTACGTCAAGCAGATGAAGACAAAACATTCGATTCAGTCTCACTCGACTCTGTTTATTTATATCACCGAGGTTACGAAATGTGGCACCTGGCAGTGGAAAATCACGAACCGCAAGATGGGGAAATGGAGCTAAAAACAGGAGATAAAGTTTTCATTGATAAACAGAAGTCGACTTTAGTAAACGGTTACGGTAAAAACGAACGGACCAACAAATCGGGAAAGTACCCAATTAGTAAAGTTCGGCCTTATGTTAACGCAATATTTTATCCTGGGTTTACTTGAAACAAATTTTAAAAGTGTTGAAGAAGATAATACAAAGTTTTAAGCAAAAGCGCAAGTGGTTACGCTGACAAATTTAAGCCAGTGTGTTAATACAAATATATTTATTGATACTTTTTGGCTACAAGCACTTTGAACGCAAAAGCTACTGATAATAACAAATTATATTGTGGAACCGAGGGAGGTCAAACCCTCTCATTCAATCTTTGAAAGACGTAAAATTAAGCGTGACAAGCGAATGGTGACACGTCACTAATTAGCCGGTGCTATGTTCGATTCCTCTCTCCGTTTTTTATAGTTTTTGATATATAGGCTTACTACAATCTATTAGCGTAAAATCTTCCCTTGTTTTATTTGTATAAGCTTTCTCTTGTATCCAAACGTTCAAGTGCGATGCTTATTATTGAAGCGCTGTTGCTGCTTGGGGTGGTTATGAAGTTTCCGATTTGGTTATAAATAAAATCCATGGAATATTTAAGATTTGTGGTACGTAAGTCCGATTGATTATTAGCTTGCCAGCGTGGTCTAGCCGTGACGCTACTCCAAAGGTGTCCAACTCCCTCGCGTGCCAACTAGGGTTTCCCTTTCGAGATTTCGGGACGGGAAATTTACCGGAAAATTTAAAACTTTTCAATCTTTTACTCATTCTTTCTGCTTTTATAAATACCCACCACAAAACAATTTGCATTGCTGTTTGTAAATTTTATGTCGGGATCCCGGGAAATTTTAAGGGTTTCAGTGGTACTGATATCTAACATTCCGACATAAAAAATGCGTTACTGCAAATTTAATATTTTTTTTTGCTTACTAAAAATTTTTTTTCAAAATTTTCTAAGACGAAATGCTTGTAAGATCACAATTTTTTTCTCAATTTGTCGAAAAAACTGAAAAACTCGAACTAAGTTTGTCAAAACAACATAACAAAATGCTAAAAATTAGATCTGAAACGCTGAAAATCATAAAAAATGTCAAAATGATCAAGCTCGGAAAAATTTTTCAGAAAATTGTCTCGGAAATTTCCCGAATTCCGGGAATCCAGAGAATTTTCGGGATCCCGGGAACTTTTCGGGATTTCAGGAAACATTGCATGCTGTAATTCCCGGGAAGTTGAAAATCCGGGAAAAAGGGAAACACTACATAGTGCCAACGCTTGATAAACGATCATTAATTTAATAAGTTTTTCTATTTTTAAACCATGTTGCTTACGAAGAACTGAACATTCACAAAAATACAAAAAAAAAACAGTTACGGTAGCGGTTCCCAAACTAGGCGCCTGGTGCGCCGGAAGACTTTGCCAGGGGCGCCGCGAAAGTTGTTGGATATGTCGCCGGTCTTCGCGCACTTGGTGTCGAGATTGTTCTGCATCTCTAAATTTTGTGATGGAAAAATAGTGCCTGGAAGATTTACTTGCGAAAGGATTACATAGTTACACGTCACAATGAGTAGCTTGTCCGAATGTGGTATATTGTGTAACAATGGCCAGTCACATAATGATTAATTAAGCATTGTTATAATCGCAACAAGACTGACATCGAACGCGAAATGCGTGTTGCAGTATCCAACATTGAACCGCGATTTGATAAAATGTCTAGAGAGCAACAAGCTAACACCCAGAAGCGGATCCAGAAAGTTGTGGTGGTGGGAGGGAGATGTAATTTCGAATTAGGTTGAATGTTAACTAAATACAAAGACGTTAAGACGTTTGAACCCGTAAACGGGCGTTCATAAAAGCCTTTGAAAATGTTTTATGTCAGGGGCGTATTCAAAATTTTTTAGGGAGGGAGCACCAAATTTCGTATTTTCGTCACTTTTTCAAGCGTATTTTCTTCCGGCAGAGTTAATTTTATGCAACTTAAGTAACAAAAACGACTTTAAAGAGGTCCTTGGGCATGCTCCCCGGAAAAATTTTAAAAATTTGCATGCTGTAATAGCCATTTAGTGCTGTTTGAACAATTTTCAGGCTAAGTCTGATTATATTTTTGGCCCCTAATTTTGAGCGCTTCACCAAATATGGTGCATTTTGTTAGCACAGTTTCGATTATGCGTGCTTAAGGCAACTGAAGAGGTTCGAAATTATGGAAAAATTTTATTTATCTAAAGCATTGTTGAAAATGACTGGTGGGGGTATGCATTCCCCACATTCTCCCTCTGGATCTGCTCCTGCTCACATCTCACATTAAATGCATACGTTTTTCAATATTTTGCTACAGCACAATAAATATTAATTATGTTTAAAATACAATTTTTGGGTGAAATTGAAAATTTGTTACTTTTAGCTTCATTACGGCGCCGCGAGTTTTGATAAGTTTTTAAAGGGCGCCTCAAACAAAAAAGTTTGGGGACCGCTGGGTTACGGTATATATTTTAAATTGTATCAACAACACGATTAACGAAAGCCCTATTTGCTTAAAAGTATGGGAGTCAATATCAGATGAAAAAAAACTGCTCGTTTTCAACCTTTAAGCGACGTTACAAATCTTCGGTTTCAACCCTGTTTTAGTACTCGTGATTTTTGGTACAGCCGTACAAGGCCACTGTTTTTTTTCCTATATGTACTGTCAGACTTTGCCAGTTTGGTTTTCCGTAAAGTTTTTACTGTCAGGGTTTGCCAGTTTGGTTTTCCGTCAAGTTTTTACTGTCAGGCTTTGCTAGTTTGGTTTTCCGTGAAGTTTGTAAATAACCTTTTGTGATTTTATGTGTTTTGTGTCGTGTTTCCGTCGCTCTAGAGGAAGGAAGAATCTTTCATGTTTCCGTGTTTTCTGGTAATAGTTTGATATGTACCAGTAGTTCATACACCTTTTTTGTTCAAATTAAATGTTAAGTTACCGCCAAGCAAGAGTTGGTACGGTCCCTTGCTTGTGTAGTATCTGCCTTTTTCGTTTATTTTTAATTTTTTTACCTTGTGTTAGTGAAGTTCTGGCTACAGGTACAGTAGCCTTAGATGACCGTAAGGTCTTGCGCTGTGTCCTTCCGTAGCCTTAAATGACCGTAAGGTCTTGCGCTGTGTCCTTCCACTAGTGCTTACTGTTATGTGCTTTTGATAAATAAATGGATTGAATGATAGCGCGGAGGATGAAATGAACAGAGAATAAAATACGTCAGTGAATTCTCGACAAAGCTTAGTCCTGGCGCTAAAGGACCTTAGTAGTCATAAAGCGCCTTAAAACCACGCAACACGAGTTAACAGAATTTTTTCGCGTCAATGCCAGGACTTGTTTCGGTTTTTGAAGATTTCATTTTAGCGAAGCATTTGGAAAGTTTAAGGTCCACCTTTCTTTCAAACTCAGTGGAAAAATACCAACAAAAAATTTTGGTGGAAAAAAGAATGCTACTGTAGCTAATGAACCTTACCCATACAGAGTACACTGTACAGGTGTAGGTAGTTTAGTAATCATAGTTAGTCAATCGACTGCACTGTTGAAGTATTTGATCTGTTAATTGCAATAGCGTGCCACTGCCTGCTGAGAGCATATACAGTGACAGTATATGCACCGTCCTGATTAGCAGCTCAGAGCTGTGTACAGTAGGCCTACTGATGTCATACTGTAATCAACTAACTCAATGTCACAGTCTTTTTTATTTTATGAGATATAAACAGTAAATCTCTTTGAAAATAGACAATTTTGATAGTAGCAATTGTGTGCGCGAATAGCCTGGTTTGCAGCATACTTTTTTTGGAAAAAAGCTCTAACTAACTTTTGAAGTTTAGCGTGACTTTAACCATGAATATCCGGGCTAGGCTATAGCCCTTCCTCCCCCTTTAATCCGACCCTGGTTAAAGTACTTTAGCGGTCCCCAACTCCCAATGCAGTCCCCAACTCCCAATGCAGGTTAAGAGTAAGGCAGATTAGGAGAAATTAAGACCCTAGGTCGAATAAGGTGACTTCATCATGTGCAATATTATTATTGTTCCAGATGTTTCGTAATTTCCGAGTTGAAGGTTTTAATAAGCGCTGATTGCTTTACAATTCTCTCGTTTCCGTTGGCCGTTTGCGGTTTTGTTTTGTAATTGCTTATTTGTCAAAATTGTGCAATCGTTTTAGGCGTTACCCTCCTTGTTTATAAGCTGCTGGTACACGTAACTCGTTCAGATGTTCGAGGGTACCATGCCGCGCTAGTTCTTTTCGAGATCGAGACTTTGTTTAATTCATTTATTTGTGTAGATCGATCCAATAGGTTTTTTTGAACGAGTCAATGGCGTTTCTTGATTTAATCAAAATAAATTGCTAAAAGAGTTAAAAGACGTCGAGTTCAGCCTAAGGATCTTATTTTGTTGGGATCAAATTCAATTATTGACCAATTTTTCCCGCAATGATAGTGATTGCTTGAACCACTAACCTTAACCAGCCGGTATTAGTAAAAGCGTGTATTCAAAATCACATCTTCATTATACTCGCCGTATTACCCCGAAGCGTGTAACGAGTTGCGGGGCCGATCGCGCGGCTTAGCGCCTGAGCAACACAGCTCCGAAGAAACGTCGTAACGGTGGCGAGTCGTTGGCGACACTGTGTAGATGTGACCGGCCTGGGAATCGAACCCCAGACCTATCGCACCGATAGCGTGCGCTTAGCAACTGAGTTAACAAAACGTAATTTAAAAGTGCAACTTATGTGTATTATTTCCTCTTAGGTATTTTTCTGTTTCTGAATCCCGTTGGTTTGGTTGTTGTACATGTTAGCAGTTGCAGTGAAATATTTTAATTTGTTTATCAAAGAATTCATATGATCTTCTTTTCAAAGCTAGTGTGTAATGGGCAGAAAGCAATTATTCATCCTCTTCGTCATAACATTTAGCGTGTGTTCGGTTCTGTACGAATACCAAGAATTTTGGGGTAGTCAATTCTGGGTGAAGTTCGCAGGTAAGTTAGAATTATATAATCTTCCCACCATTGGCTCAATTAAAAGTTTCATTAAAAATTTGAAAAAAATTTTGTTCGACATTCAACTTTTGTTATTATGTCGTACAACGAAAGTTATACGACAAAAGCCGTGCAGTAGGCTAATCGGCTATTTAAAAAACTGTAAACCGACAGCTTCGTTTCTTGTTGGCTTAACTTTTCAAGTTTTGCTATTTCAGTCAAATTTAAGAATCTTATACTCAGTATTACGCCGAAACTTGAAACGAGTGGCGGCGTTTGCGAAGCACTCAGAATTAGAATCAAAAATTTAAATATAATATGCCAGAAAATTATTCGAAAAGCACTAAAACAGCCACTCCCAGCATGCAAATTTTCCAAATTTTTCCGGGGGACCATGCCCCCGGATCCCCCTAAAGCTTTTCTGGTTTCTCAATCAGCTGCAAATTCTTAGTGCCGAAAACAAAAGTTGGCCTGAAAAAATTTTACTGATCTTAGGGGAAGCTAGCTACTGTAATTCTAATTTGATATATTTTGATGTTTTGCTATTATTTTCTCTGAAGTTTCTGTTAAAATTGGAGAAAATTTAACTGTGACATCATAATGGAGCTCTAAGAGCTTTGTATACTTAAGGTACCAGGAAATCTAGCAGTTTTTGCGATTTTGTTCACTTTTGTTACGAAGTTGCAAAAGTTAGAACGTTGGTTTGATGAAAAATTTAGGAATAAAAAAAAATTATAGTGAGAAGAGTAACAGACTACTTTAGGAATGCCGATTAAACTGCACCTACGCAAAGCTAATGCGTCTATCGTCTTATTCATGATTTCGAGTGGCTCTGCAAAAATCACAAGTTATGACGTCATTTCGCCCCCCCAATGTTTTTTCCTGGCGGCGCCACTGGTGTAGATCACAATCCACTGAATCGTCCGTAGAATTATTCAGTCAGTTTGTCAGGGAATAAACCATTACTTGGCATTGCTAAGAAAGCGTAGATGCAGGTAAGATTACCAGTATACACCGTGGCGGGGCTTTGAGCAGTTCATGGACTCAGCTGTGGCATTAAGATTAAACAAAACAAAGAGAGATTTTTTAAATTGCAACATGACTGTATAGATACCGTGTGTTTTTTGCATAGCGCCAACTCTCTATCTTTGAACACTGAGTGCATAAAGAATAATATTGTTTTGCGCAATAATTTACCGGCGATAACAAAATGTGTTACAAAAGCGATATCAGTAATCGATAAATCAAAAATGTATTGAGCGATAAGGTTAATTGGTAATAAATTATCGCCGATAAATTATCTCGCTAAATACCGAGATCTGGGCACTGCACAGTAAATTAACTGCAGTGGTTAGGTGCAGATTCTGACAAGTTGTAACATAATGGTTCAGATTGCAAAGTTATTACCACTGAGCGTTTTTAGCTATGTCTTTTTTGTTTGGATGTAACTTGCGATTTAAATGAATAATAACCACTGTTTTGGTAACACGACACCTCGTTGGACAAAATTAAAAGTGCGGATGCGGATATTCGAGAATCTTCAAACATCGAATCCATGTTTCTCCAACTAGAAAGATCGCAACTTCGCTGGCATAGACAGAGATGGGCATTTATTGAGATAATTTATCGGCGATCATTTATTACCGATTATCGTTATCGCTCAAAATAGTTTTGATTTATCGATTACCGATATCGCTTTTTTAGTACATTTCGTTATCGCCGATAAATTATCGCGATAAACGATTTTTTATGCCTAAACAGTGTTCAAACTTCAAAGTTGGTGAGGTGGCACTATGGAAAAAATACACCGCGCCCATTAAGTCTTGTTACAATTTAAAACAATCTCTCTTTGTTTTGTCTAATGCCACAGCAGAGTCCGTAAACTACTCTGTTTTCTGGAAAAATCTACAAAAACATTTTTGCAATTTAAGTTACAGAAAAAAACTTCGTCAAACACATTGAAAATTTACCGCAACATTTAACGAAAAAATTTATCGGCGATAATTTATCGATTACCGATATCGCGTTAAGAAATTGAGATTTATCGATTAACGGTGTCGCCCAGAGCTTTTTTAAAGTTATCGATCATCGTTATCGCTTTAGTACAGAAAGGTTTATGGCGCCCATCGCTGCGTATAGACGGCATGCAGTGAATGCTAATGTCATGAAGAAATACAATTTACTACAACTCATGAACAACCGACACTCTGCTTCAATTGGGAATATAATTAGAAACTAATTAAGACAATACAGCAAAGAAGCAACTAAAATTCTTGGGCAGACGCTTCGGCTGAAGAACCCAGCTTAATGTTGGCATATAGCGCAGGGTTACCATACGACCTCCTTTTTGACCAAAAAAATTTGTCCTCCGAGAACGCCAAAAACTGGTTAAATGTCCTCCTTTTCAGCATTATGAACAGTGAAAACATGTCGAATCATTCTTCCTCGAAAAATTTTGAAAAGTTTTAGTGCAAACAACGGCCTGCGGACCTGATGACCTTTTTTTGGTCTTCACTTGTCTTGGGGCAGAAAAATGGACATCTGCGGACATGATGACTAGAGTGCGACCAAAGGGCACTTTTTAACATTCGGCCGAAGCCGAACTTCGGCCGAAGCTTTAAAAAAATATTCGGCCGAAGCCGATTTTAAAATTTATTCAAGCAAAATGTTTTCTCATGCAAAAAATAATTTAAAAAAGTGACGAATGACAATGTTTTATCAAATATATTTTTATGCCCAAAAAAGGCATTTTGAATTTTTGATGCCCCTGAAACAAGCCCTGAAGAGTGATGCCCTAGGTGGCTGCCTATTTCGCCTAGTGGAAGCGCCGGCCCTGGCCTTACGCTGACACTGACCTTACAATGCCCTTAAAGTGATATAACTTCATGTTCATGTATTCATCATTTTTCAAACTCAGTAATACAAACAATTCGTGGTTCATGCGACTTAAAATCGGAAACTGATGCTATTAAAAACCTTCGGTACTTACCGAATTTTATGTAAAAAATTCGGCCGAAGCCGAAGCTTGCCGAAGGTGCGAATTTTTAAAAATTCGGCGCCGAAGCCGAAGTTCGGTCGGACATTAATGATGACCCTCAAAGAACCTGTCCTCCTTTTGCATAGTGAAAATATGGTGGCCCTAATAAAAAAAATTACAGTTTCGACTATGGTATCAAAAGTAAGTCGAGATTCGAGACGACCGCAAAGTTGTTCCTGGGTTGTTATAATAATGCAAAATTGCAAACAGATTTTAACATTTTCTGGTGCTACACTGCAAGAAATTACCGACGTAATTCGTTTGTGAAAAAGTTGTTAAACGTTTCAAATGGACTTTTGCGATTTCACTATGTCAACAATACCTTGTAAGAATGACAAAGGCAGGCATAATAAGGACATCAAGTTCTCCCTTATTGTTCCCATACACAAGTTGGCACGGCCACCTCAGGGATACTAGATATCTCTGAGCCACCTAGCAGAACCTTTGGTTCAGTGGCGTACGCACGGGGGGGGGGGGGGGGGGGGGGGTTCGGGGGTCAAACCCCCCCCCCATTGACGATTGGAAAAAATTAAAAACCGCTCTTTTTGAACCGATTAGCGTTTTGTCATACAGAGATAGTGTTTTTTTGTGTAGTATCAAATTGCCTATATAATTTCAAGAAACTTTCATTGTGATGCAATATAATACCGGTAGTCCAACTTTTCTGTTGTGTTTGCCGAAACTGCTGTCATGTTTTTATCATAAACAACACCATCCCCCACAAAACATTTTAGCGTAAACCATTTCCTTACAAGTACAATGATCATCTCTCCTTACGTTTGCGTGAAAAGTTGTACCATCCCCCCATAAGTGTTTTTCCAACTCGAGCATTGATTACGATGCAATGCTACAATGCCGATACCGGTAGTCCAACTTTTCTGTTGTGTTTTGGTTGAAGTGCATTTTTGTCATTGATGTTGCTGTGAAACAATTAAGAAGTAGGAGTTTCCTTAAATGCGATGTATCTGCAGTAACTATGGCTGCACACAATTTTTTTTTTATATCAAATCAAACCTTGATTATACTCGTTTCATTAAATTCGTTGTTGTACCGAAACGTGGGAGTGGCAGGGCCCGACCTCGCGGCTTGGCGCCTGGGCAACGCAGCTCCAAAGAAACGTTGCAGCGGTTGCGAGCCGTTGGCTACACTGTGTCCGACTTGACCGGCCTGGGAATTGATTCCCAAACCTTCCGCATCGATAGCGATATCTTTTAACACTACGCTATAATCGCCCGGTTTTTTGAGAAATTTTATTAAAATATAAAAAACTAAATTGACACTGCTCTAAGTGCCAAAAGTAAGATAAAAATACTGCCAAAGACGACCATAGACCAACGAAAGATTTGAAGAGGCCTAGGGGCGGAACGAGGGGAGAGACAACATTGTTTTTTCGTACCGTAAGCTGACTATCTCAGAAGCTAGAGTTCTTCGTTTCCCATAGACACCCCGATTATGTGTTTGAAAGCATCTGATATCGACGCTGTGATTTAGCAGAAAAATGCTTAGATAATATCGACGCTGTTTTTGACTTTAATCGGATGATGAGGGATTCCTCTCGCGCATAATTTATTTTAGTTTAAAAACGTTTTGGTAGGGCGGGCAGTTTTTTCTTATGCTCCAATATTTTCACTTTTCAAATTTCAAGCGAGAAACTGCCCTCTTCATAATGAGTGTACCGTATATTGACTGTTTATAACAAGGTTTAGCCTATATGCGTTGTTTATATTAATGTTGGTTCTTGAAAAAAGTTTTTTTCGAGAAAAGGAATTGCTTGTTTTACCCCCTGGGTGCACCGTGTTTGTGACGTTGCGACAGCTAGCCAGCCTATACTTTAGTCAATTAACCTTCCTATGGCCCAAAAATGATTTCAACTATAATTTTTTCAGAAAATTTTTAACCACGGCCTGACAGCTTGAGTTTCTGTGAAACCTTTTCTCTCCTTGAATGAAACGCAAAGCATTAAGCAAAAGTGTGAATGAAATATCTTTGTTGTTTCCGTAGTTATGGCATGACAACTTAATCATGGTTAACTGCAATTTAGGCTGGAAATATTACAATACGATGCACTTTAATACCTCTAAACTATTGTAATTGTAATGTAGTATCTTTACGTCATCACGATGTGACGTCACTGAAACCCCCCCCATTGAAAAATCCTGCGTACGCCACTGCTTTGGTTTGTACTTGCTAGCCATTCATTGTCATTTTGTCCCATCTGTTCCCAATTACACTTACTGATCATCAATTCTAACCTTTCTTACCATTAATAAATTCTCAACTACGTTAGCAGCTAACTGAATCCACTACTAATTTTAAAACCTGACTTATCTTATCTGACACATACCTTGCACTGGTTGTAGCGTCGCTTGAAGCGACGCGAAAACGCTGTCGCACTTTGACCACTTTTCAAATGTTGTTGGATGAATTGCCAAAATTGCTCCCCACCACTAGCTGTGATGTTACAGAAAGGCTTTATGTTATTTCTTGGACCCGCGACAAAGCTAAAATGCTTTCCATCGATAAATTTGAATATTATGCTTTCAACAACACGGCGCGCTGTTGTTTTCTCAAGCTAGACAAGGTGTACGTCCGTGGCAAAACAAGAGACAAATACAGCAGAAACTGTACGTTGAGGTTAGCACTACAACGGTTGGTAATTTCTTGGCCGCTGCTTTCAATCATTTTTAGTGTGTGTTTTTCTACAGATGATTCATTTTCTTCTCTGGGATACCACAATGTTTGTCTCTCAGATTTAATTCCAAACACGAAAAGAACTCATGAAAGTAACTCCTGTATGCAGCTGGATTTGTAAGTTAAATAAATGTTTCAAAGCTAAACAGTATTTATTGCAAACTCAACTGTTTTTTGGAAGCACTGCGCATGCGCCACTGGCTACTAAAGCATAACCGGCGGCAAAACAGTCGACTAAGGGGGGGCCAAGCGTTTACCAGGGGGAGGGGCCAAAGTTTGAAATTAAACATAAAAGCCGCTTTCTTGAAAAGAGAAAGCTTGGTGATTTGGGGACCAAGCATGTCGATTGGGAAGCTGCCCCCCCCCCTTGGCGCCGGCCCTGGGCTAAAAGTAAAAATTGTCAGCTTAGCATCCTTTACAGGCTACCGGTAGTACGTTGGTTAATACGTAGAAAAGACCATTTGGCGTAGAGTAGTAGTTAAAGACACTGCTAGCGGTGCCAAAGATATGGGGTTTGATTCCCAGCCCGATCAATCGGGCTCACTGTCGCCAACGGTTCGCCACCGCTGCGATGTTTCTTTAGCACCGTGCAGCCCAGGCGCTGAGATGGACTCCGCCATTTGTTATGCGCTTCCACGTGATGCCGAGAGTATAATGAAGATTTGATTTTTGTAACTTTATGCCAAAATGTGAATTCTCGCGTAACAATTCCAGCTTATACTGTACAAAGTAAAGCAATGTCTACAAAGCACCCAAATTTCTGCGTCGAGTTAAAAAGTTATACCAAAAAACTACTAGCGTGGAAAAGTCAACGAAAAGTTACAAATTATCAAATCTTATTCACAGCTGCGGCTTGTAAGGGCCCGTCTCCGCAGCTTAGCACTTGGTTAACACAGTTTCGAAGAAAATGCTGCACAGGTGACGAACCCAGTGGCGTGGTGCAATTGGGGCCTAGGGGGACCCGGGCCCTCCTAAATTTTTTGAAATGGTTTCTTTTTATAATTTAAAAAATTGAAAATAAAATAAGATAAAAAATTCAGCTATAGAGCCATTTCGTTTTCATCCTTCAAACTAACCCATAACCCCTTTTCTTGTACTATAAATTCCATTGTTTTGTTGTTTAGTTTTTGCTTGAATCAATCGCTTTGACTCACAAGTAAAGTTAGTTTCTTGACCTGTAGTTAGAAGTTAAAAAACATTTTGCATGTGTTATTATCACAGATTATAGCTTGGAACACACCTATACACGTCATCCGATCGGATGCGTCAAAACTAATAATGATTGTAGCCTGCTTTCATTTAGTTTAGCCCAGCTTTTGCTTTTAGACATGGACTACTAAAATATTTTTGTATTATCTGACAATATGATGGTGACTGCACTCACTGCAGATACCGGTATATGTCCTTTTTCGACAAGAAAATGTGCTGAAACGAGTGTTTTTTGGTAAAAACCGTAAAAATCCGTTTGCGGCTGGGACTTTGCCCCC
Organism: Trididemnum miniatum; assembly: GCA_964006365.1. Lineage (NCBI taxonomy): Eukaryota > Metazoa > Chordata > Ascidiacea > Aplousobranchia > Didemnidae > Trididemnum > Trididemnum miniatum. Next base: position 1,967,303 of record OZ023233.1, read on the forward strand.
CAACCTCCCAGCAATGTCCTCCCCTTTGTTAAATTGTGAGGCTACACTGATTGTACATAACGTTCATAAGCCCAATTAAGGAGCAGTTTGGGGTATCAAAATAAATTTCGATTTATTATCCAAAAATTGGGGTAACACGACATATTGAGGTATCTTTTCCATACTTCCTTTTTTCGTGATGTTATTCAATGCTAAATAGGCGTACGGTTTTTACAAAGACTGTGAAGTAATCAGTACTTGTTTAAGTTGTTACTCGGGGCCCTCCAAATTTTTTGGCTGCACGACGCCTCTGGACGAGCTGGTGGCAACACTGTGTCTGATTTGACCGACCTGGGAATTGAACTGAAGACCTCCGGCGCTGATGGCGAAGTTTTTACTACCACCCCAACCGACAAAGTTAAGAAACATGTGGAAACACTTGGACGAAAACAGTTAAAAATACCAACGTCCCGGTGGTTCTAGATGTCACTTGGTTGTGATATTTGTATCGTTAAATTCACTTGGTTATGATATTTGTATAGTTAAATTGCTTGTTTAACTCCCAGGGTGTACGGTTACACGTTTTTATTGCCATATTGTATGTGCTGTTGCCGGGTTTCGGCGGTTGCTTACGTAATCGTCAATGATTGATGATATAACTGATCTTTATCAATGTAGATTCACAGAAGCTTTGGGATTAAAGGAAACAGAAAAAGATCAAAATGAAATCGTGTTGGACAAATTGAAAACAAAAGTACAAGCAAGGATATCAGCATTGCAGGTGCGTCTGTTTGAACGAACACAACTTGGCGAAAAACTTGCTAAGGTGCTGAGCGTTTCGCTATTCATAGTTCGTTTAACTTCAAACCCCAAACTCTTTTTAACAAATCTTCACTACACTTACGATATTACGCTGCAGCGCGTAACGATTGACATGGCCTATCTCCGGTAAACTCACGTGGGCCACGTCAACTCCTAACGACTTACAATACTGACATAGGGGCTGTGCGTTCATCACGTGATGTAACTCTGTTAAGAAACTTTTAACATAATAAGTTGTACGATAGTCTAGGTTACTGCATGAACAATTCAAGCTTAAGTAAGCGATCTTCTTTCAAAAGCTTTTGAAGGTAGATGACGGCAGCGTCGCCGAGTGGTTCGGAGCGTTGTTTTCACAACGGCCATGATCGCAAGGTTGGTGGTTCAACTTCCACCCAAGCCCCGTTGTTGCTTCCGTGGATAAGATGCTTCGCGACAATTATCTCTGCTTGGTGGAATCTAACAAGCAGCGAATTGAAGAAGTCAGTGAGCAAAATTCAAGCGGAAAACTCGGAAACAAGGGCAACTCTAAAGCGAGTCTGGATTCGTGCTATGCACAGCGCTTCGGTCGCTTTCTGGTGACAGCAAGATAAAAATGAAGAAATCATTATCAAATCATTGTCATCTTCTTGTGTTTCAATTCGTTTAAAAGACGCTTGTTCCTAATTACAAGCGAAAAACAATCAGTGTTGCTTTATTTCTAAACTTGGACCTGAATCAGACAATCAATGAGATTATTCAGGCCTGGAATTACATAAAAAATCTCAATGCTATTTTCACTGTTTCTGATGAAGATCTTCTTTAGAATCATCCGAACGTTTATTTCAGTTGTTGAGCACATGGGTATCGATACTGGAGGTATGGGGTTCGATTCCCGGGTCGGTCAAATCGGACACAGTGTCGTCAACCCTGCGACGTTTCTTCAGAGCTGTGTTGCCCACGAAGGCGCCACTTGTTACACACTTCGTCGAAATACCGCCAATATAATGAAAATCTGATTTGTTTTATGTAGAACCCACCAAATTGCTCACAATCCAAAGTACTTATATGTCACGTTTTCAATGGATTTGGATTCGGTAGTTTGATGCATTTATTGGGAGAGTGTTTTCTCATTGCACTTGGAACCAACCGAACAATGTTGACGTTGTTAGATGAAGATTGGTTCGCAGATTTATACCAAGTTATTACACCACTGTCTGCAAGCGAATGCAACAAGAGAAAGGCGGAGAATGCTGTCCAATGGAAAGGTAAGTAGTTTGACTAATGCTACCACTGCTATGTTTCTTCGAAGTTTAGTAGCCCAGGCGCTAAACCTCGGAGATGAGTCCGCCGCTCGTAATAACTTGGTGTAAAACCGCAAGTATAATCAGGATTTGATTTTAACGAAAATTCTGAAATGTTTGCCCATGGAAATTTATCTTTGGTGGGCGTTTATAAGTCAAATGAAACGTTTATTACACTCGGGATATTACGCCGAAGTGTGTACCAAGTGGCGAGACCCATCTCCGGGGCTTAGCGCCTGGGCAACATAGCTCCGACGAAATGTCGTAACAGTGTCGAATTGTTGGCGACACTGTGTCATTTAACTGGGAATTGAACCCCAGACGTCTTTCGCCGAAAGCGATGCCGTTATCACTTACCTCTACCGGCCGGTTGTGGACGTTTGTGTGGTGCTAATACTCAAACGTTTCTTAACAACTTCATATGACCCAGTCTTCTTACAGCGAGGTGTATTTTGCATCCATATTTTGTCATTTGGACACCGGCAACATGCAATATTACAGTGTAGCTAAGATTTTTTTCTCCATTATTGAACAGAAAAATCAGCAGGAGCCGTTGTGAAGCCTTGCTGTGGATTTGCGAGGCGGTGACGAATGAGACTTACTTTAATAACTTACCCTTACCCTCGTCTTCCTCTCAGGTAAAAAAAATCATATCTTTATTATACTCGCGGTATTACGCCGAATCGTGTAAGCAGTGGCGGGGTCCATCTCCGCGGCGTAGCGCCTAAGCAGCTCATCTCCGAAGCCTCGATGGAAAACGTTAAAACATAATAAGTTTATCGGATTGCTTCAAAAATTTCCAGCAGGGTTTTCAAGATCACAAAGCAGAAGAAAATTTGAAGTTATTTCGCTTTTTGCTTCGCAGTTCCAGCTCAGAATACTTTCCACATTGCCTACGTAAAATACGAAACAAGAAATTTCCGGGTATTGAAGCTTGTTTTAAACAAAGCTTCCTTATGGAGAAATGACAGTAGTGGAAATTCCGAGTGGGAAACGGAAATGAAACAGCTCAGATGGCCGAGTGGTAAGAACTTCTGCCTCTGAAGCTGTAAGCTCTGGTTTAATTCCGAGTCGGGTCAAACCAATAATTACTGTAGAGTTGGTATTCAGAGCTTTACTGCTTAACGCTCAGAATTAAAGGGACAGTATGGAGAACAAGCCAGCAAGTTCATTTGTTGTGCCGTTGCGAGAGGTACTTAGGCACCTGGCGGTCTTCCCCTGACCCCTATCTTGGTGTCGTAGACGGATGGCCGGTAACTCTTACGCAAGCTCGTTATAGCGCTGTGATCGCTTATTAATGATGTGAATATGCAACTAAATAGAAAATAACACAAACAATTCGTATATTCAACAATCAGCAACCCCACAAAGTCAAGGTGTGTTTAACGATACGCGATAGGCCGCACTCTGCAACAATTTGTTAGTAAATGTAGCATTTTTCGCGTGATCAGTAAACAAGAAAACAACAAAAATGAGCAAAAAAATGTCGCGTTGCCTCTTGAGCCCAGAGGCGTGCCCAGGAATTTGAAAGGGGGGTAAGGGGGCGCAATTTAAAGTCGTTGGTTTTCCGCCCAATGTCAAGCGAAGAGCAAAAAATAAGGTCATCACGCCCTCAGATTGTCCTTTATACGTATATCACCTTCACACCACGAAAGTTTTGTGCATTTGGGTGCGGGGGGGCCGCGGCCACCCCTGGATATGCCCCTGTGAGCCTGACGTGTATCGGCAATCGCTCCTTTATTGAGATGTGTTTGCAGGCCAGCAGTCGCTTTTCTTTACACTGGTTGATTGATCCAACTTGATCCAACTTACTAGTAATGCTGCATATATTTATCAGTTAACAAACCAAAGAAAATGTGTTGCAGTGCCGAGCTTTTGGTGTATTTCACACCTGCTGCTAGTTGGCAATAGGGGTGAGCGCCCAACCCTAAGACCGATGAAATCCATTTGCGGCATCCTGGTTACCTGTAGTACATCAAAAAACAAAGCAAGTCTCAATCGTGTTCGCGGTATTACGCCGAAGCGTGTAATGAGCGGCGGGGCGCGTATACGCGGCTTAGGGCATGAACAACACAGCTCCAAAGAAACGTCACCGCGGTGGCGTGCCGTTGGCGACACTGTGTCCGATTTGACCAGCCTGGGAATCGAACTCATGCCTCCCGCGTCGGTAACGATGTGCTTAATTACTGAACTAACCTCCGGTACCAATAGTACATTTATATTCCTATATTTTACTAAATACTGACTAATTTGACATGATTGAAGTCAGAAACAAACTCGTTGTTGCATGTTGTTGTATAGTTTGCCGCAGAGATGATTTAATTTAGATTTTAAAATTCAAATCCATATCCAATCCAAAACTTTATTTCCAAATCCAAATCTAAAAAGATAAAAAATTCAAAACCAGTTTAATTTTATAGCATTACTGAGTTAAAGAAACAAATGTACAGTATAAATAGCTTTAAATTTGGTATATAGTAAAGCTCATTTGGCTCAACTGACGATAGGCCTACTTCGTTTTATCATTTTTTCTTTGGTAATAGTGCATGAACTGTAACTAAATCAGTAAAAAAATGCAAAATGGTGTTAACAGAGATATGTTTACCTGAAAACCAAGTAAATGGGATTACACTGTTCAGTAACGTAGCTTCATTTTCAGTTGAAATTAAAACTGAGATGAAAATCAATAAAGAGTTTAAGAACGAAAGTTAGTCCAAATCCAAATCCGGTTTTATATGTATAATATATCCAAATCCATGATCATCTCTGGTGTGCCCACAGGATTTTTGGGCCCTGGTACAAAAAAGCTTTGAATAAAACGCATTCTTTAAAAAAAAGCCTCGGAGTGAGCCCCTAGAGTCGTGTGAGTGGTTTTCCCCTCCTTCTCAGGTCCGTGGTTATCCATATGGTTCGTTGATGTAGGGCTGATAGCACTGTAGACCGATCTTTATCATTAACACTTGAACAGTTTCTTCGCAATCTGCAGTATGTTCTGTGATATAATTGCACTTTTTTCGTGTTCAATTATATCAGTCAGACACAATATGCAGCCTGCCAGCTGCCGTGTAGTGGTAGCTACATTGCCATAAATAAATAAATAACTGAGTTTTTTTTCAAATTTATTGAACTGAAAATTCAACAGTAATTGAGGGAGACTGCGAAGTGAGCTTGCGCTCTTCGAGTCAGCAGCCACCCGTTACATATGTCAAATGCGATCGGCTCCAGCCGCAAACGGAACCCGTCACGTAGGATCTGTCACCTGCGCGCGGTGCATCTAAGCCATGTCGCTGACTATCGGTACGGAAGATTTTGGGTTCAAGTCTTGGGCTGGTCAACTCGGACGCAGTGTTGCCATCGGCCCACCACTGCTGTGGTGCTTCTTCGGAGCTGTATTGCCCAGGCGCTGAGTCCCGGAGATGTGCCCGCCACTCGTTACACGCTGCGGCGTAACACCGCAAGTATGATGAAGATTTGATTTTTGAGGCACAATTATGTTTAGATGTGATGAACGATGAAAACTCCGCAAATGTTGATGTGGTTAAATTGACAATGTTTTACCATCAAGATCCAACGTTTTATCCGTTCAACATGCCGCCATCAATCGCAGGTTCGTGTTGGTCCAGTTGCGCTTGCGCAAAGCTGGTCTGTAGCTTTGTTAACGTATGTGAGTTCTGCTAAGGACGAAGCCAGCGAAACAATGAGGTGGATGGCTAATTGCAACAAGACAAGCAGTGGTGTTGCCATAAGTTTTAGAAGGCGGGGCAACGTAGACGACGAAAGCCGTCAAAAGAGTTTGGCATATTTTAGTCACTCAGCAAAATTGGTTGCTTTTTATTAAAAGGCAAAGTCCAAAGGATTCAGATGTAAACTGCATGACACACGTTACACTGACACCACTGCCGATGATGTCGTTTTAAGTTGTTGAAACGTCCAATTGCGAATATTTGATTGTCTTAATCTATTCTCATCTCATTAAGCTGAGTTCACTGATGAAATTGTTTTGAAAACCAACAGAAAGTGGCAGGTTTTGAACTTTTTTGCAAGTCTAGTTCAAGTTCTTTGTTTTTAGTTTTGCGAGTTGAAATTCGAGTTCGAATTCGAAATTTTTAGCGAGTTTATGCGCAGTTCAAGTAGTTTTCTTCGGATTTAGGCTAAAATTAAGTTCAAGCGAATTTGTCAAGTTTAGAACAAATTCAAAACTGCATCAACTTGTTTCAAGATCATTTTCGACTTCGGCAAAAAATACCAAGTTCAGCGAGTTTTAGTTATAGTATGAGTTCACAGTCCTGGTTTCAACTAGGTCTTACCACCTTGTTAAATGACAGCCTAGCGGTATGCCGGTATTCTTAGGTATAGAAGTTGTGGGTCACCAATTTTGCCTGAAACAATGTTATTATTCAAAGCTTAGCCTAAGAATATCTACAGAAAAGCTGTTTTTGCATAAGGCTTCAAAAAAAGCTCTATCATAACTCTTTTGTGTAGCTTTAAAAAAAAATGTCTGTCCGAAACTGCCACCTGTTGAAAACTGCTACGGATCCGTAGCCTTACCGACTACATTTGTCTCCAGACAAATGTTGCCTGCAAGCTGGAAAGATGTTCTTCATAGTCACTCAAAAGAGTTCCGTCATCTGTGAGTATAAGTGCCCTTGTGACAATCGGTACGTAGGGAGAACAACCCAACCACTTCAAGATCGTATCAAGCAGCATGTTCCGAAATGGCTGCGGCAAGACACAGGCTATCAGCGAGTGGATTCGTAGCAGAGCCTTTGAATCGATAGTTCGCTTGTGAACTTCCGATCAAAAGCCATCATTGGGCTTCTCACTGGCTATGCGGCGTCATTCATTATGATATTTTTTTCAGTTGATCTGGTGTGCTTTGTTTTGTTTTTTTGTTGTTTTTGGCGCCGAAATAAACGATACCATACAACCTGACCGAGCGTGCATGCGACGACAACCTACTCCAGAATGTGACTCAGCAATTGGACAACACTTAACTTATCAGAAAACAACCAGCATTGTGCTGCCAAGTACAATGAAGATACAGTACAAAGAACAGCTCAGATGGCCGAATGGTATGGAGCGTCTGTCTCTTGAGCTGTAAACTTGAGTTTGATTCCGAGTCGGGTCCAGCTAATGACTTTAAAATTGGTATTCACAGCTTCCCTGTTTGACGTTCAGCATTAAAGGGACAGTGTGAAGAACAAGCTGGCAAGTTTACTTGTTGTGCCGTTGGGAAAGGCACTTAGCGGGATTCTCTCATGTTGGTGTGGTAGACAGATGGCTGTTAACTCCTAAGCGAGCTCGTATAGCGCATTGATCGTTTTCTCGTGATAGGAGGATAAATATGCAACTATATAAAAAAAATGATCAATTTTTCATTTGGGACTTTCCTTTCCTTTTCATCTCAGCTTGCTCGAAGCGAGCTACAGTACATCAAAGTACACCGACCAAATCTGTATGCAAACGGAAAAAGTTTCTCTACATTTTTAAACTGTTCAAACAGAATTAACTTCGCACGGCTTGTCCAATCAGAGCCCTCGCACTCGATTTGACAATGTAACACCGCTTCACGGACGTCCGATGCTTCTCGTTCTCGCTTTGACGCGATTACCCACTGACGAGTGCGTCACGAAAAGGTTCTGGGACAAACAATTTTTTTCAAAGCTATTTGCAAGGTCTGTTCCGCCAATCAATTATTCAAATCTTTTAGAACCTTTGCAATGTTGCCATGGTGACCCGAATGCATGGTGGATGGGGCAAATTATGAAATACTTTGTGAGGCCCCAACCTTGGGTAGAAATGGAAATTCAAAATGCGAAAGACAGGATTGGGTATTCTCACCCCATTGTTGGGTAAATAGCATTGTTTACGGATCAATGTGTTTTGATAAATTGTTTGTTTGTTTAGTTGCATATTTATCCTCCGAGCACAAGAAAGCGTTCAAAACGCTGAAACGAACTCGCTTAGGATATGCCGACCACCTGCCTTCAACACTAAGATGGGGGAATCCCGTCAAGTGCCTTTCCCAACGGCACAACTAGTAAACTTCCCGACTACATTATGGTTCTCTACGTTGTTCCTTCAATGCTGAACGTCAAGCAGGAAAGCTGTGAATACCAATTTCACAGTCATTGGTTTAACCCGATTCGGAATCAAACCCATTATGTTTACAACTCCAGAGGCAAAAGTTCTGACCACTTCTCCATCTGAGCTGTTAGACAATGTTTTGGTGAACTTTTCAGCTTGCATATTCGTCGCACGGATAAAAATCAGGAAGCAAAATATCAACATTTGGAGTCTTACATGTCTCATGCAATAAAGTGGTATGATTGTAACTATGCAAGAAAAGATATGAATGTAACCAAGAAAATTTACTTGGCCACTGATGATCCAAATGTTATCGATGAAGCTGAAGCAAAGTGAGTGGCACTTGAACTGGAATTATTTGTTGTTAGCTCAGTTGCAAAACACGTCACTATCGGTGCGTGAGGTCTGCGGTTCGACCCTCCGGCAAATCGAATCGGACACCGTGTGTGATGTTTCTTCGGGGCCAGGCGTTAAGCCGGGAAGATGGGCCCAGCCACTTGTTACGTGCTTCGGCGTACTACCGCGAGTATATAAAGATTTGATTTTTTGCGGGGATCAGTGACAAATGATGCTGACTAGGCTGAGATGCGAACTCGAAGCATTTTTAATTGAGTGCACAAACAATATTTGCAAGTCCGACTTTTTATTTTTAAGCTTTTGAATTGGAGCTTAGCAATTTATGCTACGGTAAGTTCTAATATATCGGGTTTAATCAGTTTTTATCGGATTTGCATTGAGTTGAAACTCGGTCATTTTTTTTGAGTTCAAGTGAAAATTCAGAAATGAATTTTCTGAATCCGAGTGCGGAAGATTAGACTGAATTGAGCGTGTTCGAGTACCCAGCCCTGTTTCTGGGGTCACGCACTTCATGATTGTGTTGTAGCGAATACTACAATCCTCTGATTTGACAAAGATAGTTAATTTTTGTTTTAAAAATGTAAACAATATCTTTGTTTAGAATTCACTCTAAAAAATCTTTTTTGTTATTTAGTTATCCTGACTTTGTGTTTCTACATGACCCATATCTAACTGAGCACTGGATGAAGACACCAGATCGTTTCAGCAAGCAAGGTGTCCTCGGGGTGGCGACTGACCTGATTTTGTTGAAGGAAAGTGATTTTTTTGTCGGAACATTTTCATCAAATGTGAGTGAAATTGGTCGCAAAAAGGTATCTACTACTGTATCTCTACTTGCTGCCCACTATACGGCATACTCCCCGGGGCGAGTGTCCTCTCTCCAAGGCTAGCCTTGTCCTTCTCGCATGTGACTCCCCAATCTTACAACTTTGCATCCTATTTTTTGACGTCATCGCTAGTTCGAATTAAAAATTTGGGCAGCTTCAAAAACATTTTATTTTACCATAGGCCTATTCAAAATACTGTAACTAACCTTAGTCTACAGTTACTTTTCAATTTTCAGTGAAATCTGATTCAAATGCGTTAATTAAGAAGCCTAACTCGTTTGTAATTGGAAGTTCATGGCATATATAAAGTTGAACAATGCTATAAGAACTTCTACTGAGGAAGTAGTCAAAACTTTTTAATTACCAGTGGGACCACGCATTGGGCCATGCTATCTTCCCGGCGTGGTGGTCCAATCTTTCGAAAAATCTGCAAATATAGCATTGAAGTTCACAAAAAATAAGTGGACATGCAGTACCTTGATAGTTCGTTCAAGATCCGTGATTTTATACCATGAGCCAACCAAACACTACTCGGCGTGTTTGCCCGGGTTAGCGTTGATGAGCCTGGAACGCTTACAAACGGGCGTAAGTCGATTTCGCTCAACCATGCACAGATAGGGTCTTGCTCCTTCGCCAGATTGCGAGGCTGGCGCAATTGAGCTAACAGAAGATCACGTGATCTCCGTTCGCCCAATACATGGTGCCGCAAGAGGAACACGTGTTCTGTTGCCACTGAATGAAGATACTGGAAGCTGACTTAACAACATCAGCACTGCTAGCTTCTGATACGGTTCCAAGCTACAAGGTGGGGTGGTAAACTCGGGTTTAGTTTTGAGTCGGGTCAAACCAAGGACTTTGAAATTGGTATTCACAGCTTCCCTGCTTGATGCTCAGCATTTAAAGAGACAGTGTAGAAAACAAGCTGGCAGGTTAACGTGTTATGCTGTGGGGAAAAGCATTTAGCGGGATTACCCATCTTAGAGTTTGAGTTAGAGCTTTTTGTTTTTGCTCACTTCAATAAAAACACAAGCGTAAAATACCCATATTATTATCGACGATCTTGAAGCCAGCAGGGAGCATTGAATAACCGTAAGGTTTTCAAGTCAAGAAGCTCCCTACAGACAGCAGAGCTGGGCATTTCGCAAACAGTTTTGCAAATTTTCGCAAATTGCGCTATTGCGAGATTTGAATTGCGCTTTAAGTAAATTTTTTACCACTTGCAAAATTTGCGTTGCGCTATAAATATTTTTGCCTCTTGCACAATTTGTGTTACGTTTGAAGCAAAATTTTTGACCAATTGCGCTATTTGCGTTGCGTGTTAAGCTAAATTTTTGACCAATTTGTGCAATTTGTGTAGCATTTTAAGCAAAAATTTGCACCATTTGCGCTGCGCTAGCGGCTTTTTACCGTAGAAGATTTTAGTTGCTCTCGCTTTAGCATCCCAGCAGAGCATCTACCCTTTGCTGCAGAGGATTGAGATGCTTGAAGGCTCCAACTTGAGGTGCTGCCCCCGCGACCCCTCAAGGATAAGCGGGTCTGGAAAATGGATGGATGGTTTTTATTGCATCATTTTGTGCCGTTTCTTCCAATCATTCCTGTGTAAAGCATGATTAAGATAAAAGTGAAACTGTGAATTTGTCAGTTGCGGTTTATCATTAAAAAATATTGTATGCGCAATTTGCGTTTGTTCTTATTCGTTCCAAAACTTCAATTGCGGAATTTGCGATTGTGCTTTGCTGTTTTAAAAATATGCTCGCGCAATTTGTGGTTGCGCTTTCACAGTTAAAAAATCTAATTGCTCAATTTGCGGTTGTGCTTTTTAATTTTAGATTTTTGATTGCAAAATTTGTGATTGTGCTGTTTTACTTCAAAACATCGTTTGCGGAATTTGCGTTGCGCTTAGTTATTTGTTTTTCAAGTTCCCAGTTCTGGTAGACAGGTGGCCGGCAACTCCTTAGCGAACTCTTTATAGCGCTTTGATCGCTTTCTCGTGATAGGGAGATAAATATGCAACTTCATGCAATGGTAAAAGAATGGATTTTCGCTTCAGAGCTGTTTGCGTTCGACCCGTATATAGTGAATGCTTGATTAGACGACGACAAAGAATAGCCTGGTGCTTTTCATTTTGGAATACTATAAATATGGGACGAAAATAGCTTAAGGAGGAAAAATAATGCCACTGAAAATCTCAAAACTGGACGTTTCGACAACATAGATTCAGTTGTCATCATCAGCAGTATGTGCACGGCAGTATAACTACACTGCTGATAATGACAGCTGAATCTATGTTGTCGAACCGTCCAGTATTGAGATTTACAGTGGCTATATTTTTCCTCCTTCAGCTTTTCATTTGTTTTTAACAGCTTGGAAGACTTGTTTATGAACTACGTCAAGCAGATGAAGACAAAACATTCGATTCAGTCTCACTCGACTCTGTTTATTTATATCACCGAGGTTACAAAATGTGGCACCTGGCAGTGGAATATCACGAACCGCAAGATGGAGAAATGGAGCTAAAAACAGGAGATAAAGTTTTTATTGATACACAGAAGTCGACTTTGGTAAACGGTTACGGTAAAAACGAACGGACCAGCAAATCGGGAAAGTACCCAGTTAGTAAAGTTCGGCCTTATGTTAACGCAATATTTTATCCTGGGTTTGCGTGAAACAAATTCCAGAAGTGTTGAAGAAGATAATACAAAATTTTGAAGCAACAGCGTAAGGTTGTTACACTGACAAATTTAAGCCACTGTGTTTGTACAAATATATTTATTGATACTTTTTAGCTGCAAGCACTTTGAATGCAAAAGCTACTGATAATAACAGATTATATTGTGGAACCGAGGGAGGTCAAACCCTCTCACTCAGTCTTTAAAAGACGTAGAATTAAGCGTGACAAGCGAATGGTGACACGTCACTAACTAGTCGATGCTACGTTCGATTCTTCTCTCCGTTTTACACCATTTCAGTTATTGATGTGTAGGCTACTTACTACGAGCTATTGGCGTTAAAGCTTCCCTTGTTCTATTTGTTTGAGCTTTCTTCTGCATCCAGATGTTAAAGTGCGATGTTTTTTTTTCTCATTTCAAGCCACTTTACTGCAGCTTGGAATATTTGTGGTAGTGAAGTACATGCATCATGGAGATGACCTAGTTGAGCATCGAACCAGCTTCGGAGCCCAATGCACCAACCACTCGGCCAATTCCTAAAGTGCGATGATTTTATCTGAAGCGCTGTTAGTTTTTGGGGGTGGATGTTGAAGTTACCGATTTGGTCATAAATAAAATCCATTGAATATTTAAGATTTGTGGTACGTAAATCCGATTGATTATTAGCTTGCCAGCGTGGTTTAGCCGTGACGCTACACCAAGGGTGTCCAACTCCCTCGCGTGCCAACTAGGGTTTCCCTTTCGAGATTTCGGGATGGGAAATTTCCCGGGAAATTTAAAACTTTTCAATCTTTTACTCATTCTTTCTCTCTGCTTTTATAAATACCCACCACAAAACAATTTGCATTGCTGTTTGTAAATTTTATGTCGGGATCCCGGGAAATTTTTTTACATTAATAAGGGTTTCAGTGGTACTGATATCTAACATTCCGACATAAAAAATGCGCTACTGCAAATTTGAAATTTTTTTTGCTTACTAAAAATTTTTTTTCAAAATTTTTTGAGACGAAATGCTTGTAAGATCAAATATTTTTTTTCAATTTGTCGAAAAACTTGAAAAACTCGAACTAAGTTTGTCAAAACAACATAGCAAAATACTAAAAACTAGATCTGAAATACTGAAAATCATAAAAAATGTCAAAATGATCAAGCTCGGAAAAATTTTTCGGAAAATTGTCTTGGCATTTTCCCGAATTCCGGGAATCCAGAGAAATTTGGATCCCGGGAACTTTTCGGGATTCCGGGAAACATTGCATGCTGCAATTCCAGGGAAGTTGAAAATCCGGGAAAAAGGAAAACACTATATAGTGCCAACGCTTGATAAACGATCATTAATTTAATAAGTTTTTCTATTTTTAAAACCATGTTGCTTACAAAGAACTGAACATTCACAAAAAAACAAAAAAAAAAAAAACAGTTACGGTAGCGGTTCCCAAACTAGGCGCCTGGTGCGCCGGAAGACTTTGCCAGGGGCGCCGCGAAAGTTGTTGCATATGTCGCCGGTCTTCGCTCACTTGGTGTCGAGATTGTTCTGCATCTCTAAATTTTGAGATGGAAAAATAGTGCCTGGAAGATTTACTTGCGAAAGGATTACATAGTTACACGTCACAATGAGTAGCTTGTCCGAATGTGGTATATTGTGTAACAATGGCCAGTCACATAATGATTAATTAAGCATTGTTATAATCGCAACAAGACTGATATCGAACGCGAAATGCGTGTTGCAGTATCCAACATTGAACCGCGGTTTGATAAAATGTTTAGAGAGCAACAAGCTAACACCCAGAAGCGGATCCAGAAAGTTGTGGTGGTGGGAGGGAGATGTAATTTCGAATTAGGTTGAATGTTAACTAAACGTTTGAACCCGTAAACGGGCGTTCATAAAAGCCTTTGAAAATGTTTTATGTCAGGGGCGTATTCAAAATTTTTTAGGGAGGGAGCACCAAATTTCGTATTTTCGTCACTTTTTCAAGCGTATTTTCTTCCGGCAGAGTAAATTTTATGCAACTTAAGTAACAAAAACGACTTTAAAGAGGTCCGTGGGCATGCTCCCCGGAAAAATTTTAAAAATTTGCATGCTGTAATAGCCATTTAGTGCTGTTTGAACAATTTTCAGGCTAAGTCTGATTATATTTTTGGCCCCTAATTTTGAGCGCTTCACCAAATATGGTGTATTTTGTTAGCACAGTTTCGATTATGCGTGCTTAAGGCAACTGAAGAGGTTCGAAATTATGGAAAAATTTTATTTATCTAAAGCATTGTTGAAAATGACTGGTGGGGGTATGCATCCCCACATTCTCCCTCTGGATCTGCTCCTGCTCACACCTCACATTAAATGCATACGTTTTTCAATATTTTGCTACAGCACAATAAATATTAATTATGTTTAAAATACAATTTTTGGGTGAAATTGAAAATTTGTTACTTTTAGCTTCATTACGGCGCCGCGAGTTTTGATAAGTTTTTAAAGGGCGCCTCAAACAAAAAAGTTTGGGGACCGCTGGGTTACGGTATATATTTTAAATTGCATCAACGACACGATGAACGAAAGCCCTTTTCTTACAAGCATTTGTTCTGAGCCGAACCGGCCGGTTAGCTCAGTTGCTAAGCGCTCGCTATCGGTGCGGGAGGTCTGGGTTTCGATTCCCGGGCAGGTCAAATCGGCACAGTGTCGCCAACGGCTCGCCACCGTTGCCACGTTTCTTCGGAGCTGTGTTGCCCAGGCGCTAACCGCAGAAATGGGCCCCGCCACTCGTTACACGCTTCGGCGTCATACGGCGAGTATAATGAAGATGTGATTTTGATTTGTTCTGAGCCAACTAGCAAAATTGAGCTCCAACGGCGCAAACTCAATACGCAATTACGCATTATTGTATCTAATAAGCGTCAGTCTGTTAGCTGACTTCACAATTCCAATTAATCAAGTTTCATGACAGAAAATCCCTGTTCACCCAGGTTTGTGCTTCCAAATTAACCGTTTCACCACTAAGCGATTTTTGCTTTCAAATTCCTAACGTGGGTCAGATTTCGACCCGTCTTTGCAATCAATTATCTACTAAAACTGCTTCAAGTAGAAAAATCAGCAAAACGGGAAGGTAAACAAAATTTTATGCTTTTTAAGTTGGTGTTTTGATTTTTCAAAAAAAAATTTTTTTTATGGAACAAAACAAAAACAAAGGTGGGGTAAAAATAGCTTCAATCGACTGAAAGATAATAAAGATACAGAAATGAGAATTTAGGAGCGCACGATGAATAGCGCGCGGCGGTGACGGATAGAAGCTTGGTAGAAGCGACTTTGCGTGATGACGTAAACTTTTCGCACAAAGAAAGAAACTTTTCGCACATAATAAACTGCAATCAATCACTGACATTTGAACAAAATAGCAAGACGCAAAATCGTAAATCTTGCATAAAAGCATAACATAGCTAGCGCTGGCTCCACTTGTAACACTTTCTCGCTTCGTGAAGTGAGTTGTATTTGAATTTGTAATTTTCTTGGTAGACTCGCACAAAATATTGTAATTTTATCCAGAGGGTTTACTGCTATGCGTATTTGAGTTGCTACAAAGCGGCTAATAACTGTCATAAAAAGTGTAGGCTACCTGTATGAAGTGGTTACCTCTAAAAAAATTGTTTTGGGTTGACGATAATGCAAAAATTTCAAAAAAGTGCATTATTATCGCAGGGGCGCGCCCAGAAATTTGAAAAGGGGGGAGCCGCAATTTCCTGTTTCCACAGAAAATATCGGTGAAAACCAAAAAAAAAGTCCTCACATCTTCCCACGTCCAATCTACCCCACAAAATCAAGTGAAGTCCAAAAAAACATAAAGGTCAGCGCGTCCTTAGATGTCCTGTTTCCACTGTTTTGCTAACTGGAGATATGTATCAGCTTATTATGTCAGCGGGGGGGCGCAAACCCAGCGGCCCCCTTCCCTGGGTACGCCCCTGTATCGAGTAACATTTTTGCTTACAGTGATTTTTTGATGTACCGTAGGGCTTTTGCGAAGCTTATAATTGCTGAAACTCAGTGGCAACATCGGCTACGTAGCCACAGGTCACCTGCATACAAACTGGTGCGGATCCAAGATTTTTTGAGGGGACGATAATTTTCAGTAAAGCACACCCACAGTTGCTCAGCGGAATTGGGGCTCAGCCTCAAATCGAAAAGCCCAACAAGTTATCGCTTATATGCATTCAAGTATACGAAACTATAACCGTAAAATTGTGTTCGTGGTGAAAACTCTTTTCCTGGTTACCACGAATGTAGTGTTTGCTAGAAATATTTGAAAGATGCCGACATATCCTAGTAACGTGATGTTGAATTTTTGTGGAGCTTGAACTATGCAAAAGTGTCTATGTTGGCCTAATTTATGATTTTTTTTTATAAATTTTTGATCAAGCAAGGCGTATTTTTTGGAAAATACCATTGCACCCTTTCTCAACTAAAGTATAGGCTCATTAAGCTAACGGATAGAATTGTTAAATCTTTCCAAGCGTAGTGATCACGTTTCTACGCATTTTGTTGCCGTATTATAATAAACTTCCAACATTTTTTAAAATTATAGCGGCTCTAGAACAACACTGCTGACCTCACCGCTCTCAGGGTTCGAAAAAGAGCTCCAAAATTTATCATTTTTAATAAACGTCAGTTCTAACAAAAGCCTTTTCTTTTGGTAAAAAGTTTTTCCATTCTCGTTATGCTCTAGCTGCCCAGATAAAAAAATTATCCGAGTTCTTCTAAGACGTATCACGCGATCTTTAAAAAATTTCATGGAAATTAAGTTGGAAAACTTAGGATATGTCTCCGATTAATTATCTATCGCTTATCTAGCGCTATAAAACAGGCCCTTGTAAGATCTTACGTGAAATTTTCGCATGTGTTTTAGATAAATCTAAGATGATCTTTGTGGATACAATCGCCGATTTGGAAACTTTTGGATGCGTCTTACATAAATCTAAAATGATTTTTGTGGACATCATCGCCGATTTTCGACCTATCATTTTATCTACCTACCCGTAACACTCAATCACTTTCAACTATAGGCGAAGACCGGTACCGGTACATTTACATACTCGTAGCTAAGTACAAGGAGCTCTACAGGTAACGCGAAAAACAATCCATTCACAGCGTAATTACTAATCATCAAACTTGTTCCATTCAGGCAAATTTTAATCGCACGATGTAACTAAAAATTTTCATACGCTAGTAAAAGCAACAATCAAACCAGATACAAACCAAATTGTACTTCTACGAAAAAGTACCGTAAATGCCGCAAACAAAAATTTACTAACGACAAGAACAAACTTAAAATTTTGCTTGTAAAATTACTTCAAAATGCAAACGCATCCCTACTGCAGTGTAGACTATAACAGCATCCAAATTTTTTTGTGTACTTAGTGTTATAGCCTACACCACACTTCGTAGACTGGTGATTATAGAATTAACACAAATAGAGAAACTAATATTACAAAAACTCTTCTCAACAAAGCTATCCATTTCACACTATCAGCAAAATAGTTCGAACAAAACTATTTTAATTTACCAACGAAATTTTACTAAAATAGAAATATGCAATTAGCAGAATTAGCGCAAATCATAAGCATTACACTAACAAAACAGAAACGAATTTTAGTTAGCAAAGCAATATAGGCCTTACATCAACTCGATGTACATTACTCATATAAGCGAAGCTTCGGAGTTCGGACTAACACGAAATCAAAGACTTTCATAGCCAAAACTCAAAACCATAATTTCTCAAACCACGAGGGAATACAAAACCTAACTAAGCGCATTCATTCGTAAAATTCTCAAGCGGCGAAAATTACGTCATTAAAACAACCAAGATATGAAAAGAAGCGAAATTACTCGAAACATGTGTTACATGCATTGTGTTCTTGCTATAACAGTGTCTCCGAAAGATATTTTCTACGCAACCTCACTAGATTCTAAAAGTTGACCTAGTCGTAATAAGTTGACTTTACTCAAGCCGCAATAAAGTTAGTATATATATTATTAAAATGTGGACCTATAACAGTGAAAATCAATGCTTGAAAAAGTGCTCGATACTATGTTTACAGTAGTTAGAGCAGTGGTTCTCAACCTTTTTAGCCCATGGACTATTTCCGAGCTAGCCTAAATATATGCGGATTCATGTCACTCATAGGAATGAAGACTTGAATATAAGTCACTCATGGGTGTGAAGACTTGTTCGAAAACTGAGTAGTCACACGAGGCGAATGCATGTTTGCTGTAGTCGCTGCTATAGCCTACGCCCCGAAATCAGTAGCGTAGCAAGAAATTTTAAAAGGAGGGGGCCATAATTTCGACCATTTTTCAAGGATATTTTCTTTTGGCAGAATAAACAAAAGCTCTAGGGAGGTCCGGGGGCATGCTCCCCCGGAAAAATTTTGAAAATTTACATGCTGTGATGGCTATTTTGGTGTTTTTTGAATAATGCTTTCTAGCAAATTTTGTTTAAATTTTTTGACCTTAATTTTGAGTGCTTCGCCAAATATGATGCAGTTTGTTCGCACATTTTCGATGATGCTTAAGGCGTAGTCTAAAGCTTATCGTTATCGAAAAATTCAAAATTATGGAAAAATTGCATGCATCAAAAACATTTTTGAAAATGGCTGGTGGGAGGATGCATACCCCTCATCCTACCCCCTTGTATCCGCCCCTGGACATAAGCTACAGAAACTATCAAAAGAGTCCGGCACATTTCAGTCACTTGGCACCATTAGTTTTGCTCTTTTTTAGTGAAAGGCAGAGTCAAAAGGGGGGCATGTAAGTTACGCGGACTCATCCACGCCCTTCCTCGGACTCATTTGAGTCCGCGGACTCGGGGTTGAAAAACGCTGAGTTAGAGCAATTATTGTACAATTCACCTCAGTAGTGCGGTGGTGAATAGTAAGGGGTGGACCCACATATTTGTGATTTTTCATGACTAATAAACTGAGAATACTGCATACAATGCGATTCCACAAAATACAACCCATGTATATCTGTTTTAGCTGTTTGAAAAGCATGTCTGCCGTTTGATGTGTGCAAATATCATATTTTTATCGCATGCAGTTTTTGCGATATCGGCAAAAGCACTAAAATAGAAAGCAAAATTTTCAAATTTTTTGGTCAGAAATATGATGGAAGAACACAACGTGCTTGTTAAAAAATGCAGTAAGTGAACTTATTACCTCCTAACCCAACGAATAATGCCTTTACGCAAGATTGCATTACCAAGTAATGAGAAATACTGTAATCACATTTGTCGCGTAACTTTTGTACAACAATATTAAAATGCAAAAATTTAATTTACTCAAAACAGCAACATGCTCACGTTGCGATTTTCTATCAAACGACAGAATGATGTGCTAGTGTTTGCTCCTTGGATAAATTAGACTCTGGTTTGAACAGTTTTCGCACGTATGTCCGATTCAAGACATGTGCGTTGAGAAAGCTTCGAAACCACCTACTAGGTTCGCATCGAGAGTAAACAAAATGTTCTAAAAACACTCTCGCGAGTCACGAGTCAAAACAAAATGGTCCGAACAAGTCACAACTTACGAGATATTAATTCGATTTCGTATACAGCAAATTAATGAATTGTAGAAATAATTTAGGTTGCAAATGCAATCGACAAACATTCAATGAATTCTTCTCTCAAAGAGGGTAGAATGCAAAACATTTATAGTGCGAACTTGAAAATTTATTAGCTGCATACAGTCAATGCCTTACGCGGTGGCTTTATAAATTTGTTGTTATTGTCAAATAATAGCCGGTCTCGATTCTTGTTGGTTTTGGTTTCAAACCATGGGTCTCAAATAACAGCCAGTGTTGGTCTTGTTATCGAAAACATTATCCGGTCTTGGTCTCAACTACATCACTGGTTCATTGATCCTAACTGCAGTATAGTCTATCATTAGCACAATTTTCGGATAAACGCGTGATGCATTGGGTTGCCAAGTTACATAAAAAAAAACGGAAAGTTGATCATGAAACTATATCCGGATTCACCTACACCGTAATTGCAATACGATATCTTTTATTGCTGCACGCTGCACATATTAGACTTGGAGTGTAGATTTACTTCAATACTTGCCACAATTTTCGCTAAAAAGTATTTACAAATTGAAGGACACTAATAGTAAACGCTAAAAGCATGCACTGGCTCATCCGTCCAGCGCAAGGTGGGTAGAAATTGTTGAAACATAACAAAACACAAAGGGCTCACAATTTTCATAAAATAATCCCAGAAACGTGAACATACTCAGTTGTTGATTTTAGGTTAAAAAAAAAAAAAATTTATGATGCAACTCCAGGTTAATTAAATCTCACCCAATCCCTCCCTGTGACAGCTTTTTCATCCAATGGGACTCATCAGACAGGTCACAGGACCGCGGTGAGCCAGTGCATGCTTTTAGCTTTTGCTAATAGTGTCCTTCAATTTATTAATCTTGTCGGCTTTGTGTAGAGAAAATCCTTTCTCTCTAAAATTGATAATTTTCTTGGAATCTAAGGAAATGGACTTAGCAACTTTTGATACAAATTTTTTTCTTTTCATCGGGAAAAATTTGCGCAACTGAAACTAAGTGCAAAAAATAGTCATAATAATAACCAACTTATAGTCATCATAATAATAAGCAAATAATAGTCATAATAACGAAGAATTGCTCAGAAATCTCGAAAGCACCCCGCATAGCGCTGTCCAAAATTTTTGCTTTCGCTCCCATTAATCTTATTCGCAATCCATTTTTGATACCATTAACGCCAGCTTCGCTTGACTGATTTTAGCTTCTCTGACGCATCGACGCATCGATTTTTCCGATTGCGTCAGCTTCGCTCGAATGATTTTAGCTTTCCACTCTCTCCGACAGAGCGCATAAATTATTAGTTTCATTATTATCTTACAGCGAGTAGCGCTTGATGGAAATGAATATTTTCAGATAGGGGTTCATAAATTTATTAATAACTTTAATAATTTTAACACTATCGCTACAAATTTTGAACTCAATGACCACAGATAAATTTCAGGAAAAGTCAGAAAATTTCAAGATTCTGCGTCGTTTGATTGCAGAGATATGAGCTCGTGAACAACCTGAGGGTCAGACTCAGACCCGCTTAGTTGTAATAGGGTTAAGCTAACCAGATACGAGCACTTTTTAAAAGAATTGGATATGTTTTTTCCTACAACTGAAAATAAAACTTAAGATAATGCAGAATCAATGTATAAAGTGCGTGGAAGCTTTCGAGTAGGTTAACCTTCTTTAAACTTTCGCAATTCAAATTTTTCGCGCAAAATTTTTTTATTTATGACCGAACATTCGCGGCCCACATGAAGGACCATTGTGGCACATCAATTAAGAAGAGCTGTTTTACAATAGATCATATTTTTTGTAGCTGACGTAAAACCAGTCTGTGGTCAAGCAGATATCTCAGTTTCACACCTCATACGTCTTAAATCAGGACAGACGAGCAAAAACTGTGAAAATCGTGGACTAATTCTATTAGTACGATACAACAGCAACAAACTAATATTACGAGTCTTAAAATTGCATTGTAGCATGTTTATGAAATACGGCAAGAGCTCGCGTGCCACTTTCATAGTTGTCGTGTGCCACATTTGGCACGCGTGCCACGTGTAAACTCCCCTGCGCTACACTAACAAACCAGGTGTTAGAATGTTTTAAATTTTCTTTTTGTTACAGCTGCGAAGTGAAGAAATACAGTTTTGAATAGATCTATCAGGTATTTCCTAGCTAAAAAAACAGCCACAGATAAAGTTTGATAAAATCTAATAAAAGATGAAATCGATTTCGACCTCATAGGTCATCGTCAGTCACCTAAAAAATATCAATAACTGAATATACTATTGTGGAACAAAGCAATATACTCCAAACTGAATACGGTACACTGCACTGGTCAAAGCTTAGCACTTATTAGGTAAAAATTATCCAACCGTAGTAAGTCGTGTAGTTTTGAACTGCCACAGTGCAAACAGCGAGCGTCAAATTTAAAAGCGAAGACACGAAAGCAAGATTTTTGTGAAAACAGAATTTTCGTGTTTGCACTGTGGCGAACTGTGCAAACACCCGCTGTTTGCACTGTGGCAGTTCGAGACACACGACTCACTACGGTTAGATAATTTTTACCAAATTGAGTGCTAAGTTTTGTCCAGTGCGATGTACCGTATTCAGTTTGGAGTGTATTGCATTGTTGTGTTATAGTACTGTATATTCAGTTCTTGATATTTTTTAGGTAACTGACGATGACCTTTGAGGTCGAAATCGATTTTATTAGATTTTATCAAACTTCATCTGTGGCTGGTTTTTTAGCTAGAAAATACATGATAGATCTATTCATGATACGACTGCTGAGAAACCGCTTTAATCTTATCGTAATTTTTTACTGCTGAGTTCAAAGTCGAGGGTGATTCAGGAAACCAGGTTTGAAGTTTTGAAGGCGACTCCAGATTTGAGAGCGATTCAGGAAAAGTAGAAAAGGTGTGCTGTTCAACAGCTCGGATGGCCGAGTAATAAGAGCGTCCGCCTCAGGAGCTGTAGACTTGGGTTTGATTTCAAGTCGAGTCAAACCAATGACTTTGAAATTGGTATTCACAGCTTTCCTGCTTCACGCTCTGCATTAAAGGGACACAGCGAAGAACATACCGGCAAGTTTAATTGTGCTATTATATATTATTCAATGTTTCACTCAATCATTTTGTACTCTCTGATTAAGTGGGGAAGGGCCTCTAATTTTTCATTGCGTGAAATAGAACTCTTACAAAACAAATTTATCAGAGCTTGTTTATTTCAACCTCGCAAAACTTTTGTCAACCTTATATTTTCAAAATTTCAAACACTTAGATCAAAGGACATGATTAACATGGAGTTCGCCAAGTTCATGTATAAGTATGAAAATCATATGCTACCATCATCATTTGACAGTTATTTTATCAAATTGGAATTAATACATAATTATAGTACCATACAAAAGACTGCAGGTGGATTTTTTATCGCCCGATTAATAGTGAGTTTGGGAAAAAAAGATTGCATCATATTTGCTTAAAAGTATATGGGAGTCAATATCAGATGAAAAAAAACTGCTCGTTTTCAACCTTTAAGCGACGTTACAAATCTTCGGTTTTAACCCTGTTTTAGTACTCGTGATTTTTGGTACAGCCGTACAAGGCCACTGTTTTTTTTCCAATATGTACTGTCAGGCTTTGCCAGTTTGGTTTTCCGTCAAGTTTTTACTGTCAGGGTTTGCTAGTTTGGTATTCCGTAAAGTTTGTAAATAACCTTTTGTGATTTTATGTCGTGTTTCCGTCGCTGTAAAGGAAGGAAGAATCTTTCATGTTTCCGTGTTTTCTGGTAATAGTTTGATATGTACCGGTAGTTCATACACCTCTTTTGTTCAAATTAAATGTTAATTTGCCGCCAAGCAAGAGTTGGTACGGTACCCTTGCTTGTGTAGTATCTGCCTTTTTCGTTTATTTTTAATTTTTTTACCTTGTGTTTGTGAAGTTCTGACTAGAGGTACAGTAGCCTTAGATGACCGTAAGATCTTGCGCTCTGTCCTTCCACTAGTGCTTACTGTTATGTGCTTTTGATAAATAAGCGTTAGTGTACACCCGGCCCATGTCGTGCTTGCATTGCTCGGTATCGCAAACAATCACTATGTGCTTTTGATAAATATATGGATTGATTGATTGCGCGGAGGATGATATAAACAGAGAATAAAATACGTCAGTGAATTCTCGACAAAGCTTAGTCCTGGCGCTAAAAGACCTTAGTAGTCATAAAGCGCCTTAAAACCACACAACACGAGTTAACAGAATTTTTTCGCGTCAATGCCAGGATTTGTTTCGGTTTTTGAAGATTTCATTTTAGCGAAGTATTTGGAAAGTTTGAGGTCCACCTTTCTTTCAAACTTAGTGGAAAAATACCAACAAAAAATTTCGGTGGAAAAAAGAATGCTACTGTAGCTAATGAACCTTACCCAAACAGAGTACACTGTACAGGTGTAGGTAGTTTAGTAATCATCATAGGCGCGGGAAGTGGGGTGCCAGGGGGGGCTCAAGCCCCCCCTGAACTTTTTTTAGCCCCCCCTGAACCATTTGAGCCCCCCCTGACAATTAAAAAAATTATGCACTGAGTGCGACGTGATTAATGCTTGCAACGTACATACGTAATGAAGCAAATATTTTTTAAAGTGCTTTTAACCAACGAAGAATCACTATTCTTTTAAAAATCAGTCAGTTATTATTCACTTGGTCAACGTAAAATGTGGTAAAATTTTCAATGCTTGAAGTTCATTTTTAACCGTGTTTTATATCAGCGTTTGCAAACCTTTACAGCAGTCATGGACGATGGCCCAGTAAAAGTATAATGGCTGTCAATTCTTGTAGCTGCCAAACACTTTACGCCAAACTACTCTGAATGCTCGAATGAAAGTCGCTACTGATCATGGGAATTACGTAAATCGTAAACGAAAATGCGGTGAAGTGCAAAAAAACGGTCCTCAATCCTTCAGATGTTCCGAATTCCACCAAAATTTTTGTGAAAAGCTAAAAAAAACGTCTTCACGGCCCGGACGCGTTACATGAACTGGAAATGTTGGTGACCAACCTGATTTGTGTACATGCCAAATTGACCCGCGATCGACAGCCAAGCATCCAAAGATCGACCGGTACATCGCGATCGACTGGTTGGGCACCCCTAATTAAGCTTAAATGAGCTGGTGCAAGTTCTCTTCTGGTTGAGTTTTTTAATGGTTTTGAATTTTTTCTACCAACCCAATGAAGCGGCTAAATCACTACTAAACTGGCACCGATGATGAGTAGGCTACTCGATTTGAGGGGGATGCCATCCCCCTGAAAACAACACCATCCCCCCCATAAAACATTTTAGCGTAAACCATTCCCTTACAACTATAATGACCATCTCTTTTTAGGTCTGCATGAAAAGTTGTAGCCTACCACCCCCCATAAGTGTTTTCACAACTCGAGCACTGCCGATGATTGTTACTAAAATTGAGCTAGTACGCCTACCTAAATACCTATATCTACACATCTCATTATGTTAAAAAATGGTTCAGTGCTTTATTATGATTGTGTGTTTTTTGTTATTTTTAAACCTCAATGGGGCATTGTTTGTTGCATGTAACTCTGATCAGCAAAGCAAAAGTTAGATCGGGCAAATTTTGTTTGCCTACTTTTTGGTTTTGTGATTGAGGTATTTGCATTTTACAAATACATGAGTAGTAATTCGAGCATGGTTAGAAAAGCCTAATGGTAGTAAGCAATCTTGTTTTCCATGATAAAAGATTATCCTGAAAAAATTCCGGTCACTTGAGCGGCATGCAATTGATGTCTATCAAAATAGGTCTGCTGAGTGTCCTGCTCTTAAAAACGTGCGTTTGATAAAAGGGGGGTCTGGGGGGCTTCGCCCCCCAGACGTTGACACGATCTTACTATTTTGAGCCCCCCCTGTCTAAAAAACGTTCCCGCGCCACTGGTAATCATAGTTAGTCAGTCAATCGACTGCACTGTTGAAGTATTTGATCTGTTAATTGCAATAGCGTGCCATTGCCTGCTGAGTGCATATACAGTGACAGTATATGCACCGTCCTGATTAGCAGCTCAGAGCTGTGTACAATAGGCCCACTGATGTTATACTGTAATCAACTAACTCAATGTCACAGTCTTTTTTATTTTATGAGATATATACAGTAAATCTCTTTGAAAATAGACAATTTTGATAGTAGCAATTGTGTGCGCGAATAGCCTGGTTTGCAGCATACTTTTTTTGGAAAAAGCTCTAACTAACTTTTGAAGTTTAGCGTGACTTTAACCATGAATATCCGGGCTAGGCTATAGCCCTTCCTCCCCCTTTAATCCGACCCTGGTTAAAGTACTTTAGCGGTCCCCAACTTCCAATGCAGGTTAAGAGTAAGGCAGATCAAGAGAAATTAAGACCCTAGGTCGAGTAAGGTGACTTCATCATATGCAATATTGTTATTGCTCCAGATGTTTCGTAATTTCCGAGTTGAAGGTTTTAATAAGCGCTGATTGCTTTACAATTCTCTCGTTTCCGTTGGCCGTTTGCGGTTTTGTTTTGTAATTGCTTATTTTGTCAAAATTGTGCAATCGTTTTAGGCGTTCCCTCCTTGTTTATAAGCTGCTGGTGCCACGTAGCATTGTTGCCAACTTAGCTACTTAGTATCTAGATCTAGATACTTATTTAGTCCCCTTAGATACCAATTTTATCGTTTAGATCCTAGCTACTAATTTAGATACTTCTGTAACTATCCAGTTTGTTTATTGTTTTATCCCTTCGCGGAAGAATGCCATAAATTATCGCTTTAATTTTGTCAGCCGTTCTTCCGAGTGTTCAGCTCAATACAGGTGCTTTTAATGGCCTAAATTTTACGCTGAACTGAGTGAGCAACGCAATAACCGGATTAACTGCGGTACATAAAGCACAAGTTAGTTTTCCTAGTGTGCATAAAATCCAATCATAATATTGAAATTCTGCGAGTAGCCTGCCGGTAGTTCAGTTATTGTAGGTTATTTATAAGCTGAGTTAATCTTAACATTTTTTTGAGGGCTATGTTCTAAAAAGATGATAAAGTGAAGAGAGCATTTGCTAATTCTAGATAGTTCGATAGTTCAGAACTTCTGTTACAATCTATTTAGTGTTTTAGGCTTCGCCTCTACACAGTACACAATACACATTCGTCTTGTAGACTTTTGGAATATTGTGGTGTTTTCTGTTTTTGTTGAAAAACTTTGATTGAGCACATGTGCAGTTAATTTTTTTGATTGTTTTGTGTGAAGTTGCAGTGGAGTAAGCCTACAGTATTAAAAAGGATAGTGTGCTGTGCACAAGATTCACAGATGCTTCTGCTAATATAGGCTATACAGGGCCGAAACTAGGCAATGCGGGGCCCCCCTCAAAATCATCTTTCGGGGCCCCCTAAAATTTTTTTCTTGGATGGTGATGCAAAAGAGCGAACCCCGAAGGGGCGATGCCAAGCTAGGGAGGTCTGGGGACATGCCCCCCCAGAAAATTTTGCGGAATTTGACCTTATTTTGGAGGCTTTTGTGCGTTTTGAGCCTTCAAAATTCCTCAGTTTTAACAAGATTTAGTAGTCTGTTTAACTAGGTCCCTTCCAAACCCATTAACATAATGCTGCAAGTAAACCCTACTTTAACATTTCGCTACCTATGCGAAGAAAAAACGTTTTTAAGGCTATTTTTGTGCCTTTCACTTGAGGATGAGGGGCCGTTGGTATGCTACTAAACGTTTGTTTGCTAGTTTTGCGACTGCTATTTTTTGAAAAATTTGCAGGGGCCCCCTATGGTCAAAAGTATAAATATGGTATGGGGGCCCCACATTGCGTGAGTTAAGACAAAAAATATATTGAATCTTAGAATAGGCCTATTTAAGGCACCTTTATCATACGTTGAGTAAATAGTACTACGTACTGACTATTTACGGGGCCCCCTTTTTGTGTGAGGCCCCCCCCCGGTTGGGGGGTTCGGGGGGCGCTAGTTTCGGCACTGAGGCTATATAGCCTACACTGTTAGTGCGTAAGTTTACCAGGAAGTTCATGAAACTGCTAAATTCAAAGTTCAGTCCATTTAAAACTATTATAGAGACAATTGCTGAAAACTGATCATATGACTTGTTGACTAGCAGATCCATGATATTTCTCTGTTGTGTTTATTTTCATTCATTTTTTGTTTGAATTTGTGGCTATGATCAGGGGCGTAGCCAGGGAGGGGGGCAAAAGGGGCAATTGCCCCTCCCGAAATATTTTCAGTGACCACTATCCTACAAACAAAGATACTAATGCTATAACGTAAATCTACTAACAACGCAAGCAGGGGCGGATTAAGACCACTTTTTGACAAAACAACTACGCTAAAATGAGTATTTTTCTTGCAAAAACCCTAAAAATTCGTGGCGGCTGGGGGCAGAGCCCCCAGACCCCATTAGCCTCTGGCGGCAGGGAGCTTCGCCTCCACACCCCCGTTTGGGGCACCCCCTATGCCGAATCCTGGATGCGCCACTGGAAAAGCTTTTGAAGTTTTGCCCCCCCCCGAAATTTTGGGCTGGCTACGCCACTGGCTATGATGTGTTTAAAGGTGTTTCGATGTAACTGCGACTAAAATGTGTCTTCATTAGGCAGAATATTTCTTGAAAAACTGAATGTGTGCTATTATTAAATGCTGTACGAGTGCTATTGTGTGTGCTATTATGTGTGCTATTATTAAATGCTATTATTAAATACTCGTATATAAGTTACTTCATGTCAGACTCCGTAATATCGCTTGTTTTTTGTCGCATTAACGCACTTTTTGTAGTTAGATACTAATCTAGATACTTTTGTTGTTTAGATGTAGTTTAATCAAAAATCTAGCTACTTCCTAGATATTTTTGGTAAACAACCTTAACCAGCCAGTATTAGTAAAAGCGTGTATTCGAAATCACATCTTCATTATACTCGCCGTACTACCCCGAAGCGTGTAACGAGTTGCGGGGCCCATCTGCGCGGCTTAGCGCCTGGGCAACACAGCTCCGAAGAAACGTCGTAACGGTGGCGAGTCGTTGGCGACACTGTGTAGATTTGACCGGCCTGGGAATCAAACCCCAGACCTATCGCCCGATAGCGTGCGCTTAGCAACTGAGCTAACAAAACGTAATTTAAAAGTGCAACTTATGTGTATTATTTCCCCTTAGGTATTTTTCTGTTTCTGAAGTCTTCAATCCCGTTGGTTTAGTTGTTGTACATGTTAGCAGTTGCAGTGAAATGTTTTAATTTGTTTATCAACGAATTCATATGATCTTCTTCTCAAAGCTAGTGTGTAATGGGCAGAAAGCAATTATTCATCTTCTTCGTCATAACATTTAGCGTGTGTTCGGTTCTGTACGAATACCAAGAATTTTGGGGTAGTCAATTTTGGGTGAAGTTCGCTGGTAAGTTAGAATTATATAATCTTCCCACCATTGGCTCAATTAAAAGTTTCATCAAAAATTTGAAAAAAATTTTATTCGACATTCAACTTTTGTCATCATGTCGTACAACGAAAGTTATACGACAAAAGCCGTGCAGTAAGCGGCTATTTAAAAAACTGTAAACCGACAGCTTCGTTTCTTGTTGGCTTAACTTTTTAAGTTTTGCTATTTCAGTCAAATTTAAGAATCTTATACTCAGTATTACGCCGAAACTTGAAACGAGTGGCGGCGCTTATCTTCGCGACTGGGCCACACAGCTGGTCCGAAGAAACGTCGCAGCAGTGGTGAAGCGTTGGCGACGTAGGCGTAGCCAGGGGGGGCCAAAGGGGCCATGGCCCCCTTGAAAATATAAATCAAATTACAAATTATCGTTAACAAAATAAAAGTTTGAAACTTTTTGCGCCTCTGGTGTATTTAATCGTTGTTGACTTTGAACAGTTGTGTTTGTGGGGGAAGGGAGATCGGGCGTGGTTTTACAATTTCTTATGCTTCTAAATTTTATAAACATCGCCAAACGCCAAAGTTTTTCTGCAAGTCCCAAGCGAGTAATGTACAGACAACACGCTACGGTAATTGGAAGAAATAAAAGTCCCGTTGAGTGCTCTGTTGTTATAGAACGATGCACAGTTGCACACTGCTGCAAAAACATTGCTTCTTTGATCAAAAAGTTAACCTACCGATGGGAGTATTTTCCTTAAAGTTCTTAAACTGCGCGATGCGTCACAATTAAAGTTGAATCATATTCAAGCTTTTCTCCATAAAACTGTACCAAATCAATAAAACCGCATTTCTCAGTTTTGCGTAGAAATTTATATAATAGCGACGAGTGTAGATCAGGGGCGCCGCCACGGGGGGGCGTGAGGGGGCCACCGCCCCCCCCAATGATTTTTTGACAATTTTTCCAAATCGCCTAGAACCGCAGAGTTTTTTTCAAGGGGTGGGGGGGTGACGTCAGATGCTTTTGGCAATGCAATTTTTGTAACGAAGTGTCTAGATCTATCTCGTGTTCTGATATTCTTCGACATTCCTAATTTCGCAATTTGCAAACGCATGTAACAGAAGCAATCACTGCTTACTGTGAAAGACAATGGTTACAATTTATATCAATGACCAGCTGTTGCATCATAAAAGCCTCCTAAGATATCTCAATACTTTGTGAAATCACACCTGGCTTGACGTACGGTAATTTCACGAAGCTAGTGTAACGTTTTTAGAAATTAAAGATAGCAATGGGCAAGTGAGGGCTTTTCAGAATCAGAAATGTCTTAAGTTTTAGCAAGTATTGATTATACATAGATTGATTGGCAATCCAAAGCAGAATGTAATTTATTGCGCTTCAGCAATATTTTTGTTGTTGGTTATTTCTACACAAAACATACTCAGACGTAAGCAAAGGATGAAAAGATCGTACAGAAGAAGGAAGGCGCAACAAAATGTTTCACCGTTGAAGCATGCAGATTGCAGACCCATAACCATTATCAGTGATGGGCACGATAAACCTTTCTGTACTAAAGCGATAACGATAATCGATAATTTCAAAAAACCCTAAGCGATACCGATAATCGATAAATCTCAATTTCTTGAAGCGATATCGGTAATCGATAAATTATTGCCGATAATTTTTTCAATAAATGTTGCTGTAAATTTTCAATGTGCTTGACGATGTTTTTTGTGAGTCAAATTGCAAAAATGTTTCGCTATATTTTTCAAAAAAAAAGAGCACAGTCCACGGACTGTGCTGTGGCATTCAAAACAAAGATTTCTTTAAATTGCAACAAGACTTCGGGTACACCGTGTATTTTTTCCAGCTTTTGTATCGAATGCATTTGTATTTATTTGCATATTATTTATCCTCCTATCACGAGAAAGCGATCAATACGCTGCACGAGCTTGCTTAGGAAAGTACGAGCTCGTTTAGGATAATAATTTTGCGAAGCACTCAGAATTAGAATCAAAAATTTAAATATAATCTGCCAGAAAATTATTCGAAAAGCACTAAAACAGTCATTCCCAGCATGCAAATTTTCCAAATTTTTCCGGGGGACCATGTCCCCGGATCCCCCCTAATGCTTTTCTGGTTTCTCAATCAGCTTCAAATTCGTTGTGCCGAAAACAAAAGTTGGCCTGAAAAAAATGTGGAAATCATGCCCCCTCCTTTTTTTTACTGATCTTAAGGGAAGCTAGCTGCTGTAATTCTAATTTGATATTTTGATGTTTAGCTGTTATTTGCCCTAAAGTTTCCGTTAAAATTGGAGAAAATTTAACTGTGACATCATAATACAGCTCTAAGAGCTTTGTATACTTAGGGTACCAGGAAATCTAGCAGTTTTTGCGATTTTGTTCACTTTTGTTACGAAGTTGCAAAAGTTAGAACGTTGGTTTGATGAAAAATTTAGGAATAAAAAAAATTATAGTGAGAAGAGTAACAGACTACTTTGGGAATGCCGATTAAACTGCACCTACGCAAAGCTAATGCGTCTATCGTCTTATTCATGATTTCGAGTGGCTCTGCAAAAATCACAAGTTATGACGTCATTTCGCCCCCCAATGTTTTTTCCTGGCGGCGCCACTGGTGTAGATCACGATCCACGAATGACAAAATGTCGAATCGGGCCCCTAATCAGGTAAATGATTTTCAACAAGTAAAATGATGTATTGGGTATGCGTTCATACACAGTGCTCGAGTCGTAAAAACACTTATGGGGAGATGGAACAACTTTTTACGCAAACGTAAGGAGGGATGGTCACTATACTCAGTACTTGCAAGGGAATAGTTTACGCCAAAATGCTTTATGGGGAGATGGTGTTGTTTTTCGGGGGGATGGTACTCCCCGCATCCCCTCTCACCTCGAGTACAGTTCATACATGATGATAGATTAGTGTGTCTGGGTCAATACCGTAGGTCTAGTGCCTAGGCGCACGCATTGCGCAAGGGAAGAGGAGCACGGTGCCATGTCCTCCCCTTGGCCCTATAATAATTTGCTAAAACTTAACCTTTCGACTAATTTCTCAAACTAATAATGGTCGCCGCCTCCTTTCACTTATTTATTAGCCAAGCTTCTGCTTTTAGACATGACTTAAGCAGCGAAAATATTTTTGCATTGTCCATAGTGACTGCACTCACTGCGTCCCTTTTTTCGATAAAAAAGTGAGCTAAAATGAGTGTTTTAAATGTAAAAGCCGTAAAAATTCGTGAACGGCTGGGGGCTATGCCCCCAGACCCCCTTATAGCCTCTGGCGGCTTGACGTTTCACCTTCAGACTTCCCATTGTACCCCCCTTCCCTCGCCAAATCTTGGGTGCGCCACTCCACTGACGTACTATCTGACAATTGCTTAGTAAACAATTACCAATAACTGCCCGTTTTCGAGAAAATGTTAAAATTTTAGCATAATTTAGCGATCAGTTTAAGATTTAAACAGAAATTTCACAAAATTTATGTTTTCATCAATATGCGAGAAGCTAAATGCGCGAAAAATCTTTTTCAACAGAATTGCTACAGCGATTTCAGTATAATGCGCTGACAAAAAACAAAACCTAGGAGGGCATTGATCCCCTGCCCTGCGAGTGGGAGGCCATCAAAATAACCCCTACAACACTTCACCGTAGCCATGTCATCGTAATATTTTTGTACTTATACTTTCTTTACGCATCACGTGACTCTCAAAAACGCTGCAGCAGTTTTGTTGAAAATGATTTTTCGCGTATTTAGCTTCTCGTCATCAATATGAGGGGAATATGCTGCATTGCTGCTGTAAGTAAATGACGTCAGATTTAAAAGTTGAATAATTTGGCCCCCCTCAATTTTTTTCTGGCTACGCCCTTGGTTGGCAACACTGCGTACCATTTGACCTGGTCAGAAATCAAAGTCCAGACCTCCCGCACCAATTGTGGCGTGCTTAAAAAATGAGCTAACTAATCGGTTACGTAATGAATTGTGTCAAGATTATGTGCACTGAGTATAATCTCTACATCAACGTTTGTGCACTACTAGCTCTTCTCAGGTAAAATTTAAATTTCAGCTAAGAGTTAGTACAGTAGTAAAAAAGTCCTGTAAAAATTAAAAATCAGGTTGAGAGTGAAGGAGTTTAGATTGATCACAGGATTATGCATAATAAGCGATGGCTAAAAGCATGTCTGTCAGTGCGGGAGATTGTCGCTCGATTCCCGGCCCTGTCGAATTGGATACAGTTACCCTGTTCACTTGTCCAATTTGTGTGGGCTTTAAGCCCACATCTAGCCTATCCACATGTCCAATTTATGAGGGCTTTTGGCCCACATTTATGTGGGCTTGTTGCTGTGGGCTTGATGTCATCATCATTTTTTAAAATTATGACATCAAGAATTTAATTGTGATGCAGAAAGCCCACATAAATGTGGGCCAAAAGCAGTGATGGGATTCAAAATTTTAAGAACAGGTTCTCTTTTGTATCGTACTTCCTAACAACAGGTTCCTTCATAAAGGTCTGATGTCTGTAAAAAGAAGCAAGAACGGGTTCGCTGATTATCCTGACATTCCAAGAACGGGTTCGCGTGAACCCGTGCGAACCCCCTGAATCCCATCACTGGCGAAAAGCCCACTTAATTTGGACATGTGGACAGGCTAATCAATGTGGGCTTGTTACTGTGGGCTTTCTGCATCACAATTAAGTTTTTGATGTCGTAATTTAAAAAGTGATTATGACGTCAAGCCCACATCAATGTGGGCTTAAAGCCCCTATATAAATTGGACATGTGGACAGGGTAACTGTGTCGCTAACGGCTCGCCACCGCTGTGATGTTTCTTCGGAGTGCTGTGCTGACTTCGCTGAGCCGCAGAGATGGATCCCGCCGGCCGACACTCACTATACGACTTCGGTTTCGCAGTCCTGGTTACATGAAAAAGATTTTGAATTTTTGTTGTTAGCCACAAAAACTTCCTTAATCGTTTTTAACGGAATAAAACAACTAGTTAACTATCTTGAGCAAATTGCCTGATAGCTGCTACAAGGCCGGCTTCATGACTTTCTTGTGAATACAATAAATGTTGCACGAAAATAACTTAAAGAGCCTTTAAAGCAAAGGTTCTTAACCGGGAGTAAACTTACCCCCTGGGGGAAAATTTTACCTAGGTAGAGGTAAATTTTCTGAGTTAAAGAATAACGAAAGCTTTAATTTTTAGTATTGAAAAAGCAGAAGTGGTAGGCCTACACTGGAGGTAAATTATCCCTTTTTCTTTCCGCAAAGGGTAAACGAGACAAAAAAGGTTAAGAACCCCTGCTCTAAAGCATGGTTCTTCAGCAAGGGTGATTTTGACCATCGGAGGGGCAATTGTATCAGCTTACCTGTTGTGGAGTTGAGAAAGGCACTTTTAGCGGGACTTTCGCCCATCTTGGTGAGGTAGACAGATGGCTGGCAACTCCTAAGCGAGCTCGTATAGCGCATTGTTCGCTTTCTCGAGATTGGAGGATAAATATGCAACTAATTACAAAAATTACAAAATAGTTCTCGAATTTAGGCCGCGATCTCAGAATTACCAAAGTTGCAAACAATTGATTTCTGAATAGAAATATAGCTTCAAATTTAAATATAGATTCAAATCTATTAACAACAAATTTAATGATCTTTTCAAAAACTTTTACAAATGTATTGCAATTAACGAAATTTTACAAAAATTATCAATAATTTCCTCAATCACATTTCCATAAGCATAGGAATTTCTCTGCAATGCGCATGAATGCTTTACCGCACCTATTATACTTTTATTGTGACGTCACCTCTCAATGACTTTGTGCGAATGTGATGTCATAAACATAATAACAAAAATCTGCACAACGTCTCGAAGGTCTCAGCGTCTCAGATAGTGTGATCGCACCTTTAGTTCTCTGGGTTGGGAAAAATGTGGTCGTATGGTCGCATCACTGACCGTATGGTCGCATCACTGACCGTATGGTCGCATCACTGTATCCTCGCTACAACTTGGCATGTGTAACTTTTGTGTATGGCAACTTTATGAAAGTGGTAAAGGAGGCTGCGTACTTATGTATTAATATATCCACTCGGACGCTCTATCCACTCGACCATCAGAGGTGACGAGTTTTCTTTTTCCAGGTGATTCGTTTTCTTCCAAAGGTTATGGTAATGTGTGTCTCTCAGATTTAGTCCCCAACACGAAACGAACCCACAACCAAGAATCTTGCTTGCAACTCGATTTGTGAGTTGTGTGTTCTGTGTGATTTTGTGTTCAAATCAAATCTTTATTATACTCACGGTAAACTTGTAACGAGTGGAGCAGAGTTGCCACTCGGGCTGGATCGGGTTCAAGCTAGGTTGGGGCCGGGATTGGGCTTGGATTTTGAAAAATTGCCGGGCTTCAATCGGGCCGGGCTATTACGCTGAAGGGCCGCTCTTTTAATGTCACGGTGTTGCCCTTTTGAAATGCAAAGTTTGTTTTATTTTTCTATGTAGGTTTAAAAAAGCGTTTGAAACTGAGCCGAACATCACTGAAAAAGAACAAAATGAAATGGTTTTGGATATTTTATCGAAGCAAGTGCAACATCGAATTACTGCCTTGCAGGTTTGTTCTTGATAATGCATTTTTGTGCAATGTGTTTTCTTGGCTGCTTAAAGATTTTGTATTTTGCATTTCGTAGCAAATTAATCTCTTATCTCAACAAAGCGATCAAAGCGCTGTAACGAGCTTGCTTAGATGTTGCGGACCACTTGTCTACCTCTCCAAGATGGGGGAATCTCGCTAAATACCTTTCTCAATGGCACAACAAGTAAACTTAATTGCTGGCTTGGTGTCCACACTGTACCTTTGACGCTGAGCGTCAAGCAGGGAAGCTGTGAATACCTATTTTAAAGTGATTGGTTTAACCCGACTCAGAATCAAACCCAAGTCGGAAGCCCTTAGGCAGACTCTTTTACTCTTCTGCCATCTGAACTGTTAAAAACTTGTAATAAACTGAAACTGTTTTTGCTCTGATAACTTTCAGTTAAATGAAAGTTGAAAGTTAAAGGTAACAACTTTCAGTTAATGAAAGTTGTTACCTTGACTATTGTGATTACTCATTATTTAATATTGCATGACTTGCGATTAGTTCATTTTGATTTTGATATGTTTTCTTTCTCCGATTTAATTACCTCTCCGTAAACTCTTTCCTGTATTTTTCAAATTATTATTATGCACTTAGATTCAAACCACTTTCCTATTAATTTCATATTATTATTGTCCCTTAGTTACCTTGTTTCGTGTTTACAAATACTCTTCAGTTGATGAAAGTTGTATTGTGTTTACTTATTATTAATATTGTTTATCTCGTGATTATTTCCTTTTCGAGTTGTCCTTTTTTTTTTCATATGTTTTTTTTTTTTTTTTTTTTTCTTTGTTGCTATTATTACCTCTGTTTGTGATTATTACAACTGTTTACGTGAACGTGAATTATAGTTTTCTTATGCTGTAAGAAAACTGTGAGAGGCTGCAGACTAGACGACCGTGCCAATTTCTACTGCTGGGATTGGACAATAGGTCATTTCGCAACCTCTCACAGGATGGACCATGCAGATATAAATGAAAATTAAACTGTTGATATATTTTTCTTTGTTGTTGCGTCTATCCAAACAAAAATAAATGCACTTGTCTGTCTTGTTTGTCTGATGGTACAAAAGTTTCGATCTCTGACACGCTAGTGAGACCTAAATTCTTGAAACAGTGTACATGTGTGCAATTTCTTATCTTTTTACAGGGCCGTATGTATGAAGACTTTGTGGGGTCCAAGGCAAATTCTTTTGGGGGTTTTATGTTTTTTTGCAGACCTGATTTTGACGCAACAGACCTTTTTTTCAGAAGACGCGATCACCTCGGCCCACGGGGCTGTAATCCCATTGCCCTCACTCTTAATTCGGACCTGGTTGTCACATTTGTATTGATTTTCCAGAGAAAAATTTGACGTTGGCGAACCAGGCTAGAATTTTGCATTTTCTCGTAGACAGATTTTGTAACATGACAATGAATTGAGTGAGAATCATGTCATGTCAGAAATCCAGTGAATACCGGTCTGTTGACGTAGATATTTTTGGCATTGCTATCTATGCCGGAATTCTGAGGTTTGAATGTCGCTATCGGCTTGCCACCGTTGCTACGGTACTTCAGAGCTATGTTGTTTGCTTAGTTGCATGTTTATCCTCCTATCGCGAGAAAGCGATGAAAGCGCTATATCGAGCTCGCTTAAGAGTTGTCGGCCGCCTGTTTATAATAATAATGATAGCTGAGGTTATTTTCAAATTATATTGAACTGAAAAATCAAGAGTAATTGAGGGAGACTGCGAAGTGAGCTTGTGCTCTTCGAACCAGCAGCCTCCCGTTACATATGTCAAATGCGATCGGCTCCAGCCGCGAATCGAACCCGTCGCGGAGGATCTGTCACCTGCGCGCGATACTGCTAGGCCATGTCGCTGACAAACATGGGGGAATCCCGTTAAGTGCGTGTCTATCTCACCAACATGGGAGAATCCTGTTAAGTGCCTTTCCCAACGGCACAATAACTAAACTTGCCGACTTGTTCTAAGCAGGAAAGCTGTAAAAACCAATTTTGAAGCTATTGGTTTGACCCGACTCGGAATCAAACCCGAGTCTACAGCTTTAGAAGCGTGTGCTCTTACCACTCAGCCATTCGAGTTGTTGTCCAAATGTCCAGGCACTAAGACGCGGAAATGGATCCCGCCATTCGATACACGCTTCGACGTAATATCGCGAGTGCAATGAAGATTTGATTTTTTTAGAACCCCCGTGATTGCTCCAAAACCAAACTGCTTGCTTGCGTCGTTCCTGACAAAACTGGATTCGGAAGTGTGATGCATTTATTGGGAGAATGTTTTCTAATTGCACTTGGAACCAACCGAACAATGGTGACCTTGATACAATCGCACGCGTACGAAGATTGTTTCAAAGTGTTTCATCCATTGTTTTCAAATAATTGTATTCGGAGAAAAACAGCAAACGCTGTCGAATGGAAAGGTAGGCGTGTAATTGAGTTTTGCATATTCAAAACTGCTCAGATGGCCGAGTGGATAGAGCGTCCGCCCCTGAAGCGGTAAACTTGGGTTAGATTCCGAGTCGGGTCAAACCGATGACTTTAAAGTTGGTATTCACCACTTTCCTACTTGAATTTCAGCGTTAAAGAGACATGGTGGGGCGGCAAGCCTACTTGTTGTGTCGTTGGGAAAAACACTTAGCGGGATTTCTCCTATCTTGGGGTGGTAGACAGATGGCCGGTATCGACTAAGCGAGCTCGTTATAGCGTTTTCCTCATTTTCTTACAAAAGTGGAAGGACGAAAACGCAAATAAAGAAATAAAGTATTGCGAGTTTGCTTCCGTAGCAACCAATCGTAACTTCATGCTAGGCCAACTTTGAACTCTGAAGCACAAAGTTATTTGTCTACTTCTTCTTCTTCATCTTTATCTTCCTATCACAAAAAAGCGGTGGAGGCGCTGTGCGTAGGACGAATCCACACATTCGCTTAGGAGTTGACTTTGTTTCCAATTCCAAGTTTTCCGGTCGAATCTTCTTCAAGTATCTTTAATTTGCGGCTTGCCAGATTCCACCAAGCAGAGATAATCATCGTAAAGCAGCTTATCCAAGGACGCATCAACAAGACTAGGCTGAGAATTAAACCATTAACCTTCCGATCATGGTCGTCGTAAAAACGACACTTCGAGCCACTGCGCCACGCTGCTGACACGTTGCTTGCACCAAATTTTCGTTATACTCGCGATACTACGCCAAAACGTGTAACGAGTAGTGGGGTCCATCTCCGCGGCTTAGCATGAACAACACAGCTGCGAAAAAACATTACGGCTGTGATGAGCAGTTGTCGATACTGAGTTTAATTTGAACGACCCTGGAATCGAATCCCAGACCTTCCACTGATAGCGATGTTTTTACCACTGCACCGATAAGTTTTATTATATTTTTTCAGAAATAATGGACCAGAACAATTCTAACGACATTGATGTTGTTAAAGTGACCATGTTTTTTCACCACGACCCGAAGTATTATCCTTTCTTGATGCCCCCCTCAATTGCAGGTTGGTTATGCTCAGTGGCGTAGCGACAAGTTTTAGAGGGGGGGGGGGGCAATTTTAAAAAAGAAACCTCAAACAAGAGCCATAAATTACCAAATCGATCAAAAGATTCTGGTATAATTCAGTCAAATTATTTTTTTACATTTAAATTTTTTTTTACTAAAACGCCAAGTTTAAAGGCGGAGGAGGGGACCACGGGACAATGCCCCCCCCCCCCCTATGTACGCTCTTAGTTCTACTGCTTGACCGAGTGGTGAAGAACGCTTTGTGATTGAGACTACGACGGTTTTTTACCCGGTTGAAAGAGAACAGTATTGTTGGAGTACCTAGCAGTGGTGTAACCAGACACCGGGGCTCTCTCTCTTCCCATTTGAAAAACCTTCAAGCCGTCGATGACACTGTTTCCGATTTGACCGTCCAGGGAATCGAACCCTGGACCTCCCGCGTCAATTGCGACGTGTTTAATTCCCATGATAACCGGCCAATTAGATTTGCATGACGCACAAATAAAGTTTGAGTAAAAAAAATTGTAAAAACTTTACAGAACCATTGGAATGTTGTCATGGTGACCCAAATGCGTGGTGGATGGGAGAGATTATAAAATATTTGGTGAGGCCCCAACCTTGGGTGGAAATGATGATTTGGAATACCAAAATGACGATGGGATACTCTCACCCAATAGTGGGGTGAGTACATGTCAAAGCATAGGTCAACCCACCATCTTAGTTTTGTTGTTAAAACTTTGTACCATTAAACCGCTGGTTCGGAGTAGCAAGAAAAAATGGTATGACCAGGGGAACTGCACCACCCCCCATTTCAACAAGCCTTGTTCTATAGTATGCTCACAATAATTTTACACCGTATAATTTTTGTCCCATTGCGATTTCTCCTCCCCCCCCCCCCCAAAAAAAAAAATTCCCCGTTTAAACCCTTGGCTGGACATCTTTTGCTGTTGTTATCGTTTTATGTCAGAGGAAAGAAACTCTTTGCAAAAGCGTCTTATATTCGATGACGTGTTTCATCATCATCATCATCATCAATCCAGTTTTAATTCGGTTTTTTCCTCGTCACCGAAGGTGGCCCAATACACCTCATCCCCTCCGCGATCGCTTTCACTCCTTCCCTCCATCTCGTTTTTTTTTCATCTCGTTTTTTTTTTTCATTTCGTTTTTAGACGTGGTTTGGTTATGAATATTCCAGAAATAACCGGCCAGTCGGCGAAGTGGTTACAGACATCGCTAGTAGTACAGAGGATTATGGGTTGAATTCCCAGGCCAGTCAAATGGGACTCAAGTGTCGCCAACGACTCGCCATTGATGCGACCCTTCTGCGTTGCCAAGGCAACTATGCCGCGGAGATGGACCCCGCCACTCGTTACACGCTTCGCCGTGATTCCGGGAGTTTAATAAAGATTTGATTTTTTGATGTCACAGAATTCATATTCGTCGCACGGACAAAAGGAAAGAAGCAAATTATCAACATTTGGAGTCTTACATGTCTCATGCAATAATGTGGTATGATTGTAACTATGCCAGGAAAAATGTGAATGTAACCAAGAAAATTTATTTGGCCACTGATGATCCGGATGTGATTAAGGAAGCCAAAATAAAGTAAGAAAAATTAGATCTAGATATCAGCTAAAAATGATCAATTCTCCCGTCCAATCCACATGTACAATTTTCTTGGGCTTCAAACCCGCGTTTCTTGATTCTACTTTACACGCCATAATCAGTTTTTTGATGTCATACTTCAAAATATGATTATGACCTCAGAAAATTGATTCAATAAATCAAAAATCGAAAGATGCAGAAACTAGAACAAGATTTGCGGGCCTGAAGCCCCCCAAAATTGAACATGTGGACAGGGTAAACGACCAAACATGTTAATATTCTTGAAAATAATATTTTTTCCCACTTGAGAATCTGCAATGATCTAGAAATAATACTACCTTGTAGTAGCTGCAAATGCCCCCAGCTTGCTATGGCTTTCTCGAGACTGGAGGTTAAACATACCACGCACTGATAACGACACGATTTGCACATGGGGTTGGCCGAGTGGTTGGTGCATTGGACTCCGAAGCTGGCTTCGCGGGTTCGCTGCTCAATTAGGTCGTCTCCATGATGCATCTACTTTACTACCACAAAAATCCTAAGCTGCAATTAAGTGGCTTGAAATAACAAAAAAAGATAACGACACGATTTGTTCCAACGTTTGGCGTAAAATTATTCACAATCTTGACCTCGCAATCGGCCGAACGACGTAGTGGAGACACCACTGTCGGCGTCGGACATCTTGAGTTTGATTCCCGCGCCGGTCACATTGGAAACA
The DNA here is from genome assembly GCA_964006365.1 of Trididemnum miniatum. Lineage (NCBI taxonomy): Eukaryota > Metazoa > Chordata > Ascidiacea > Aplousobranchia > Didemnidae > Trididemnum > Trididemnum miniatum. Next base: position 2,008,739 of record OZ023233.1, read on the forward strand.
GTGTCGCCATCGGCTCGCCACTTCTGCGACGTTTCCTCAGATCTGTGTTACCCAGGCGCTAAACCGCGGAAATGGACCCAGTCACTTGTTACACGCTTGGGCGTAATACCGCGAATGTTATGGAAACTTGAGTTTTGTTTGATCTTGCCGCAAACATTTAAAAATATTTCAAGGTATCCAGATTTCGTGATCCTTCATGATCGGCATTTGATTCAGCATTCGACGTCAATATCAGAGCGGTTAAGCAAAGCTGCGCTCCTCGGGGTGGCAACTGACCTCATGTTGTTGAAAGAAAGTGATTTTTTTATCGGAACTTATTCATCAAATGTAAGTGAGATGTTTCGGGTTGGACAAAAATTAGTTGTGGCAACTAGGCAGTTAGCGTGGGCCAAGTGGTTAACGACATCGGAACCGGTGCGGGAGGTTTGAGGTTCTATTCCTAGTCCGGTCAAATCGGACAAAGTGTCGCCAACTGCTCGCCATTGCGCTGCGACGTTTCTTCTCCTTTATCATGCTCTCGTACATCCCCACCTCTCATACGGACTCCCAATATGAGGTAGCCATTCGCGTCATTACCAACTCAGACAGGCGTTCTTCCATTACGCCACAGTTTCGAAACTTAAAGGTTCTTAAAATTGCGGACCTGTACACTTATGAGATTGCCAAGCTTATGCATCAATATTCCAAAAACATGCTTCCGCCGTGTTTTTCAACCTTTTTCAGTTCACTTTCTAAAATCCTCGATCGACAATCCAGGTAAAAATCAAAAAATAATCTTTTTCTTCCCAAGTTTTTTACATGCCGCTATCAAAGATCTCTGAGGTTTCGAGGAGTTAAAATTTGGAACTCATTAAACCCGGATCTAAAAAAACAATCCCATAAAAAATTTAAAATCAGCTTGAAAAATCACTTACTGGAAAGCTATGCACAGGCATAGAACGCCGAATTTCAAATTTTTTTACTCTTTTTACCTAGTATACTCTAAACATTATGCATGACGATTTATATCTGTCGTCTTAAATGTGGCGACTGACATATTCTCTAGGTGGCTGCTTGACTGGAAGACCTTTATCGGTCACTTCGCAGTCTCCCTCGAGATGCATTGTCTTTTTGTTATATGTCTGTGAAAGTGTATTTTGTGTTGCTTGTTTTCTTTTCGTAAGTTTTTTTTTATTTGCATGTCGTGAATAAATTTGAACTACTACTACTACTGTGTTGCCCAGGCGCCAAGCCGCTTAGATGGACTCTGCCACTCGTTACATGCTTCGCCGAAATACCGCGAGTATAATGAAGATGTGATTGTGGTTTGATTTTGTTAGTTGATTTTGTTTACGTCGTATCAGCTGCAAAGTTGTTTTTTCCTCGGTACGGAAGCAACTATGTTGGTTGCTAAGTTTATTTAGTAAACAAAGAATAATAATGTTTATAACTAGAAGGTGCAGCCAGCAAAAATTAAGGGGGCAGAGGCGAGTTTAGGCAATGGGAGGTTTCGTTATCCTTCATCCTTACGAGTACGATCTCAAAAAATAAAAAGTTCACGCGTCAAAAAGATTGGGGGTTTTAAACTTGTTCCCTCCCTGGTTACACCTCCGCCACTGTTTACTTGACCGTTTTAATAAAATATTTTATCGGAGCATGTAATTTGCATTTTGAGTTTTTAACACATTTTTGTTTTTGTTTAGTTTGGTCGACTTGTTTACGAACTGAGACAAGCGGACAAAGAAAGCACTTTTGACTCAGTGTCTCTTGATGATGCATATTGTTATCACAGAGGCTATAAAATTTGGCATTTAGCCGTGGAAAATCATGAACCGCAAGATGGCGACTTAGAGCTACGAATCGACGATAAAGTATTACACATTGCTAGCCGATCAACTTTGATAACCGGTTACGGAAAAAAGGAACCGACTAAAGTAAAAGGAAAATATCCAATGAGCAAAGTTCGGCCTTACGTAAGCAAAGAATTTTATCCTGGTTTCAAGTGACATAACCCCCTTCAGCGTGAGAGGTTGCAATCAAAGATAACATGTTACCCACAAATCTGTGAGCGAATGGTAAGAGCGTTCGCCTTTTATGCAGTCGACTTGGGTTCGATTCCGAGTCTTACAACCTATGAATCCCTTTTGGTCTTTTTCGTATGAACTGCAAGCTCTTTGCAAGTCTTTGGTTAAACTGGGCCACCACGGCGAATAAACTGCATGGGCCCCACCAAAAATTTTCCTTTTTGTCAAGAGAACTATGATGGAGCTCGCTTAGGAGCAGCCGGCCATTTGTATACACCTTAAAAATGCTGAGCGTCAAGCAGGGAAGCTGTGAATACCAATTTTAAAGTGATTGGTTTGACTCCGATTTGCAGTTTGCAATATTCTATTCTTCGGAATGCAATAAATCGGAGACGAAAATAGCTTAAGAAGGAAAAATATAGACATCACTATAGGTACAAGGGGTCTGGGTTCGGTTCCGTGTTCGTTCAAATCGGACGCAGAGTCGTCACTGCTGCGACATTTTCTTCGAAATTGTGTTGTCCAGGTGGTAAGTTGCGGAGACGGACCCCTACACTGGTTACACGCTTTGTCGTAATGTCGCAAGTATAGTGATGATTTGAAAAACATTTTCAAAAGTGAAATATTTCTTTAATTGTACGATTACTGTACCTATATATACTTTACGACGTTATATCGTAACAACAATATTGTTAATGTTATTTTCATGTTGATATCGTTTTATTATTTGATTTGGAATCGTCAAAACTGTTTCGCTACAACAGAATCGTTTAGTAGCATCTAATAAAATCTCAGCAAATTAAAAAATAATGAAAAAAATTAAAGAGGAAAGCAATAACGAATTAGTTGGTATGATAAAACGATCTTTTAAAGTAGAGTTGCTTAGCCGGGGATTCTCGCACCCCTTGTGATGCAGCGTCTCATGGGGTGCGAATAAAGATGGGCATTTATCGAGATAAATTAATTATCGGCGATAGTTATCGGCAATAATTTTTTACTGATTATCGTTATCGCTCAAAATAGTTTTGATTTATTGATTACCGATATCGCTTTTGTATTATATTTTGCTATTGCCGATAAATTATCGCGATAAACGATTGTTTTATGCACACAGTGTAAAGTCAGCGAGTTAGCGCTGTGAAAAAATTACGCGGTGTTCGCAAAGTCTTGTTGCAATTTAACTAAGCCTCTATTTGTTTTGTTTGATGCCACGGCAGAGTCTGAGAATTGCTCTCTTTTCTTCAAAAATCTAGAAAAACATTTTTGCGCTTTAACTTACAAAAAAAACTTCGTCAAACACATCGAAAATTTTCCGCAACATTTATCGGAAAAATTTATCGGCGATAATTTATCGATTACCAATATCGCTTTAGGAAATTGAGATTTAGCAATAATCGGTATCGCCCAGGGCTTCTTTGAAATTATCGATTATCGCTTTGGTGCAGAAAGATTTATCTTGCCCATCACTGGGTGCGAAAGGATTTCCAGTTTTTTGTTTTCCATGAAAAGTGCTTTCGTTTTCAGTTGATTTATTGTTAGTTGTTTTAGCGCTCTCTTATCGCATGTATTGCAAGGGCTGCGAGAATATCTTGAAAATATTTTGAGGGTGCTGTGCATTAACGAGGAAGTACTCTCTTAAAGTATTTGGTTTGTTATTGGTGAGTTTACAACTAAATGATTGGAGAATTACAACTAAAACCATGCTGTGTTTATTGTTTACTGTGTGTTTGTTTGCGGAAACTTTTGGGCTAAACAGCATAAAAAAGTGATTCTAGTCCACTGCTAAATAAAATCATTGAACTGAAAGTTCAGCAGTAATTGAGAGAGATTGCGAAGTGAGCTTGCGCTTTTCAAGTCAGCAACCACCCGGTATATTATGCCAACCGCGAATCAAACTCGTTTCAAAATGGCGTATAGCTACGTGTGGTAATGACAGCCAGGTGTATAGGCTATGACAACAGCTGAGTGATTTCTTTTTCAAGTTTTCATATTTTTTTTTATAAAACAATAACAAAAGATTAAATTAGGTTTATTATTTGGACTTTTGAACAAAGCATTAAGTACCACAATTGTATCACATTACTATCAAACTCTTTCAACCTCTGAGATTAGCTTCATGGATTGGCCTTGATGCGTGTAAGGTATTGTGTGTATTGGTATAACAACCTTGTCCATGAAAGAAGGATAAGATTACAGCGCACATATTAACTACTATACAGCAGGGCAGATCGATTTCTAACAAATTTTTGATTATTGATGTGAGTAATGTACCAGTAGTTTCATATAGCATAAAAACTCACTTGTATGAAATATCAGCCATATCCAATGAGAAACCGCTTGCGGAAATTAATTAATAGTTTTTTATAATGTTTGAATATCTTCGTTTGAAAGTTCCCGCATAAGTGGTGGGCCAGCACCTTATTCGGAAGCTGGTAACCTTTTAACTGCTGCTCGATTAACCGATGCCATTTGAAAACTGCCTTTCGGTCCAGCTTTTAATCGTTGATCTTCAAGATAAGCTCTTTCTTCAAGTGGGACTTTTAGATTTGTAGGGCAAAGGCAAAGAATATGCTTTTTAATATTAAAGTCGTGATGTTAATGCAATTAACAAATTTATTCAAGCCGTGATGTCATTAAGGTACAGTACCGGAAAAAAGTTTAGAAACATTTTTCTTTTGATGAACTTTTTATGATAAAGTCACTTTACAACAATTCTACAGAGAAATGTGTATTCATTACTGTGTCTTGTACTGACTTTTTAACTATTATTCTTTGTACTTTTCAGTAAATATTGATATCTTTTACATTTGATAACGGGTTTTCATAGTATAAGCTTAAATTTTTTAATTTGTAGTGAAAATGGGAAAATTGCCTCAAATTTCAAAAACTTTATAAAGCAACATCATTTTTTTAAAAGAAGAAGACTACAAAAATGTTGAAATTTCAAAACGATTAAAAATATCTGAAGCATGCGTTAGCCTAATATTACAAAAAAGCAAAGAAAATCTCAGTCTTTCTCCCCGAAAAAGAAGTGGCAGACCCCGTATCACTTCTCCAAGGACGGACCGCAAAATCAAAAGACTCTGCCAAAAGCAACCATTTATTTCTTCATCAGAAATAAAAAGATCGATGCAAGAGCTGAGTAGTGTGACTACAAGAACCATTAGAAATCGTTTGCACGAAAATTTTAAACTTCCTGTCCGCAAACCTCTGAAAAAAATCCTGATTACACCAAGAATGGCCCAGCAAAGACTTGAATCTTGCTGCCGCTACAAAGACTGGACTAGTGAAGACTGGCAGAAAGTGATGTTTTCTGACGAATCCACCTTTTTACAGTTCGCTTCCTACAAACCCTTTGTCCGCAGACCTCTTGGTCTTCACCAGTGAACTCGCGGTACTTCCAACCAACCGTTAAGCACCCCTCATCGGTCATGGTGTGGGGGTGTTTTTCCAGCCAAGGCCGAGGTGGCCTTTATTTTTTGCCAAAAAAACAAACAATGAATGCCTCAAGATATATTAGCGTACTAGATGATCATCTACTGCATTTCATGAGCATTCACGGATGCACAACATTCCAACAAGATTCCGCACCATGCCATAAGGCCAATTCAGTCATGAATTGGTTTCAAACCAAAAAGGTGAGAGTGGTCAAGTGGCCTGGGAATTCTCCTGACCTTAATCCCATTGAAAATCGAAATGTAGCTGAAAATATACAAAAGCCACTTGCATATAGGCCTATGCTGCCGCTTCAACACCTCATAGACCTACACCATTGCGAGATCTAAAACATACTTGTTTAAAAATTGCCCCCTATAGAAATTTTAATGTTGCGAATTGCGGTTTCGGACTAACACATTCTCGGGACTGCAGACTTGCGGTTTCAAATTAAAACTTTAAAAATACCATTGCGGACTTGCGGTAGCGGAATGAAATTTTTAATATGTAGTAGCGGAATTTCATTGCGGTTGTGAATTAAGAATTTTAAAACTAGGTTGCGGAAATGCGAATTACGGACTTAAAAAAATCTTGCAGCGCCCAGCACTGGTATTTATTGCCGATTAGCAAAGTTCTGAGGCACCGTTGATAATGTGTGTATTGTATTTAGTTGCATATTTATCCTCCTGTCACGAAAAAGCGATCGACGCTCTTTAACGAGCTCGCTTAAGAGTTTCCATCCATCTGTCTACCACACCCAGATAGGGATATATCGCTGAGCACCTTTTCCAACGGCACAACAAATAAACTTACCGGCTTGTTCTCCACACTGTTCCTTTAATGCTGAGCGTGAAGCAGGGAAGCTGTGAATACCAATTTAAAAGTTATTGGCTTGACCCGTCTAGGAATCAAACCCAAGTCTACAACTACCGCGGCGAACACTCTTACCACTCGGCCATCTGAGCTGTTAAGCTGGCAGGTCAAAATCTGCAAGATGAGGGAGTTTCGATAGAACTTGTGGCGTTGGTGCAATTAACGGGCCCACAGGAATATTTTCGCTACTAAAGCTTCCGGTAAGTTTAAAGAATAACTGCTATCCAGTGAGTGTATGTCAAAAGATACAACAGAACTTTCAAGCAATTCTGGCTCTTTGTTCATCATTGTGCGAATGGCCAGTTTTACAGCAAACCTATGCGAGTTCAAGCTAAGTTTATCGACTAGCTGACGCTCGCAAAAGGTTCTGTCTGATTCGAAGTTAAGCAATGCATAGGTATGTAAGACTGCCTTTTCACCTATAACTCTGACAGGAATGATGTCAAGGTACACACTTTTTTTCGCAGCATTTTCGCTGAGCTCAGACTGTTGCAAGTGTGTAGCGAGTAATTTAACGCTTGAAAAACATTTTATGGGAAAGCCATGTAAATATTTAGGCGTCTCCCTTGATTCTAAATTGCACTTCCAACCTCATATCAACCAAATAGAAATAAAAGTCGCCAAAGCTGTTGGTATATTAAGTAAACTACGATTCCTTTTTCCCAAATCTGCTCTGATCCTTCTTTACTATTCTCTAATACATCCCCATCTCCTATATGCTTTGCCTCTCTGGGGTAGTACTTTTCCTACATACTTATCAAAATTACAGCGACTCCAAAATAAAGCTTTGCGTATTATCTTCAACAGCAACCAACTTACCTCTGCTACACCTCTTTTCCACATTTTAGAAATATTAAAAATTACCGATCTATATCAATTTGAAATTAGTAAACTAATGTACCTACACTCAAAAAAAATCTTTTCCACATTGCTTCCTTGACCTATTTATTCCCACCTCAACAATTCATAGTCGAGCAACAAGATCCCAAGCACAAAACAACCTCTACCCTCCGAAATACTCAACTGTTCGCTGTCAAAGGTCTATCAAGTTTCAAGGTGTCAAAATTTGGAACGCTATTTCCGCAGACATTAGAAATCTATCATTTAATAGATTTAAGACAAGTTTATAAAAAAGCAAATTTTAAATACATGTTATAAATAAGCACTTGCTTTTACTTAATGCTTAATAAGAGGGTTTAACTGATCGCTTTTAACGATAGGTTTAGTCTGTGGGTGGCTGCTTGACTCGAAGACCCCAATCGGTCCATTCGCAGTCTCCCTTCAGGCCGCCATTAAACTGCGCTATACTCTTATCATACGTTATTATACATATCAGTAATAACAATTTTACTGAGTGTTTATTATTCATTTTGTTTTTTTTTTGTTTTCTTGGAGCTTGAAAAATAAAATATTTCTGTCTGTCTGTATAGCAAGAAAAACGATTGTAAAAAGCCCAACAGTCGGTTGGATCACCTTTAAATATTTTGATGTCGGGTTTAGGTAGGACCTGCTCAAAAGTGTTCCTAGTAGGAACGTGCGCATTTCGATAACGTCAGGTAGGTATTGAGAAATACTCTGGTTTTGGATTTGCCCTTATGTCACCGTAAGTGTTTTGAGGACAGAAAGAGGGCATAGTATATTCTTGCGTAGGGTTTTTCCTTGCGTCACCGTAAGTATTTTGAGGGCAGAAAGAGGGCCTAAAAACATTTTGTACAGGAATTTTCCTTATGTTACCGTAAGTATTTTCAGGACAGAAGGAAGGCCCAGAAACATTTTCTTGCGCAGCGTTAGCACTTATGCCTCCGTAAGTACTTTGGAAATGAACAAGGGTCATAGAAAGGTATTCTTGCTTGGAGTGGGCTACATCAGAGTCGTGATTATGAGCCTTGTGTTCAACTGATTTACTAAACTGTGGTTTAGTAAACTGTTCGTCGCTCTAGACCGTTGAAAGCTGGTCACCGGAGTCATTGTGAAAGCGATATAGAGAGGCCTCTATTTCCGCAGCTCTTACACGACGTTCGTCCTCCGCAGCAGTTTTTCGCCGGAAAAGCTCAGCCTTTTTCCGCTTTATTTCAGCCTGTTTTCGCTTTATTTCCGCATCCGTCTCTCCTTTTGTCTTTCCAGCTCAGCTTCTACTGCAGAAATTTCTTCTTCACGAAGCTTTTTTTCATTTTCAATTTTCGTTAAGCGAGCAAGCTCTGACTGCTTTCAAGCGACTGGCTGAACCATGAGTACTGCTGCGACTAGATCTCGTATTATTATATTTCCGAGAACTTGCTTCACTAGCTCCATACTGATAAAAGTCATTCGACTTGTTAGGAACCGTAGAAGAATTAGGAAGCTCTAATGATTTGGCTCCACTAACTTCAGATGCTATGGGTGTGTAAACTCAGCTAAACCCTGGTGGACTTTCCTTAGGATTGTTGATTGCCGGAAGCGATGAGGTACCTGCTGGGAAGCCTAAAGAACAACTTACCCAAGGTTCCGCATTTTCAGATGAATAAGCCCTTTGTAATTTATAGTCGGTGTTTGACTTAACATTACCAACTTGGGTGGCATTTTTTCTTGACTTGAAGGCTGGACTTTCAGAGAGTGGGACCATTGCTGAACTCTCAGTTTAAATTCACCATAACCTGTATCAAAATCTAGCTTGCTGTCAGTGCGACCAAGAATGACGTCAGAACTAGATAAATGAGAGCAAAGGAAAGTGAAAGAATCATAAGCATGGTTAACATTCTCTTAGAGACAATTCACCTTATGTGCATTGTCAGGACAGGTCATGAAGTTCTCGCCTAACTTGTATAAATCGTTAAATGCTGCTGCTGCACTAGCAATAATCTGTGAATTAAGGGCTCATCCTGCCGTATCTGTCACCACTTCCCAGTTTCATAAGACTCAAGGTCTCGTGAACAGTTGAACAAATAAACCCAAATGATCAAGAAACTGATAAAAACTTCAGGGATTTACTGCCGCGCATTCACAAGTATTCACAGTGAAGCAACTCAGCCACTAATGGCAAGATTATTTAAAGCAATGACCGCTCAGTTTCACAAACTTTACGAGTTCGAAACCACTCTCAGAAAATAAGTTGCTCGCTATAGCAATTTTTAACTAAAAAACCTGTTTAAGCGACCAAGCCTTTTTGCAACTCGCAAAAGGCGTCAGCAACTGAATTGATTCGAATATATCTAAATGAACCACAACAATATAGCAGCTGCTTATAGCAATAACAGAGAAATAGCATCAACGCAAACGCTAAGTGGTAGGCAACAAGCGATCACTAACCCGAAGGAATACGAGGGAAACAATTTAAAAGTTCGACTCCAGGTGCCGTCAAGCATCAAATAAACAAAATCGGCTGCTACTAACCCTCTGCATAACAGCCCAATCGTAATAGCTGACCAACAAGTCAGCGTTAGTCAAGATGATTATCAACACAATAATGAAGAAACTACTGTAGCTTAAGGACCACGCCCAACGATCAGCAAAAAACGAACTTCGACTACTTGCAAACAGCAACAATAGTAGCATCAAAATTAAGCAACGACCAACAAGTCAGTCTAAAATTAAACATTAATGTATTACGTCCAAGTTCAAACAAATATACCGGCAGTAACTATGCTCGGTAATCAAATTGAAAACGTAGCAGTAAATGATTTGCTTAGCTATTCGTCCTGGACATCTTTACTGATTCTGTCGTAAGATCCGTCTGTGAATCGAACACAACTTGAGATATCCAGATTTATATTAATTCAAATTAGATACGACGAAAATGACAAGGAAGTTCGGTAATATAAAGTCCAGTTTTGAGCAAAGGTCTGTTTATACTAAATGCGATTTTAGTCCGTTTTGTTGTCGTACGAAATTTCATAAGATTTTTGACGCAAGCAGTTGACGAAAATATCTTCCACACAATTCGAACCAAAACTATTTTGCTTTCTACCGGTTGTTTTGCGAAGCACCTTACGATTGTATTCTAGAATGCCGCGCAAAGTGACGTAAGAATTACGTCATAACCTCTAACTGCTTCGTAGCGTACGTCACTGTAAGTACGAAAAATTTCATCGTATTCTGTGTAAACACACCTTAATATAGATTGTACACGATAGTTGTTGATTGTTGAAGTTGATTTTAAGTAACAGAAACATTCGGTTTCTAGAGATATTTTCAAAATGATTTTTACTAAAGTTAAAGTAAATGTCATGCAAACTGTTACTCCTTAGCTAGGTTTTTTTGGTCATTTGTCAGTCATTGACTGAAATTTTTCGGCAAGGACCGAAATTTTTTAGGCCCCTTCGGTCACAATGATCCAAAAAAACTCGAGTTTTTACAGAAATGTTGCAGACGAAGGCTGCGTAGTTGCTGCATGCAAGGTGGAGATTTTTTTGGATATCACTACATGAGGCCTAGAAGCTTGACCGAAATACTATCAAATTGACCGAAAAAAAAATTGGGAAAATTTAGCTGATATCGGTCAAATGACCGAAATAAAATTTGAATTTTTAAAGAAATGTTGCTGACGAAGGCTGCATTGTTGCCGTATGCAAGGTGGAGACCTTTTTTTTTGAAGATCACTACATAGAGCCTAGATACTTGACCGAAATGTTATCGAGTTGACCGAAAATTCGGGCAAATTTAGCTAAAATCGGTTAAATAACCGAAACAAAACTTTGAAAAAAAAACAGCTTCTTAGTCTTAGTCAGGTAGAATAAACACAGATTAAATACGTACACAGCAGTTAGTTGATCCAACGAGGTAGTAGAATCTTTTCCCGATAATTTAGAAACAGAATGCATTCGCAAACAAACGAGCTCTGGACTTTACATGAACAAATCTACAAATACTTTAAACTCTAGGTGGTCAGTCAAGTTAGCACAACAAATCAAAATCAAATTTTCATTACACTCGCCGTATTACGCCGAAGCGTGTAACGAGTTGCGGGGCCCATCTCCGCGGCTTAGCGCCTGGGCTACACAGCTCCGAAGAAACGTCGCAACGGTGGCGAGTCGTTGGCGACACTGTGCCGATTTGACCGGTCCGGGAATCGAACCCCAGACCTCCCGCACCGGTAGCGAGCGCTTTGCAACTGAGCTAACGGCCGGTAACTGAGCTAACTGAACAAACTGAAACTGAGCTAACTGCTAACTGCAACTGCAACAACTGAGCTAACTGCAACAACTAGCAACTGAGCTAACAGCAACTGAGCTAACTGAACTAACAAAAACGCAGATAATTAGTGTCGGTAAGAAACTGTTCCTTACCTGTAGGATTGGCAATCAAAAAACAATGCAAATCTACGCTTGTCATTTAGCATAAACAAATTATTTTGTGAAACTTGGAAGTAGTGTCTGCGCGCAGTTACGTAAACGGAAAAACTTAGTTTAGAGGAAAGAACTAAATCAAACAATTGGGTTGAAATTACTACAGCAAGAAAAAGACAAGAGCAGGCTAGCAAGCTGCAAGCCCAGTAAACACAATTATGACGTAGCAGAGGTTAGCAGTAGGGTTTTCCTTTTTCATAGATTTTCAACTTCCCGGGAAACGGGAAATTTCCTATATATTTCACGGGAATCCCGGTAAATTCCCAGGATCCCGAAAATCCTCGAGATTTCCGGGAACTTCCCGGGAAAACTTTCCGCGAAATTTTCCCGAGCTTGATCATTTTGACATTTTTTATGATTTTCAGCATTTCAATCTAATTCTTAGCATTTTGATATGTTGTTTTGACAAACTTAGTTCGAGTTTTTCAATTTTTTCGACAAATTGAGAAAAAAATTGTGATCTTACAAGCATTTCGTCTTAAAAAATTTTGCGAATTTTGAAAAAAATTTTTAGTAAGCAAAAGAAAATTTCCAATTTGCACTAACGCATTTTTTATGTCGAAATGATAGATATCAGTACCACTGAAATCTCTACTAGTGTAAAAAATTTCCCGGGATCCCGACATAAATTTCCCGGAAAACGGGAACTTTCAAAACCCAAAATTTCTCGAAAAATTTCCCGTCCCGACTTTGGTATTGGTTGAAATAAGCTGACCTGATTAAAAATATGTAGTGTGATACTAGAAAACAAAACCATTATTATCAAGTTGTCGTTTAGTTCACCGGAAACTTGGGTTATGAGCCATATGACGACACAGCCTACGATATTTTGTTTAAACCAACTGATTATTGTCGTTAATCACAGGTCTTTAATTAGAGTTGGATAAAACCAAGTCAGTAATGTGATATAAACAACGGTGGAGGTGTTTTATAAGATAAATCACAAAAATAATTTTAAACTGAAAGATTAAAATATCAGAAACCTGACCACAGCGCGAGGCCCCTTAAACATGATGTTCTAAGCGGTAGCTTAATGGTAAATACGGCACTGTATGCAAACCACCATTAATGGGAGCGTCAGAACAATAATTTCACTTAAAAATTAAAGCATTTTGATGCGAAAAGATACCGGTACGTAAAGCACATGCTTAAAGTAATCGGCAAGGCGAGACAGCAAGACAGTACATGACACGAGGTCAACGAAACACAATTTTAATTATTCGTGAGTAGCAGAGTTTCGTCGTGTACGGGTAAAAACACTTTTGGTTCGAATGGGCAGGAGCGGATCCAAAAAGTTTTGGTGGAGGGATGTAATTTTGAATTAGGTTGAACGTTAACTAAATACAAAGAAGTTTAGACCCGTAAATGGGCGCAAATAAGCCTTTTGAAAATGTTTCATGTCAGGGGCGTATTCAGAATTTTTTCAGGGAGGGGACACCAAATTTCGCCACTTTTTCATGCGTGGTTTTTCCCCGGCAGAATTGATTTTAAGCAACTTAAGTAACAAGAACGACTCTAGGGGGTCCGAGGGCATGTTCCCCCGGAAAATTTTTGTAATTTTACATACTGCAATGGCCATTTTAGTGCTTTTGAACAAATTTCCGGCAAATTTTGTTTTCATATTTTTGGCCTCTGATTTTGAGTGTTTTTCCAAATATGATGCATTTTGTTCGCACAGTTTCGATTATGCGTGCTTGGGGCGACTCATGCATATTGTTATGAAGAGGTTCAAAATTATAGAAAAATTTTATTCATATCCAAAGCATTGTTGAAAATGGCTGGTGGGGGGATACATCCTCCACATCCCCCCTGGATCCACCCCTGCGAATAGGTGTTCAGAAATATGATGTGGCTCTCACGAGAATGATTTAAAACAGTCCAGCTGTAATGGCTGGCTCCCTTGGTCAAAAGAGTAAGGCTGCCGATCTCCGGAATGGAGCAAATCTTTTCGATGATCGCATGCGCAAAAACGGACCGTTGGGCTCAGTGTTTTTTAAATAAATGCTGTTAAATTGGTTGATTGGGTACAATAAGTTTTAAAAATTTTTTTTAGAATATGATTAATTATTCTTACAATTGGTAGTAGGCTAAGTACGTTTTCGTCAATGCATGTTGAGAAATGATAAAACATGAATCCGGTACAGAAAAGCGAAAAGAAAGGGTTATAAGAGAACGATTGCAGTGTAAAGGGCAGCAAAGACTAGAAAGCTTTAGTATCGTTGGGAGTGACAGTGAACTAAAAAGATCTTCTGAAGATGCTCCTGACCAGGAAACTGCTAATGAAAATTTAAATGTCAGCGAAAGTAGTCCAGGAAATGATATTGAAGTTTCAGTGTAAATTCGGTATCTAATCCGAGTGATGATGTAGGGTAAGCAAAGTCGTAATTTGAGTGTCAATATTGTAGCTCATGATTGATAAAGCAAGTGTAAGTTTTCCTTATCCAAGTGCTCATGATGAAAATGGAATTACGTCTGTACGCAGCATTGGTAGCGAGACTCCAAATCCGCACTATTACTTCGACGTTGGCCTTGTCCTCACTGAATTATTTATATTTAGTTGCATATTTATCTTCCTATCACGAGAAAGCGATCAATGCGCTATCCGAGCTCGCTTAGAAGTTGCCATCTATCTGTCTACCACACCAAAATGGGGAAATCTCGCTGAGTGCCTTTCCCAACGGCACAACAAGTAAACTTGCCGGCTTGTGCTTAGTGATGTCAAAAAACGTTGTTTTTTTTTTGCACTTGTTTTTTTTACCTCGTTGTTTTTTTTGTTTTTTTTATTTATTCCTTCTTGAAAAATTAAAACAAGTTTGTTTTTAATATCAAGCTTAGCAAGCAACATCAAATTCTGTTAACACATTGAACATGACTGTAGGTCGTATAGTGATATTGCTTCATTAAAGTTTGTGGAGTAATGCGTATCTAGCTTAAAGATTATATCATCTTGGGCCTATTTTGCGATTTGCACAGTTCTGTCGTACTAAATTTTAAGTTTCCTCAAAATATAGCCCAACCACAACGTTGTGCTATTGAATGTTAAATCAGTTAAAGTAGGGCTTAGGCCTTCATTTGACCTACTTAGTTTGCTTGCGCTTTGGGCTATGGAAGAGTTAGGGGTTGGCATCAAAAACAACAAATGTAAACTAGGCCGGAGCCTATCTTCTCTACAAAAACTGGAAAAACTACTGACACTCATTTAGATGAACGGGGAAATACAGTGCATTAATGTGTACTATCGACCTTCGCTTATCCATAATAATTTTAATCTACCGGTATCTATTGCGATTGTTCTTTTATATTTCTTATTCTTTGCATTGTGAAATTAAAACTGGCAACACCTTTCTGGTAATCGGTGACAACAAGCATGCAATCCATGATGGATTTAGGGGACGGAAAGGTCGCTCCTTGTACTCTCCATCAGATCCATCACTACAAGAAGACTTAACAATACACATCATGGCGGCCAATACTCATATTTAGTTTAGAATAGAACTCGAATTTGTTTTCAAAAACAAGTTCGTTTTCAAAAAAAACAAGGTTTTTTAGCTATGTTTTTTTTTTGTAAAAAAACACGTTTTTTTTTTTAAAAAACAAAGGCAAAAAAAAACAATTTACATCACTACTTGTGCTCCACACTGTCCCTTTAATGCTAAACGTGAAGCAGGGGAGCTGTGAATACCAATTTTAAACTGTTACTCCTTAGCTAGGTCAAACCCAAGTCTACAGCTTACGAGGCGGACGCTTTTACCACTCTGCCATCTGAGCTGTTCCATCTACCTTGTAAATACATAGCGCGATTCATCGTGATCATCAAAAATATCCTCAACATTTTCCTGAGGATGAAACAAGCGAGCTCGTTATATTACCTTAATTGCTTTTTCGCTGTAAAGAGGATAAATAAGAACCACCTAACTCACTTATTTTTCTAAAATGTTGTCTTTGTGCTTAGAGACTGCAAAAGGTAGAGGGCTCACCAAAAATTTGCCCAGGGCCCGTTGGCGGCTTTCGGAGCCCCTGTTTACCAAATTGACCGCGTATTGCAGTTAATTGCTTGTGTACCGGCACCGTTACGCGTACCTCAGTTTGCGTAGCACTGGTTTTAGCTACATAATTCAAGCAAAGACCAATAGGTTAAGAGAGACTTCAAATTTCCCTTACCTTCATTACATCAGTAGCTGGCGGCCTACCGGTGGATAATTTCGATTGAAGGGCGTCACAGCTTCTAATGCTAATCTGCATATGGCATTAATGGTTCAGTTTAGTATTCCACGGAATTTTCTCTTGACAGATCGGAAGACTAATCTACAAATTGAGACAAACGGAAAAAGAGAAAACTCACAATTCAGTTTCGCTTGACTTCGCTTATCATTATCATAAAGGCTACAAATTATGGCATTTCGCTGTGGAAAGTCATCAGCGAGATGGCGAAATGGAGCTTCACATAGGAGATAGAATTTTATTGATCGAGACGATCAAGTTTAATTACCGGTTATGGAATAAACGAACGGACAAAATCATCGGGAAAATACCCTATTAGCAAAGTCCGATCTTTTGTAAATAAAGTAAATTACCCTGGTTTTATATAATTCTTCAGTATGAAATTAAACTAAGAATTAAGCGATTTCCATGAGCTTGTTCAGTAGTGAGTTTTTGATTGAGTGGAGACGAGGTGTTGCCTGCGCGTAAGGCCAAATGCTGCTTGCGATGTGAGAAAATGTGATTCTGATCTGAGAGTAGACTACACCAAAAGCAAGCTCATCGAATCTGAACTTCGCTTAGATTATGTTGTTTATAGATCACGATGTCATTGATACCAGTTGTTTATTATTTTTTGGCACTTATTGATTTTGAATTAGCTTAAGGAGGAAAAGTAAAACCACAGTAAATCTCAAAACTGGACGTTTTGACAACATAGATTCAGCTGTCATCATCAGCAGTATATGCAAAGCAGTACAAAACCTACAGTAAACTTACAGTTTTGTACTGCTTTGCATACACTGCTGATGATGACAGCTGAATCTATGTTTTAGAAACGTCCAGTTTTAAAATTTACTGAGGCTTTACTTTCCCTCCTAGCCATTTTCCTCCCATATTTGTTGTATTCCGAAGGATATTGAATTACAGTAGTTGTAAAGTAAGGCCTAATGGTCAATGAAATTTACCTTCCCCTTCCGTATGTTCTCCATCTTTCTATTGAGTAAGCTTCATTTTCTACTGACCAATTAGCGCAGAGTTTAAAGATATCGCTATCGGCACGGGAGATCTGGAGTTCGATTCCCTGGCCGATCAAATCGGACACAGTATCGCCAATGGTTTGCTTCTTCTGCGACGTTGCCTAGGATGGACGCGGAGATGGAGCCCGCCACTTGTTCCACGCTTGAGGTAATACCGCGAGTATAATCGAGATTTATTCTTGATGTTAAATATTTTGCCTTAGGCAATACTGGTGTTTGTATAGTGTTTTCGTTTATATGAGTATACCGGTGTACATAACAAATCCAAAACCTTTATTCTTAATAAACACTACCATCACTCATGCTTAAAAAGCTTTCGTTTAGTTGGCTTTGTAATCTTTTTTTGAGCAGTGGTATTGTTTTTGGAGAATTAAGCTTTTGGCTCGTTTGGATTGCGTTGTTTGAAGTCGTTGCAATCCCACCGAAACGTAGCACAGTTCGTGCACTTGATTGCAGAAGTGCGTATCGAATGACAATGAGTTGCAGCATCAGCAGTTTACCTAAGGTCTCACTGGCATTACCTTAAGTTTTTCGCGATTTTTTTGCTTCAAAACGCTGCTACAGCTCCGCAGAAGTTTTGCTAACGCGGCAGTGAGACGAGCCGTCAGTAGCTAAAGGGCAAGGTCTGATGCTTTTTTGAGTCGAGATTAAAGATTTTAATAACTGCAGAGACCGGCTGGTTGGCGTAGTAGTGGGTCAAGACTAGGGTTTCCCTTTTTCCCGAATTTTCAACTTCCCGGGAAACGGAAAATTTTCAAAAAATTTTCCGGGAATTCCGGGAAATTTTCGGGATTTCGAAAATCCTCGAGATTTCCGGGATTCGAGAAACTGAGCTTCATCATTTTGACATTTTTATGATCTTCAGAATTTCAGATCTAATTCTTAGCATTTTGCTGTGTTGTTTTGACAAACTTAGTTCGAGTTTTTCAATTTTTTCGACAAATTGAGGAAAAAATTTTGATCTTACGAGCATTTCCTCTAACAGAATTTTGCGAATTTTGAAAAAAAATTTTTAGTAAGCAAAAGAAAATTTCAAATTTGCACTAACGCATTTTTTTATGTCGGAATGATAGATATCAGTACCACTGAAATCTCTACTAATGTAAAAAAATTTCCCGGGATCCCGACATAAATTTCCCGGAAAACGGGAACTTTCAAAACCCAAAATTTCTCGAAAAATTTCCCGTCCCGACTTCGGTATAGGTTGAAATAAGCTGACCTGATTAAAAATATGTAGTGTGATACTAGAAAACAAAACCATTATTATCAAGTTGTCGTTTAGTTCACCGGAAACTTGGGTTATGAGCCATATGACGACACAGCCTACGATATTTCGTGTAAGCCAACTGATTATTGTCGTTAATCACAGGTCTTTAATTAGAGTTTGATAAAACCAAGTCTGACGTGTGATATAAACAACGGTGGAGGTGTTTTGTAACACAAATCACAAAAATAATTTTAATCTGAAAAATTAAAATATCAGAAACCTGACCACAGCGCGAGGCCCGTCGAACATGATAATCTAAGCGGTAGCTTAATTAGCTTAATGGCAAATACGGCACTGTATGCAAACCACCACTAAGCGATCAAATTTATTCTTATAAGTTCGCTCTTAATGATTTTCAAGTCGCAATCACAAGAGTAGCGTAATAATAATTCGTGCAAAAATATGCATTATTGTTAGATCTTGGATGTAGGCCACTTATTTCTCAGCTGAAATCGAACATCTAAACGTAGCTCTGAAATAGGGCAAATTAAATTAAAACCACTCTACTTTCTTGCCTATTCAATTTGCTCAGCTCAAAAATTTCTCGGGATCCCGGAAAAGTTGCAAATTTTCAGATTTCGAGAAATTTTCCCGGAAACGGGAAATTTACAAACAGCATTGCAAATTGTTTTGAGGTGGGTATTCATAAAAGCAGAGAGAAAGAATGAGTAAAAGATTGAAAAGTTTTAAATTTTCAGGAAATTTCCCGTCTCGAAATCTAGGAAGGGAAACCTTAGTTAGCAGTAGCCTAAGACTACTACAGTACAAAGTTAATGGTTAAATCATAGAGCAATGCGAAAAGTCGGACGAAAAACAGTGTTTCCTAGCGAACGCAGTTAGGCTACAATATGGAACAACAGTTGTTCAAAGCGTCAGCATCATGGTTCGAAACCAGACCAGACCCGTACCCAAATATAAAATCCTTCAGCCACGCTCAACATCCGGCCCGCTTTTGAGTACAAAGGAAAGGATTTGATACAGACTTAAGTAGAACTTAACTCCTGACTCACAGTTTCACTGAACCGACAGTTTGAGTGGTATCGCAGATAAGCAGGATTTGCCATAACCGGATGGTTGCCGTAGTGGCTAGAGACATTGTTATCGGCGCGAGCGGTCGTGGAAAAGATTCCCGGGCAGGTCAAATCGGACTCAGTTACCGTGACCCCTTGCCTGGTTCAAGTGGTACCAAAAGTCCACAGGTTTTTTGCATCATCACTTTTTTACTTGCGATAATTACCATATTTTACGAACCATAAGGCGCATTTTAAATCCTTTTTTTTTCTCAAAAATTAATCATGCGTCTTATAAGCCGATGCGCCTAATGTGTGGATCAGGTAGTGCTCTATGCTTTGTTGCCTACACTCAAAACCAGTACCGGTACTAAATGAGCTTGATACGGTAACCAATACTCCATAAAAACCGTTGCGTCTTATAGCCCGGTGCGCCTTAAAGCAATTTATTGACAGTGCGCCTTACAATCGGCTGTGCCTTATGGTTGGTAAAACACGGTAATCATTTCAATGTATTAATTTTTGACTCAAGCTACTGGTTTGAGGTGTTTGGTAGCCAAAAACATGCTGCGTGACTGCTTTAACTTTATAATCACGAACTAACACAGTTACCATGAATTAGCATCATTGAAAAATAATTATTCAAAGATCATTGGATAAGCTCGGGGGTTGTTTTTTTACGATGAAAAGAGCTTGCGTATTTATTGGTGTAGTTTTCATTCTAATCTTCGTTTCGTTTTATTATGCATGCACCGAGAAGGGGAGTTTTGAAATTACTAAACAACCACTAAGGTAAGTAGGTTTATGACGAACTGATTACAATTGCCCTGTCCACATGTCCAATTTAAGTGGTCCAAAAGCTCGCAGGCTTTCTGCATCATCATCAAATTTCTAATGTCACTATACCACTTGTTTAAATTGTGACATCAAAGTTGTAAGACACAACGTCGCCCCACCGGGCATGTGAATGGGAAGTCAGAACGACTTCCACGTGTTGGGTCAGAGGATAGACCACCCCCCATCACCAACAGTTGCAAGAGCAACTCCAGCCATACCTTAATGTTGTACCTAGTAATTTAATGTTGTACCTTGTACCAGCCATACCTTAATGTTTGAATGTTGTACCTTGACCACAAGGGAAATTTAACTTGAGTGGTTATCTAATATGATGTTGGGTACCCCAAAGGTTAAATTCTTTTTGGATATACAAATCCGTAGGGGTGCTTGGCTGATCAAGGTCAAGCACTCTGAAGAATGAGGGTACCTTAAGCCTGAGGGCGGCTGATGAGGGC
The DNA here is from genome assembly GCA_964006365.1 of Trididemnum miniatum. Lineage (NCBI taxonomy): Eukaryota > Metazoa > Chordata > Ascidiacea > Aplousobranchia > Didemnidae > Trididemnum > Trididemnum miniatum. Next base: position 2,029,177 of record OZ023233.1, read on the forward strand.
TAATAGCCCGAAACAGCGCTGTCCCGCTCTACGGTAATCAAAATTGTAATTATACAAGCGCAAACTCACTTCGCAGTCTTTCTTAATCACTGTTGAAATTTCAGTTCAATATTAAATTATTAGATTCATAATTAGCGCGTTTACTAAGTGAATTTTCTTAATAATCCATATGAACCAATGACGTAGACATAACTAATGACGTCATCCACCACAAAATTTGATTTGAAAATTTTTGCATGGCGTGACACTTCAGTCTTCGAATCAATCATGCAGGCAGTGAGTGGTTAGTTAACGTTTCTTCATGGCGGTCGACTCGGGTGTGATTGCAAATCGGTTGCAAATCGGCCAAACAGGAAAGCTGTGTATGCCAATTTTAATGACTTAAAATTGGCATACACAGCTTTCCTGTTTGGCGCTCAGCATTGGGGGGTCAGTGTGAAAAACAAGCCGGAAAGTTTTACTTGTTGGGCTGTTGAAAAAAGTATGTAACGAGATTTCCCCATCTTAGAGTGGTAGACAGATGACTGGCAATTTTTAAATTGTGTTTTGAGTTTAGTCGCATTATTTATTCTTTCACCACGGAAGCGATCAAAGCGCTATAACTATAAACTCGCTTAGGAGTTTCCGATCATCCAACCACTCCAAGATCGGGTAATCCCGCAAAGTGTCTTTCCAAACGGCACAACAAGTAAACTTCCAGGTTGTTCTCCACACTGTCCCTTTAATGCTGAGCGTCAAGCAGGGAAGCTGTGAATGCCAATTATAAAACCATTGGTTTGACGCGACTCGGAAACAAGCCTGAGTGTAATGCTTCAGAACCAGACTTTCTTTCCACTCGTCTCCGCAACTAATTAACAGCAGTTCGTGTACGTGCAACGAATTGCCAGTGAAAACCAAACAAGAGCTAAATTCAACTTTTGATCAAATTATTCTCAATTACGTAATCGATCACCACGCTTATATGAGTCTGCTTTCACTAGTTTTAGTAGCATTTTAGCGAGGTTGGACTTGTGGTAAGATTTAAAAAAAATCGGTTTCCTGCCGGTAACGAAAAGCATTAACGCTCAGTACATATTGTTGAAGGTTAAAAATTGTTACTTAACGATCTTTTTTAGGATAGCTGACGACGCCAGCAACCGCTCGCTTGTACACCAGCCCCAAGCAATCATAAACAACATCTCAACAACCTTAACCACAACAACACGTTTAACAACCAATCATACCACAATTTTAACCACATCTGCTACAATAACTTCTACCACAACTGCATCAACAACTTCTACGACAACTGCTACAACGACTATAACCTCCACCACCAAAGCACAAACTACTACTCACAAGAATTTTCCAATTTCGGATAAAAAATTTTTCTCAAACGGTAAGTTGTTAATACGATCATCCAGTTTGTTAGAGAACAGACTTTCACTTGGCGTAACCAAGAAAGCAGAAATACAGGTAAGAATACCAGTGCACACCGTCATGTGGTTTGGATTATGGCTACACAAAGCGTGTGCTCCGGTTCTCGATGTCTACATGCTAGTGAGTATTACAATTTTTGTAAGCTGCTTGCATTTGCCTCCCTAAGCGCTTAGCCTCTGCGTTGGTGGGTTTTTGGTAACGGTCAGCACTCGTGGAATGGACTGTGGCTTACATTTGGAACGAGTCCCTGGCTCTGCCTAAAACTCGAACGCGGATCTTTCTGTTTTCCGCGCCGTCCAATGTAGCATGAATACTGCTGTTACAACTTCCATTTAGCTCCAATGTTGGATTGCTACCTACTCTGTTTCTCTCCTTCGACCTTACCCCTATGGGTTATAACCCTGATGAAAGTGACCAAGTACTAACGACGGCATTGCTCTCAAAGTTATTGGAAACTCAAACCTCTCCATCATGTTTAGGCGGCATTGCCTTACTGCAAACCTTTGAGAAATCGTGGGAATATGCGCAAGAGGTCAGTGCATGTTTTCCTGATCTTGAAAAAGCATATGATAGCATTACTACAGACAAGCTTGCGGCGGTATTGTTGTTACAGTATGACACTGATGGCCAGTTACCAACTGCTGTTAAGTTTTAAGTTGCTCTACATGCATTCCGAAGTCGGTGTTCGTGTAAACAGCGTAACGACGAAAACCTCTCAGAGCAAATGTGGGACCACCGCAGGCTGCCGTCTTTCGTCAATTCTGTTCCGTATTTATACGTTAGAGCAAGACTTAACTTCCTCTGCCAGAGTGCTCGATAACTGTCAATTGCCAAAGCTTGTATTTTGAAATGAATAGACTAGTTAAGAAAAATCAGCCTTGTTGTGGAGTAAGATCGGTGACACACTGTCTGTGATTTGCGAGTGATCGTGTGCTACTCGACTCTACCCACAGGTTTTCGGATGCATGCTCGATTGCGTGAATTAAAACCAGTACAACCGAAACTGAAACCATATGCCTGTCCTATGTCCATACAACCGAAACAATGCCCTCCCAAATGAAAAGTATCACCGAAACAGTCGGAAAATTTTAAGTATTTCGGGGTCTCATTCACAAGTGATGGCAGACAGAATAGCGACGACATTCACTAGTGAAGGCCGACAGAATGGCGAATGGGATATCCGCATGGGAAAAGTATGTGCAGTAATGCGCCAGCTACACCAATATGTGGTACTGAAACGGGAGCTTTGCACAAAGACAATGCTACCCATCTGTAGATCAGTCTAATACAGTAGAATTCGCTTATATCGACTTCGGCTATATTGACACTTTTTTGTTGGTCCCGGCGAAATTCTTATTTTTTACGTGCATTCGAGTTCGCCTATATCGACTTCGGCTATATCGTCAGTTCGCCTCTATCGACACTCTTTTTTATCCCCCAGAGCATGTTGTTCGTTTATAGTGACAGCTGTAGCCCTTCTTTTCATTGCGGAACGTAATCCCACTTACAATTTAGTGCTGTACAAGAGGGTCGTTTGTTTTCCCCGTAAGAACCTAGTGACATCATAGACCAAAACACAATCTGCAATCTGAGGAAACAATAAAGGCGATTGTTGACCTATAAAAATTTAAAGGCTACATGGAATTGCGTTTTAAAACTGGACTTTGTTGTGCATGTGGTTAGTTTAAGAACAGCGTATATTGTGCGGTATCTATTTTACACGATCTTGTTTGCGTTATTCTTAGCCAAGTGTATGTGAAAACACCGCATTAAGCGGCAATGTTGATTAGAGTTTACAGTTAAACCATACCAGGCCCTTCCATTGAACTAAAATCAGAATTTAGGAACAAATTAGTAGAATTCGGCTATATCGACACTTCGCCTATATCGACGATATTCTTTGTCCCTTTGAGGTGTCGATGTAGACGAATTCTACTGTATTCCTATTCTGACTTACATGTATGTCCTTGAGTGTTAGATCATGAATGTGAAAGTGATATCTCGAGTCCAAGCAGCCGAAATGGGATGCTTGCGGAGAAATAGCGGTTTGACCAGTGTCGTTGTCTAGTACCGAACCTGGACTTCTGAAATATAAAAGTTGTTGCTGATTATACTGCAATTTGTGGGTGTCGCAATCGCAATCTGCACAAAACCACTTATTTGGTTTTGCGTTCTGTTGCAATGTACAGTAGATTAACTGCAATGTTTAGGTGTATATTCTGAGTAATTGCAATTATGGTTGGAGTGAATTTGAATCCGCTCACGAATTCTTCATGAATTTGAATTTCATTTTTTCAAAATCAATGAATTTGAATCTCATTTTTTTGAAAGTCAATGAATTTGAATATCTTGATTAAATATTCGACGAATTTGGATTTTTTGGACTTAGAACTTACCCAGCAAAAATAGCGATTTGTAAGTGGTTTACATCAGCACATATTGTGCAAACATTCCATAAAATTTATCAAGCAAACCGAAAGTAGTGATGTGACGCAGCAAGATGGTTTAAAGTTATTTTTGCAAGAGATAAGCCTAGCTTTTTAGAGAACCTGTGAAAGAATGAGCTTTGCATCGGTTGACGGGTCCGCATTTGTTTGAAATTGTTTTTGGGGCAGTTCAAATTGCAACAAAATTGCAAAAGAATAATAATTTGTCTTCTACATCAGCAATGTTCAACATAAGTTCATCAAAGTTTATTTATGTTGCCTTCAGGCAAGAGATAAAAGATCACAAATAAAAAGGTACCGGTTGCCATCTGTTTTCTGATAAAAACTATGATGTTTTTACTATAACAGAAGTCTCGTCAGCCTTGCTACGCACAGCCAGTCCAGGCTAAACTCATTCCAGACTGTAAAGATTCTTTTTTTGCATTGCTTTACCTGTACATCTCGACTTCATCTCTTTTCTAGGTTGTGCCCTATTTTTGGCAGGCGACTGGCCCCTAACAACGATACCTAATGAAAGAACCTATAACCACTAACCCACCACTCAGTTACCGGTAGCCCAACTAGCCCACATCACCAGAAGCCCCCATGGTAACCCATTCATTTGCAGCTGCAGACGCGTTTCGACCTTATTATGGTCTCATCAGTGCAGCATAGCAACCTCCCACCTTCCTGAAAAAAAAAAAAAAAAATTCTAACCTTCAAAAGAACTACGCACTCCAAATCTAAGCCTCTACTCGTTCTGCTCAAGCTAGAACATTTCAAATAAAACCTTCAAGAAAATAATACAGGCTGGATTATGATGTCACAGATTCCCTGTAAACAATCGATAAGAATAGAAAAGTCCGGTTGGTTTAAACATTATTTTCCCGGTAATCTGAGAAGGAATTTTTTGTTTAAGGTTTGTAACTATACCAGTTACCAAAACCTACAAAAAACCTCTCTGCCCAACCCGTTCGCCCGCGAAAAAGCGGGGAACAAGGCAGGCACTGTGTCTGCGCATGCAGCCCAGAAAACACAGTGAACGTCAGCGCTTATCGGAGGTTTAAACATCATTATCCCGGTACATTTGTCGAACCGCATGAACAGTTACATGATCCAGCAAGATGATACAAAGAAGGATATGTAAGTCAAATAGAATTCATCTTTCCTACACTTCTCCGATAGGCACCCCCAAAGTCAGCCAACAACAAAGCCCAATGTGTCAGGGTAAGAATAGGTCGAACAATAAGAGTACAGTCTTTTAATGGAATGGAAAATGGTACTCCCCCATACAGGTGGGAATTGGACCATCCATTTCTGTCATCAATTACGAGTTAGATGAGAAATTTGCAAGGGACAAATTAATGTTTCGACTATAACAGAAGTCTCGTCAGCCTTGCTACGCACAGCCAATCCAGGCTAAACTCATTCCAGACTGTAAAGACTCTGTTTTTGCATTGCTTTACCTGTACATCTCGACTTCATCTCTTTTCTAGGTTGTGCCCTATTTTTGGCAGGCGACTGGCCCCTAACAACGATCTCTTTCATTAGGTATCGTTGTTAGGGGCCAGTCGCCTGCCAAAAATAGGGCACAACCTAGAAAAGAGATGAAGTCGAGATGTACAGGTAAAGCAATGCAAAAAAGAGTCTTTACAGTCTGGAATGAGTTTAGCCTGGACTGGCTGTGCGTAGCAAGGCTGACGAGACTTCTGTTATAGTCGAAACATTAATTTGTCCCTTGCAAATTTATGATGTTTTTGTATTTGATGAACAATTGGATTCTACTTTATGAGAGTAGAGATTTTAAGAGAATTTTCTAATCAAACGTCACCATAGGAAATAAAGGGAACAAACAAGAGGGAAAAAAACAAAATTTGAAAAAAAAGCTGAAAAAAACGCCAAAATTTGAAAAAAATGCCAAATAAAAAATTTAAAAAGATGAAAATTACTACAAAAATGGTGTTAATATGAAATGAAATATCAATTTACGATCGATTTCGCCCTATTTGGGGCTCATTAGGTGAATGTAAATAAGAAGAACATTCAAAACCAGAAAAAAATTAAAGTTTTTGCATGTGGTAACTTTTTTTCGGCAGTTAATTCGACTCAGAGTTAAACCAATTACAATTGTAATGGCAATTGCACCTAAATAGTATTTAATTAAACTTAAATTACAATTACTTTACACCGCAAATCTCAATTGCGATCATAATTTGAATTACACGATAAAGTGTAATTAACTTATATTCAATTACGCTATTACAATGATTCTGTAATTGATCCGATTCTAATTAGATCCACGAATTCCCCGAGTAACTACTGCATATGTTTAACTATTAACTAATACTCCTCGAAAATATCTGTTTTTTTAAAAGCCGATTTGATAATCTGCAAGTCTGGTATATGAAATATCGACTAATCAAGGCAAAATTATCAAATTTTACGAATTTCAAAGTGGTAAGATTCGCCACTATAGACTTAAATTTTGCATTGATCCTTTCAAAGTAAATGAAATTGAAGTTGAGGGTTGAAGCTTTTGCAACGCAATGAATTTGAATTTAAATCGGCTCACAAATTCTTCATGAATTTGAATTTGAATTGCCAGTTAGCTCAGTTGCTAAGCGCACGCTATCGGTGCGGGAGGTTTGAGGTTCGATTCCCGGGCCGGTCAAATCGGCACAATGTCGCCAACGGCTCGCCACCGTTGCGACGTTTTTTCGGAGCGGTGTAGCCCAGGCGCTAAGCCGCGGAAATGGGCCCCGCAACTCGTTAGTCGTTACACGCTTCGGCGTAATACGCAAATATAGTGAAGGATTGATTTTGATTTGTTGAATTTTTTCAAAGTCAATGAATTTGAATTTCATTTTTTTCAAAACCAATGAATTTGAATTTAAAAATTTGAAAAACAATGAATTGATCCAACCCTAGTTGTAATATAATGGTTCAGTTTGCGAAGTTATTGCCACTGAGCGTTTTCAGTTGGGCTGTGTCGTTTTTGTTTAAATGTAACGTGCAATTTAAGTGAATAATAACCACAGTTTTGGCTACAAGACACCTCGATGGATAAGATTAAAAGTGCGGATATTCGTGAATCTTTAAGCATCGAATCGATGTTTCTCCGACTAGAAAGATCGGAACTTCGCTGGTTGTCATTAGACGGCATGCAGTTAATGCTAATGTACAAATATAGAAACAAACAAAGCAGTCCGGTGCAGCAGCGTTTTGATTATGGAAACCGGGCCGGTTCTCTAGTCTACACACTGCCTAATTTGAAAAAGTGATTATGACATCAAGCCCGCATCAATTTGGGCCTAAAGGCCTTATAAATTTGACAAGTGAACAGGATAATGGTAGCCTAACATATTTAAATTCATCTACACACCGGCTATTACTCAATAACATAGTCTAGTCTACCACTACCAGTAGGCTACCATCATCTCATCAAGAAAAATGGTAGACTAAGCCTACACAGTTCTTCCGGTATTACTGTAAGAAAGCCCAGTCCTTACCAACAAAAACTACAGGGGCTACAATAACTTAACATTTTTTCTCTTCTAAATAATATAAACGTGTCATGAGCTGGCCAGCTTGCAGCTCCGACCACGGCCAATACCTGAATAAATCAAGACTCCTATTCGCATGACTGCTCACGGTTGTTTCATTTTTGGCTGGAGGTGTACACTTATTTACAGCTCAATTTTGTAGACTTTCCAATTATAAAAAAAAAGAATTTACAAAAGTTTTTTAGAAAAAATTAAACAAAAGTTTTTTATAAAAACTTTTTTGATGCAATTTTTTTAATTTTTTGTTTTAATATCTAATTTTCCCGACATTTTGCGCAAAAACTTTGGGGTTGCTGCAGCTCCGCAGCTCCTTAACACCAGCCGCCACTGCGCTGTACTAGTTGTAGCTTCGCTTGAACCGACTCGAAAACGCTGCCTAATTCGACCGCTTTCCAAATCTTTTTGGGTAAATTGCCAAAATGGTTGCCCGCCACTGTGATGTCACAGAAAGGCTTTAAGTCAGGGGTTCTTAAACTTTTTTGTCTCGTTTACCCCTTGCCGAAAGAAAAAAGTATAATTTACCCCAAGTGTACCACTACTTCTTTTTTAATACTGAAAATAAAAGTTTTCTTTAGTCTTTAATTCAATTTACCCCCGGTTAAGAATCCCTGTTTTAGATTATTTCTTGGGTCCGCGACAAGCAAATTACTGCAAAAGCGCTTGCAATCGTTAAGTTTAAATGCAAGAAGATGCGCTGTTGTTTTTTTCAAGCTAGTCGTGGTCTGCGTCCATGGCAAAACACAAGACAAATACAGCAGAAACAGTACGTTGAGGTAGCACTACAGCAATATTAGTGCTTTCTTGGCTGTCGCTTTCAATAATTTTTAGTGTGTATTTTTCTGCAGACGATTCATTTTCTTCGCTGGGATACCACAAGGTTTGTCTCTCAGATTTAATTCCAAACACGAAGAGAACTCATGAAAGTAACTCCTGTTTGCAGCTGGATTTGTAAGTCAAGTAATTATGTGTTTCAAAGCTAAGCAGTATTTATTGCACGCGGAACGTAACTGTTTTTTGGAAGCTCTGATGGCCAATGGCTAACGGTAAAAACTGTCACCTTAGCAGCCTTTCGTGGGCTAGTAAGTTGAAAAGGTGGTTATCGTAATGGTCTAAAGCCATGGTCACACGGAGCGATTTGATCGCTGCGATTGAAATCGCAGCGATCAAATCGCTTCGTGTGACCACTTTATCGCCCATCGCTCATCGCTCTCACAGCCCAAAAATTGCTGCGATTTGCAAATCGCTCGAGTTGAACATGTTCAACTTCATGTTCAACTCGAGCGATGAAATCGCAGCGATTTCTCCAAAATTTAACGATCACGTGAGCAAATGCTGTCATAAATGTAGCGAAATAATCCTGATTTGATTGATACCGTGACCAAATCGCGCGTATAAACTCCTTCTATGACGTAATTTTCGCGCGTTTGCTAAGCTCAAGCCCAGAGTTGAATCAAAAAAGCAACATTTTGACGAGCTTTTGAGTTTGAGGTGACAACATGGCAAAGAAACAAATCGCCATTTCGAATTGGCAATTTCGAAGTAGCGATAATCGCTGCGATTCAATTACGCAAACGCGCGAAAATTCCGCAATCACGCAAACGCGCGAAAATTCCGAGTGACCACGGCTTTAGACACTGCTAGAGGTGCCAAAGGTAAGGGGTTTGATTCCGGCCCGATCCAATCGGACCCAGTGTCGCCAACGGGTCGCCACCGCTGCGATATTTCTTCAGATCTATGCTGCCCAGGCGCAAATGAAGATGGAACCCGCCACTCGTTACGCGCTTCGGCGTAATACTGCGAGCAGATTTGGCCGACTACATCACGTGATCTCGTTTTTACATATGAGTACTTCGAGGTCAATCGCAGCAGACTAAAAAATAACTGAGGAGCCAGCATTCAAATGCCCGAGTCACAGTGCATCTATTATTACTAACGGTGGAACCACTCTCTGTGTTCAGTGTCCAGAACGAAAATCTCAGCTTAGATGTTATTTTTTTTAAGCAAATGACTAGCACCTGGAAAAGCAAAATAAACGCACACAACATAATTCAACGCAATTTGATCAGACATATATACAATAACGAATACACAATAAAGAAATATATACAAATGCACAACTAAGAATGCACAGAGATCTCTCCTCGTGACAGCTGTTTCGCCCAATGGGGCTCATCAGACGAGTCACGAGATCACTGTGCGGCGAAAATACAACACATTAATGTACCAAGACAATATGAAAGCCAACTACGTCAGCAGAGCACGCGAAAACAACGCATAGTGAATGACGTCACGCCTTTTCTGAAGTATGCGGTAATCGAAAATTTGCAAGGAGTTTCTAGTCTAGTTTATTTGATTGTTACTACAATAGCGAGCAACGTCATTATCTATGCGTCTATGAACGCAGCTCGGTAGAGCTTATCTCTACTTTTATTTCCTGCATGTAGTTCAACCGGTTTAACAACTTTAATTAGGTTTTTGCGAAATTGCAAAAACAGAAAATTTAAAAGCGGCAATATAACATTCAAAAGTGGCAACATATAAATTTAAACGTGGCAGCTTGACTAGGTCAGTGCTCTTCAACCAGGGTGCACGGTGCACCCTAGGGTTCTCGACAACTGCCTTTAGGGTGCATGAGTGAAATAGGGTGCATAGGGGTTCACCACAAAGATTTTAGATGTGCAGGTTGATTACGAATGAAAACATTTTTTTAGGTGAAACTCCAAGGAAAAATTTCGCTATTACATCAATAAATTGATGAACAGTTGTTGCTATTACACATAAATATATAAATATAGCCTATTGGGGAAAGCGGGGCAAAGTGGTCATGGGGGCAAAGTGGACACCTCCATGCTATCACAAAACCAAAAGTCAAGAATTCTGTTTTTGTGCCTATAACAGCTAGATTTAACTGCAAGAGGGTTTGACTAATAAAGGTCTTTGCATAAATGCAACTGCAAAAGGGTCTTTACATAACTGTATGATCAATTTCTTGCCTATTGCTTTTTTAATCGATTCTGGACCGGTGCTGGGAACTGCGGGGTCCAATTAGAAGTCTGATGGCGGGGCATACTTTTCATAATAAAATTTATGATGTATGCATTTCATAAAAATAAACACACCATAAAACATAAAAAACATAAAATTACCTAGCTCACTGTAAATTTTTAGTTTCGATTGTGGGTATTAGTGTGTTTTTTGTGAGTTTATGTGTTTTGTTTAAATAATTTAAGGCAAATAAATATAGTTTGTAATAATCATATAATTAGGGCAAATTTATACAGTTTGTAATTAATAAGTATAATATCAAAAAATGATTAGACTCGATTCAAGCTAGACATGGCCTGTTGACTGATCAACCGCACATATTTGAGTGGGCATCACGTGGATAATCCATGCGTGAAAATTCATGTTTGGCTCTGATGTGGCTCATGCAAAGTTACCTAGCTTAAATTTGTAACTTTGAATGTCAGTATTGGTGTGCTTTTTGTTAGTTTATGTGTTTTGCTTCAATAGTTTAAGTAGAGTGGGGAATAAATATTTTTTTTTCAAACTCTCTCGTAAAATATGCTATCCCATAACAGAATCATGATGCAAAAAAATTTTTTTGTCTGGGATGTTCCTTACCCCCCTGTACATACCCCCTGAAAATTTGCAAACTCTCCTGTATTACAAAATTGCATGTTTTGGTTATTTTTTGAGATAAATATAATGATGTGACCATTCATTTTAATGTTTTTTTAACCAGGAGTACGTTTATGCGCTGAAATAACCTTTTTGATAAAAATCAAATGTCACCCCTTTTCCTAGTTCATTGTAGATTGACTTTTTGATGAATTTCCAGCAAAGGTTTATTGCATGCTTTTTTACCAATAAGCAATCTAATCCTAATGACAGTTTAATCAAACTGAACGTGGAATTTTATCACTACTTTTGCTGGTACCGGTAGTAGTTTAACCTGCCAAATGAAAATTAACAGTGATTATTACAGTATTTGAAAACTTGTTTTGTTCTATTGACTTTTAACAATGACTTGGTAGTTAGCATAGATCATGCACCAGGTAAAGCGCTTTGTTCCACTCGTTCAATGTTGATGCTTGACAGACAAAGCACTAACGCTTATGCAGCGACTGAAAAAGCAATTCGAGGAGTTGCATGCCCAATTTAAAATAAACGCCCAATCGCCCATACCACAACCATCAGATGACCGAGTGGATAGAGCGTCTGTTTTTGGATCGGTAGGCAAATTGGGGGGGGGGACAAAAATGGGGGGGATGGGATAAATGAAAAATCTGCCTACAAAAATCGGTAGGCAAATTTTTCATTTATCCCCTCCCCTAGTTTAAGGCAAATTAATATACTTAGTGAAGTATGATATCAAAAAACAATTAGACTCGATTTAAGCTAGATACGGCCTGTTCTCTGATCAACCGCACATATTTGAGTGGCCATTCGTGAAGATTCACGTTTGGCTCTCGTGTGGCTAATACGATATTACCTGGGATAAATTTAATGTTTTCTGTGTTAGCGTGTTTTAAGCATAATAATGATATCATATTATCTAATTGTTTCAAAAAAATTTAAATTGCATATATCATTCAGGTTTAACCCTATGGAAATAGAAACTACATCAGAGACCAGTTCAACTTTCAAGCAAATAATTGTTTAAATTCTAGAATTAATGGCATAGGTAAGCGCGTTTTTTGTCAAGCGGGCCAACTGTGTCGACGTGTAAAACTATGAGAAGCGGCGCTGACGTTCGTAGTGTTTACAGCAGTGGTTCTTAAACTGGGTTCGATTGAACCACAGGGGTTCGGCGAGACTGTAGCCGGGGTTCGGGAAAGATCACAATAGGTCTAAACAAATACACAGTTGCCACGCTATGTGTATTTTGTAGCAACCATTTGCCTAGTGTGCATTGTGCAAGCTTCCGTCAATTTATCTTGAGGCAATTATTTTTGACATCGAGCATGGCACATGTCTAAGTAAAGCCGTACACTTTTTAACTTGCTACCGAGCTGCAGCAGCATATGTAGGCGGGTTTACACAGGATACAACTTCCATCCGATTTTTTTCTACAAACTTTCATCCGATTTTGGACGCATGAAGTTGTAGGTTGTGTATCTAGATTTCCACAACGTTTGAACACCAACGATTTTCCTAATTTTATGGGATTTTTTTGTAAAGCATCATACAATTGTTTCTTGCCAAGCTATGCCAGTTTGAGACTTAGGCCTACTCATACTCTCCAACTGTTTTGTAGCTTAAGTTTAACTCTACATATACAAAAACATATTGTATTTTAGTATAGCAAAGTATAATAATTTCATCTCGAAGCTTTTCGTCTGACACTCATCGGGAGAAGATCGTCAGAAATCAGGAAACTAAAATGCAAGTATTATGTATCAAGAGAGAGAAAGAAAGAGAAAAAGAAAAGAGAAAAGGAAAAAAAGAGGCGGAAAAGCACTGATTGGCCAGTCTGATCAGCTGTTTCGACGCGTCAATCAGCGATAGATCTTAAGACTGTAAACAAATTCTTTTTGCCTGCAAAGGTCGGGATTTGATGTTTTAATAAAAATAGATTCCAAAACAGAGAGATGGAAGGATGAGCGACCTCTGGCGAGAATGCGGAATCTGTCTTGGTGATAATGTTTAGCACATGAAGCGTTTAAAAGGAGATGGAGCCCAATTGCCGAATCACAAGTCTGGGTGGGGTTAGGGGAATTTTGTATTTTGAGTAAACCCACCCAAAGGGACATTAAGTTGTAGCATATGAGTGTTTTTTTCGTTTTGTATCATTAAAAAAAAAAGATTTCATTTGCGACAAATTGATAGTTCAATGTGGGCTCAGATTAGTTAGCACGGAATTTTTGAATTTTAACGAAGGGTTCGGTGAATGCCTACAAGATGCTTGCTGGGTTCGGTACCCCTGGGAAGTTTAAGAACCACTAGTTTACAGTATTACAAACTGAATCATCGACTTCGCACCAAAATTGCTGAACCGTCAAAAAGCAAACAAGGCACACCTTGAAGTTTCGGCGGTATTCGTTTGGTAAGTGAACTGTGCAAAGTACCGTCACGTCTGTAAGTCGCAAAATGAAAAAACTGTGACAGGTAGAGTTTTAATTGTTGAGTTTTCGGTAAGAGCAAAGTAGTTAATGTTGAAACTGATCGATGTTTCTTCTACCTGTCTGTTGTCAAGGTTTGCTGTATTCTTGCCTCTTGGAATGAGTTTCGGCGTCAGCTTTAACAATACGGAATCTCGGAGAAAGCTGGTGAAAACTGACCAACGTCGTACTGAGGATCTAACTCGCCTGAAAAGCATTGGTGGACTCTTTGTGCTGCAGAATTAACATATATTATATATATACGTGCAGTGCCGAAACTAGCGCCCCCCGAACTCCCCAACCGGGGGGGGCCTCGCACAAAAAGGGGGCCCCGTAAATAGTCAGTACGTAGTACTACTGTATTTACTCAACGTATGATAAAGGTGCCTTAAATAGGCTTATTCTAAGATTCAATATATTTTTTGTCTTAACTCACGCGATGTGGGGCCCCCATACCATATTTATGCTTTTGACCATACGGGGCCCCTGTAAATTTTTCAAAAAATAGCAGTCGCAAAACTAGCAAACAAGCGTTTAGTAGCATACCAACGGCCCCTCATCCTCAAGTGAAAGGCGCAAAAATAAGCCTTAAAAACGTTTTTTCTTGGCATAGGTAGCAAAATGTTAGAGTAGGGTTTGCTTGCAGCATTATTTTAGTGGGTTTGGAAGGGACCTGGTTAAACAGACTACTAAACCTTGTTAAAACTGAGGAATTTTGAAGGCTCAAAACGCACAAAAAGCCTCCAAAATAAGGTCAAATTCCGCAACATTTTCGGGGGGGAGGCATGTCCCCAGACCCCCTAGCTTGGCATCGCCCCTTCGGGGCTCGCTCTTTTGCATCACCATTCAAGAAAAAATATTTTAGGGGGCCCCGAAAGATGATTTTGGGGGAGCCCGCATTGCCTAGTTTCGGCCCTGTAAACGTGGCTCGCACTGATATTGATGATCAGAAATTCTGGACGAGTTAGCTAGACTACCGGTATCCATTATAACAGGGGTGGGGAACCGGTAGAGCACAGTGGGCCACATTGATTGCATAATATTTTCAGTGGACCACATTTACTTTTAATTGTTAAATCTCGCTTTAAAAATGCACAATATTTCGTCGCAAATTTAACATTTATGCTGAGCTGTTTTTTACCGTAAAATCAGAGACTTTGGCGCGTTTTGCATCCTATAAATATAGCATGTACTGTAGTTGAATGTGACGCAGTTTTTAGGAAATCTTCATGTTTTATAATTTCACCATTTTGTTCTACACGTAACAATTAAAGTTCTGACGCGGGCCACACTCAAAACTTAAGCATGTGGCCCGCGGGCCGCAGGTTCCCCACCCTTGCATTATACAGTCAAAGATCTGATGATCATTTAATTTTAGATGAAAAGAAAGTTTAAAAAGAAAGACTATTTACATTTTCGGAGTTTAGTTGCTTGTTACTGTTTTAAGCTGAATCAGTTTGAATCTTAATGAATATAAAACGGAAAACGGCTTTTAAAACAACTTCTTTGCAAGAAAGCAGGAAATTGGTATGTAGTTTAGAGCTTCTGTCCTATGTACTATGTAAAACATTGTTATGCTCAAATTAGCTCGGTTTTAGCTCTTTATTGGCGAACTAAATCTGTCAAAAATCTTAATGTAAAATATAGAGTAGTCTACTGAATGATGCTGGAATAAACTAGATCAACTGTTTTGTACGGCGACCCCATTTTGAAAAAAATACCATGACATTAGCTAAGCAAAGCCAATGTTTTGCGACCCTCCACGCTTTGAGAAGCGTTGAATTAAGCATAAGATATCAGCAGTGACCCTAAAATGTGAGTTATGCTTGCAAAGTTTGCATAAAGGAATTTTTATCTTGCTGGAGCACTATATATGGTAAAAAAAAACAACCTTGAACGATAAAGAAATATGATTATCGTCTTTTTCAAGCTATTTTTTCCGAATGTAACTTTTTGCTTATCTTTATGGAGCAATCATTTTCAGTTGAATTTTTTTTAACGTATCAAAAGTTGATTTGGCAGAAGTTATATTTACCGTATCGTAGCATTTTGTATTTACTGTGTTTAAAAACTTTTGCATATATAATACGGTATGTATCGGTACTATAGCCCATCACAGGATAGGACCTATCCCATAGTGTGATTTATATTACTACTAGATCAATATTTTTTGTTTCAGAATGTTTAAAACTCAGCACATGTGAAATGGTAATTTGCATGTACAGAATGTCATTGGTCTTAAATTGCAAGCTTTGTGCCATTGCCACTTCGATCAAATGACATGAAAGAAGTTTGAAGCAATCGGGGCGGGAATTAGATGAGCTGAGCAAGCAAAGCAAACGAGTAGGGGAAAGTCGGGTTATATGGGACGCTTAAGCTCTCAGGAAAATTGGCTTGTTGTGAAGCGTCAACTATTTGCTGCGATGATGCGCCCTACCACCCACATTATACATAATAAAAGCGACGATCCCAACTTCAGTACTTTAGTCACAAGAAAAGGTTTCGTGCGGCCCATATCCCCCGATAAATTTTCGCTGAGACGGGTGATAAGGACCACCCATATGGGTGCTATGATATGGGTATATTAAATGTTGGTTTGCCACCCAGGGGCAGCTTTCCACCTTGAGAACTTGATAAGCGGCGACTTAGAGTTGTCCATGGTACTTTAAATTGTTCGGCTGATGCTTTTCTCAATGAATTTCCGTTTTGAACATTATCAATTGCCTTACATTGGAACTCTTCACTCCAATTGCTCCGAATGTTCTTCGATGTGTACCTGGGCATCTGCAAAGTGGCATGATCCTGCTACAAAGTACCCACGCAATGTAATAATTCGATCGGGTGATATGGACCGCCGGTCCATATCACCCAAGCATAGGTGGTTCATATCACTCTACGCACATGGCCTTCAACATTTTTTCAGTAATTTTTTTATGAAAAGCTGAAGAAACCTGAACCTACAACAAAAGTATGCCTACAGAATGTAAACTAAACTAATAACGACAACTTAACGTTTAGTCAATTGCTTTGGTCCAAACAGTTAGATAAATAATGTTATTTTTTATAAGAAAAAGCTGAAAAACAAAAAAACTGCTGTCAGCGCAAATCGCACGTACTTTCACTGTACGCCATGTTGAAAAACAGCCATTAGGCAACCTATGACTTTCCCACGCAATGAACGATTTTATTTAATTCTTGTAATGGAAGTTATGAAGTGGTCCATATCACCCTGGTGGTTCATATCACCCAACTTTACCCTATAGCAGTAAAAGTGGAGAATGAACTGTGAAAGTGATTACCAATTTACCAATCGATCAAGAGCGTAGTAACGCCAGGTTTTGAAGCAGAGTGTTTCCCTTAAAACTTTTGATATGTTGCTTTTCGCGTTTTGATAAATCGTGTTTTTCAGCTACTCATATTTTAAGGGATCACCCAAATTTGTTTATCTTTACATCGAAATCGTGCCTCTGGCTAGATGAAAATGCTTAGGGGGCAAGAATTTTTGGGTAGGCAACACACGCATTAATGACTGATTTTCTTTAGGGGGGGTTCCAGGGGTCGGAGAGCCCTTATTCCCTGGCTCTGGGGATGATTGAAATTTTACTTCTTACATTTTTACCATCTACAGTACACGATTCTTGTTTGCAAAAGTCGATTTCGATCGTTGGGGCAATAACAAATGAGGTTCACGTTGGTAGAGACCAAAAATTCAAAACAATATTTTGGGAGTATCGTAAGCTATCCTTGGCATATGCTGGTGCTTTGTCTATTTCTACTAGTGCTTGTTTGCATCTTTTCAGCCATACCTGCATTAGGTTGTAGCGATGTGTACGTTTTTCATCTACTGTTTTATTTTTAGTAGTTTGTTTTTTGGATCTGTCTTGCGTATCCTAGCATTTTGCAGACATGTAACTTTTTGGACCAACTGCTCAATTACCGGTACTAAGTTTTTTTATTCTCGTAACCAATACGTTGTTTTTGCGCAAATTTCAAGTAGCTTTATTTGGCACGTGACATTCTGATAAATTCTCATTGTAAAAAATTATATGTTAAGCATGACGTTAGAAAGTGTAGATTTGAGTAGTTTACTGGCTTATAAAAGTTGTGGCAATAATAAATGAGGTTTGTCAACGAAAAAGTTTCAAAAACTTGAGATTTACATTTATCCAAAACTTGCAATATATTTCTTTTATAAGTTGTTTAGTGTTTAGCCTTCACAGAGAAAAGTTTGTACGTTTGCGAAGTTGACGTACTGATATACTGCTTTTGCTTTAGCTGTAACTAAGTTCAGTTGTTTTCTGTCAAAGCAATATTAAATTCATGAACTACGCGAAATCTTAGTGCACCACGTTTTCCATCCTTTAAAGCTTCGGTATTTAGTTGGGTGTTTTTCGAAACTTTTTATTTGATTAAATGGTTATTTACCTGTATAGTGTTTTGTTCGCACTATACCAGAATCAAAATATTTCCTGCAGTGTTTTCGAAATTTTGTATCCAATTAAGTAATTATTTTGCTTTACGTGTACTCGAGATCATAACCGTAGGGAAAAGAAAAGTTTGGGGGATGCAAACTATTTGTGCCCAAATCTTATTCACAGTTTTGCCCAAATTTTGTCAAAAATCTATCACTTTTACAAGCAGTTAGCAAATTAAAAACACGCAAAGCTGTACATACAATAGCCTGATGTAAGTGGAGATTTCTAGGGAATTCGCCAGTGTTACATTCTTTGGCCAAAAAATTTGAAATTTGCTCAAATGTAAACTATTGAGGTCTAGCAACAATTGGCCTGTTTCCGCGTCCACTCAAAACGTGGGCTTTCTAAACGTGGGGCGAGTTAAAAATGGGCTTTTTCAGCCCACTTTTTCCAAAAAACCTTGCTTATTAAGACCAAGTCTTTACTGGCGTCCTAGAAAGCCCACGATTTTGCTGAAATTAGTCCCAAGAAAGCTTGAATCCACCTGACTAGAATAAAGCCCGCGGGCCAAAAGCTCACGATTTTTGAACATGGAAACAGGCTAAATGAACGATCCAAACCAGGGGTTCCCAATCTGAGTACGCGTACCACTAGCGGTACGCGAAATCTTTTCTAGTGGTGCGCGAGATATTTTCGAAAAATACAAAAAGAATTTGTTTTCGCGGAATCCTGACAAAAACTTTTTTATTTTACAACTGAAATAACTCACATAAAAATAGGTTAGCTAGAGATATGTGTATAATCATGTGCGGATACTATGGAATGACGTAGCGTACTCTTATACGGGCAATGGGCATTGCCAGTAGCTCGCTTGCATGCGGACCATTTTTCTCTCTGCAGCAGCAAGCTGCAACACCATCGAATATTGTAGCTGGCATAATTGAAATGGTGAGGAGAATCTGTGAATCAACCTAACCGCTAAAAAACTTTTAACAGAGACGTTTCCGCGCTTATTTCGTCTTCATGGAAATGGTGATACTCGGGGTTCAAAATTACTCTTTGCTTGAGTTTCGCAGTTCTGGCTAACATCCCTGGGTGTGAAGTAGGAACGCATACGAACTGCGTTTCGCTCTAGTTTTGCAAAACGTTCTATATTTCAAACCAAAGTAGCAATAAACGTAGACCGAGTGTAAAATTTTTTTGTAAACTAATGCATTTATGCATCTATTGATTTATCGTTCAGGCTAAAGTCAAAACCTCCCCAAAATTTTGCAGTTAAGAACGCTCATTTTGAGGAGTATTTCTCTTTAAAATTGTGCGTTGCTAATTGCCACCCTACTTTTTTAAACTTTACATTCTTGAATATCTCAGAAGCAACGAACTCGCAGAGCTTTACACGAAGCTGCACCATATAGAGTTGATCAGAATACACGTCATTGCTGCTTTATGCGGAAGTGAAGTCTCGAGGGAATACCCATATTGGTACGTCTTTTTGTGTTGCAAAAGAAGCTGCTTCTAAAAAAAAGCAAAGTGTTCAATATTTTGGTGCAAAACAAAAGCTATAAGTACTCCGGAACTCAACTTTGAAGCAAAAATTGCATCAAACTTTTTTCAACCCCCTTAAATCGTAGGGCAAATTTTTTGTTAAAATCTATATTTGGGCAAACAATAAACAATTAACCCGTATAGTTCTAAATTCCACAGACGTAACAGCCAAATTTCATTCATTTATTTTCCTAATGTCAAATTTTGCCCAAATAATTACTAAATTTTACCAAGTTGGGACGATTCCACACGGCAAACAAATATACTTTTTTTCTTTTGTCTGCCATGACACTTACAAGCAGAGAGAAAATATCTGTAACTTAGTAATCATTATAGGATTCGACTCAAACGATTCCAAACGGCAAATGAATATTTTTTCTCTTTTGTCTGCCAAACAAGCGTGAAGGAATTTGTTGACTTGTCAGTCAGAAACAGTATGAAATGAAAGTAGGAGTCGTTTTCTCGCTTGGTTGAAGTCAGTTCGCTTGCGCTTCTGAGTTAACATTTTGGGTAAAATTTCGATTTGAAACGAAATTTTGACTTTGAAAGTGCTGTAGGTTTCTGTGCTGTAGTTATGCAACACAGTACAAAAACTAAACGTGGCATACTATTATACATTGACTCGTCTCAAGGCTCTTTTTACTAATCATTCATAAATCTCACGTGGCATAGTATCGAGATTAAGGGATGGCATAGTAACTTTATTTTTTATTAAATATTTCGTTGGGACGATCAAAAACGGCATGGTATCAAGAGTGGCATAGCAGCGGAGCTGCATAGTATCGAGATTTGACTGTAGTGCAGACATTTCTATTGCCTTGATCGCAATAAGTCAATGCCGAAATGATGACATCATAGATTCAACCACGGTATTTTGCGCTGCTTTCGCGGTGAAATGAAAAGCAAGAAAAATTGCCACATAAACCGGTTCAAACCAGTATTTTCATTTTGCCTGGTTTTCATTTCGAGTATCTTGTATTGTAGGTAACAAATGAATACAATTTGAAATCGATATTTTGACAAAACGAATTCGTTGCTCTCCGTTACTTCTTGTTAACCGTTACTTTTTAACGAATGATTACAATTCGCCCATCTCTAACGTATACGGTCTGTGTTCGTATCAGGACCAACCTAGAATAACTGAGTTGAAACAAACGAGTCTTAAATGATTTTTGCCTGAAAAAGTTCGTTTTATTTTACCAGATTAAGCCGGTTATTTTTTGAAATTACCCATGCAAGCCCTGTGTGGATTTGATTTGAGCCAAGTTAGGCTCTGAGATAACCCATGTACGGACAACTAGACGAGGTCTGGATATGAGTGCTTACCTCTGATTCACCCGTGCAAGGGTTACCTTGGAGTTGCAAAGATAGCCTGGACCCAACCAAAATAGAGATTTATGTTTTTGGACCAAACATGGTACTCAAGCTTAGCCTGTGGATGATACTTCAAATGAGAGCCAAATATGAAACTTACGCATGGGCCGTAGCTATACTTCATGCCAGGGTCAGACATCAATTCCATGTTTGGGTCTGAGATAAATTTTACCTCGGGCCTGACATAATAATCATTTATGGGCCAGACATGATCGTCTGCGTCAGCCAGTGTTACCTACACTATTGTAATCCTAGGATAATCTAGGGATAGATTTATGGCACTTCAACTCAGGGCCAATTATGAAGCCCATGCATGGGTCGTAGATATAATTCATGTTAAGGTCAGACATTGTTGTTGCTGTCACAGTCACTTGAAAACTGCACTCCAAATTTCTGGTGTGGTGTGGTTTTCTATTAAATAAGTTACAGAACGTTAACAAAATAAATAAACAAAATATTATATAAACGATTAACGCAATATCAAAGAAATATACGACTACGAAACATAAATAAAATGCAACGAAAAACCGTAACAAGCATATCGTCAAAAATATTAACTAACTAATCGCGTCAAAATATGGTGTAGGAATTATAGTTAATTGCAAAACTCAAAATTAAAGACAATCATTAAGAAAAGTTATTATAGAATCACAAAGTACATTAAGGCAACTTACCAACTGTTTGACAAGGCAGCAACTTTCACAATAATCTCTGACAGTTCAAACAGTATAACCACAGTATTTTCTCTAACAGTACATGATAACATCTGCCGACATAACGTAATACCAGTCATCATTTTAAGCTAAAGTACACCATGAGCCTGACATTCTAGCATTTCAAACTTCCAAATGTTTCTAACAGTTTGCTATAGATACTCGTGCACTCAACACAGTCTTCACAGTAACTATACGCGTGTAACTCTACAGTTAATTCAAAATCAAAAAACATAATTTACAGATGGTTTCAGGGCTCACCAGTTCATTCAATCGCGTGCGTAAATTAACACGAGAGAAAGACTTGGGTTCGCGACCCAGTACAGAAAAACGTCAACAAATGAATAACTTGCTGTAACAGACATCAAACCCATGTGTGGGCCAAACATAATAATCATGCATCGGACAGTGTTATCTACTAATCCTAGAATAATCTAGGGATATACCGGTATCTATGGCACTTCATGTCAGGGCCAAATATGAAGCCCATGCATGGGACGTAGGTATAGTTATGTCAAGGTCAGACTTCAAATTCATGTTTGGGCCCGACATAATAATTAAGTATGGGCCAGACATAACAATCATGCATCGGCCAGTGTTACCTACTCTATTGTGATCCTAGGATAATCTAGAGATATATCTATGAAGATCTATGCATGGTCCAAACGTATATCCAAGGCAATTCATGCGTGGCTCGGAGATAAATTTTTGACTGTGAATTTAAGGGTACGCAATGAAAATTGCGGGTTTCGCCAAGCTTTTTTAGACTTGGAGTAATTTTATCACAAGGGTGCATGAAATATAAAGTATAATTGCAAATGTGCATGAGAGAAAAAAAGTTGAAGAGCCTTGGGCTAGATGACCATAAAAATGGTCTTTTCGTTGTCAAGCTTCTCGCTCCGTCGTTGCTATTATTACTCTTGTTTTTGTTTGGCCTACCGTATTTAATCTAGTGCTGTGAATGGTAACTATATGTCAGCGTGAGCAAATAAACTTGATTTGATTTTTAACATTTGAAGTTTTTTGGAAAGCAAGTAGCATTGTTGTGAACATACGTCACAATGCTTTTTTGTTAAGTGAGTCCACTCACAGTATGATCCTAAATACACTGTGCTGGAGTACATGCTACAACCTACTCAAGCATCGAAAGTGTATAAATGCAATAATGTCATTAAACACTTACAAATCACCCAAATGCGACAATAAGTCCTGTGTATTTCGTATTTATCGCGGCAGAAATTATTGCCCATCCACTTTCGGTGCTTGTAAATCAATCTTTCGAACTTGGCCACTTTCCAAGTTGCTTAAAAGCAGTTTAAGTTATTCATTTATATAAATATGGAGATAAAGGTTTGCCCACAATTTATCGGCCTATTTCAATTTTAACATGTTTCTCCAAAATTTTCGAAAAGCTGATATTTGCATGATTAACCAGTTTTTTTGATAAGCACTTTGTGATATCTATACACACAATACGAATTCCGAAAACATCACTCAACTTCGCTTGCTGTTTTTGATGTAATTACAAAGACGTATGATAACATCAATAATAATGAATATGCAGAGGCGGATCCAGGGGGGATGTGGGGGATGCACCTCCCACCAGCCAGTTTCAACAAATGTTTTTGATGAATAACATTTTTTCATAATTTCTTAACTCTTTGATTCAACAATAATTTTTACGCCTTAAGGTCAGTACTCGAGTAGAGGGGGGATGCCATCCCCCCGTAAAACATTTTAGCGTAAACCATCCCCTTATAAATAATGACCGTCCCTCTTTTGCGTGTGCGTGAAAAGCTTACACCAGGGGCGGGCAAACGACGGTGAGATCATTTGATACGGCCCGCGGGCATTTACAGAAATATAAACCTTTTTCCCTGCTGATATTGCGTGGAATATAGTACATTTGCAGACGTGATGACCTTTTGTTTCTATTCACTTGATTTTGAGTGAAAAATAGGACATCTGCGGTCGTGATGACCTTTATCACTTTGCTTTTCCAATCAGTGCGGCGCTCGGCTTGCCCACCTCTGGCTTACACCATCCCCCCATGAGTTGTGTTTGCACAGAATGCGATGCGACTTTTCGTATGTAAGGTGACGTAGACCACGAAACAGTTGGAAATTATGACGTAAAACTACGTTACTTTGCACGGCAAATTAGAGAACAATCGTAAGGTGCTTTACAAAATAACCAATAAAAAGCAAAACTGTTGGGGTTTCGGGTTGTGTGGAAGAAATTTCCACCAACTTCTTACGTCAAAAAATGAATAAAATTTCGCACGACGACAAATCGGATTAAAACCGCATTTTGTGCAAACAGACCTTAAGCCACGCATAAATCGAAAAAGTACGAACAAAATGCGATATATTTGATGAAAGACTAATTAGGGGCAAAATAACAAAATTTGCGTTACAAATTGTTCGAAAAGCGCTAAAATGCCCATTACAGTATGTGTATTTTCAAAAATTTTCCGGAAGATCATGCCCCCGGACCCCCTAGAATCATTTTTGTTTATCTATTTGCTTCAAATGTAACTTTGCCAGAAAAGATACGCTTAAAAAATGTCAAAAGTTGGTGCTGAAAAAATCTGAACATATCCCCCTAGTACCCTCACATGCACACATTTTCTAAAAAGGGCTTATTTACGCTCTTTTTCGGGTTTAACATCTTTGCATTCTGTTAACATTCAACTTATAATTCAAAACTGCATCCCCCCATCAAAATTTTCTGGATCCGCCCCTGTGAATATACTGGTCTAGTATTTTTAGATTTAAAGAAAGCATTCGATACCGTGTCACACCAAATTCTCTTTGGAAAGTTGAACCACTACGGCGTACGAGGTCAAGTACATGATCTGTTAAGCTCGCACCTGGCAGTTAAAAAACAATACGTCACAGACAACAATATCACATCAACTACTAAGTATATTGCATATGGGGTACCGCAAGGGTCTACGCTCGGGTCACTTTTATATTTGATTATATTAATGACATCTACAAAAGTACAACTTCATTTTCTACATCATTTGCCGACGACATCTGCTTGGCCGTCAATGCAGATTCGCTTTCAAATCTAGAACAAAATATTAACGCAGAACTTAAAAAGATATTGAGCTGGGTGAATGCCAATCAACTAACCATAAACCCATCAAAATATAACGTACTTATAGTTTCACCTAAGCTTAATTGCACTCACAACAGCATTGCCGTTACCATCAACTCAACCCCGGTTAAAATAGTGAAAGAAACCAAGTATCTAGGAATAATAGTAGATAACAAGTTGATTTTTGAACCACACATTACACACCTGGAATCTAAACTTTCCAGAGCCGTTGGCATATTATTGAAACTTAAATACTTTCTGCCCTCGCCTTTGTTTTTAAAAGTCTATTACGCGCTATTCCACTCAAATCTTTTGTATGGGTTATTAATTTGGCACAACACCTACAAAACCGGACTCCGAAATAAGGCAGTAAAATAGCTTCCCAGTAAAATAACCGGACTCCGAAATAAAGCAGTTAAACTGGTTAGTAATTCAAGACGTACTGACAAAATTGTGCAGTTTACAAAAATCTTGGAATTTTGCAACCACATCATCTTCATATCTACGAAACGGTGATTTTTATGTATAAATTTCGTAACATTAAACTACTTCTTTCTTTTTCGCGATTTTTTGTACGAATCTCTAAATTCACTTAGTTAATACAAGAAGTAACACAACAGAACTAAATTATTACATTCCACGGTATAAAACAAATCGACTTCAGCGTTCCATAAAATATGTTGGTGTAAAAGTATGAAACAAAATACCTGATTCGATCAAAATTGACGCATATAATTAATTTATTAAACAACTCAACTCGGACTTACAAAACAATTAAAATTCCCCTCCTCATTTTTTTCTTAATTAACTGCTGATCAGTGATCAACCCCACTCACACCCATTGTCAATTAAACTTCCACAAATACATAACAACTTACTAAATTTATAAATGTGAGTAGCAGCTTGACTAGAAGACCCTCAGACGGTCACTTCGCAGCAGCTTCCCTGCTGCATCAATTGTCAATAACTGTTTCTGTTACTTTTATTCTACTCTTTATTTTTTATTTCATCAACTCTTTTTGTTATATGTGTTGTTGTGATGCAAATGCAACGAAAAAAATAAATCTATTTATCATGCGGTAGCCCAGTAAGCGATGCAAGTTTTAGTCCAAGGAATTACCTAGAACTGATCTTAGCAGTGGCGTAACAAGAGAGGGGGGGGGAGGGGGGCGGCATTTTTAGATAAGCTTTATGTAATTTTTTTTCCTAATTATTTTGAACAACCATTGCTTATTTGCTAATCGTAAATCATCTCACTGTGTTGCCCAATGCCCAGGCGCAAAGTTTCGGAAATGGTCCCGCCATCTCGTTTACGCTTCGGTGTATTTCTGCGAGTACAATAAAGATTTGATTTTAATGTTTATTATGTCACAATTGCGAACTGCTTTCTTCTTCGTCTTTGCATTATTTGAATCACTCACACTCAGCAAGCCTCTGTTTTCAGACATGAGGTGCGGAAATATTTTAGCATTGTCCATAGTGACTGCACGCCCTTTTTCGATAAAAGAGTGTGCTAAAATGAGTGTTTTTTTCTGTGAAAACCGTAAAAATTCGTTGGCGGCTGTGCCCCCCCTTTACCAAATCCTGGGTGCGCCGCTGATACTGCACTATATTTGGGCGTATTATTTTTGTGTTGACGGTACGGAAATGAAAGACAGTAACTCACTAAGCCGGTTAATACACATTAGCATCAAAATCATTGCTGTAGTTTGCAAACCAGCGCGCTTTCAATGGACGCATATTTTGTCATGGAAAATACTGTAGATGGCCGCATTTGAAGCTGATTAATGCTTAAAAAATTATTGCTCATTTGGGGGCGGCAATTTTTTTAATCGCCCCGGGCGGCAGAACCTCTAGCTACGCCACTGGATCTTAGCTACGTGAATAGTTTTAAATGCAGTTGTAAAAGTGCTTTTAGTGATGAGATAGCCTATAGGCTATTAAAACACCCTTTGTTGGACACAGCCACACCATCTGCATAAATTGATAGACTAGAGTTTTGGTCTATCCGAAACCGTTATTTCAAATCACCTGCACTGCTACATAACCCTAGACCTATTTAGCCTATCGTTAATAGCTAGTAGCGGTAGCCTATCGTACTTATTAACAAGAATTGCCTTCATACACGTTTAAAACAATTAAAGCCTAACTGTTCAACTGATTAAAGTTACATAACGGTACTGTAAATGAAATATTTCAATTATTTAAGTAATAGGTAAATTAGGATTATTCAGAGTTGACTCAACTCTTTTTCTGTTTTGCTTCTTTTTGTTTTGAATTGGCCTTCGTTTATACTCAATAATTGTTAGGCTAAGTATAGACGCAAAAGAAATGTTAGCAATCGCAATAGGTCATCCTAGTTGCATACCATTAAAACCTCATGTGTTACATTACTTTGTCTTGCAGACCTGGATTTTGATAAACTTATGTTGCTGCTTAGTCTGATTAATGAGTGCTTCAAACTGCAGCTGTGTTCCTCGCAATATAGTTGCTGCAGAAAAAAAAAAGAAAAAAAATCTGTTGACAATACATCAGAAAAATCCAAGGCAGAAAAAGAACATCGAGTTTGTCTTTGAGAGATGCTGCTACAGGGGACAAAATCAAGTCTTTATTGCAAAAGGAATGGTAGGTATATTGTATAATATATCCTGTCAGGGCCGGCGCCAAGGGAGACCTGATCCCCCCAATCAGGGGCGTGCCCAGGAATTTGAAAAAGGGGCGCAATTTTAAGCCGCGCAAAGTCATGTGAGGAGCAAAAAAAAGTCATTACGCCCTCAGATTGTCCTTTGTACGTATATCCCCTTTACACCACGAAAGTTTTGTGCATTTGTCTGCGGGAGGGGGGGCGGCTCCAGATACGCCTCTGCCAATTGATATGCTTGGCCACCCACATTAACAAGCTTATCTTTTGAAGACAGCGGCTTTTGTGCTTAATTCAAAACTTTGGCCCCCCTGATAAACGCTTGCCCCCCCTAAGTCGACTGCTCTGGCGCCGTCTCTCTACCCTGTCCAGTGTCCACATGTCCAATTTTACTGGGCGTTAGGCCCGCTGTTCTTCCTTCTAGTTTCCTCATCATAATCAATATTTTGGTGTCATAGTGAAAAAAGTTGATTATGATGCGGAAACTAGAACCAAGAACCGTGGACCTAAAGCCCGCTAAAACTGGACTTGTGCATGGGCTAATACTTTATACTGTTACATCCACTTTTTGCTGTTTCTAAGGTTTAATAATATTTTGTAGTGTTGCAATATGTGAAGACCATTTTCGTGAAGAATACGTAATGGCAAAAGAGTAATTAAAATTTTTAGCATGTGGGGCTGAACCTTGCCAAAACTTGTCCGAATCTAAATCATTTTCGAAAGAATCGAAAAAGAAACCTTTAAATCAGTGGTTTTCAATCTTTCTGGTGGAGCAAAACTCCAACAAAATATTTCCTCAGGTTCCGCAGAACCTCGGTTGAAAACCACTGCTGTATACAATACACCCGACTGTTTGTGGTAGGATGACATCGCGATTTTGAAAATTGTGATAGTAGACTCTATAGCTCTTCATGGATCGAGCCTTGGGCGGTTAAATGCAGCTGGAAAGTTATTCCGAGCGTTTAATTGATGTTAGTTAGGCTGCCACATCCATTTACTTGTTCATTGAATAATATTTCTTTCAAAAACTTTTAGCAGTGTTTGTAAACAACGTTGCTTTTTCAATTGCATGTTCCAAGCAGTAATTGCTTCATTACTTGACTTGTTAACAGAGTGAAGATGGTATCATTATGGTAGCTGAATTAGAGACAGGATGAACCGTTGGCGCCGAATCATCTTCTTATGCTACGTTCGTCTGCTCACGGACTTCTAAATAGTAGCGTCTGGACAGGATACAGAATTTTGCGCCCGTACAAATTGAGGCCAACATTTTGAATCAATAGCACGAAAGTAAGAAAGTCCTTATACACTTATTCTGTTGTAATAGATGAATTACTTTTGCAAGGTGGTTATTAAATAACTATATATTTAACAATCGGTAAAATATTATTCGTAACGACTGTCTAAACTGAAATTTCAAGCCGTAACATGTCTTAATTGTGAATGTTTAATACCGGTAGTACTATTCACAAAACAGATATCAAATTCGTCACAAATACACCATTTCGCAAAGGCATAAGTATGGTTATTAGTTACTACATCATATAACACTTACTGCGTGACAAATCAATGCTATCTAAGTGGACAATATAAAATGTGACCTTGAATATTTACTGTAATTACAGCGAAAAAAAAAAGTGATTCAGGAAATTAATACAAACACATTTTGTAGCTGATCACTGTTATCTAGAAAATAGGAAAAATAAAGTTATTGTTAACACTAGCAAATCAGAAGTTGTTACCAGATAATCTATGAATATGACTTTGAATATGAATAACAACAAAACGAATATGTGAAAATTTTACAACACGACAACAAAAAACTTGCAAGAAATACTGCATTGTCATATTACAAAACAATTCGCGCCTTTGTCAATGGCAGCGGAAGTGTGCCAAAACATCCAACCGAGTATTTCTAGTTGTTTCTTTGCGAAATTTTTTGTAATAAAATTCCTAACACACTGCATATCATTGCAAAAATCAAATCTTTTTACTCGCAGTATTACGCCGAAGCGTGTAACGAGTTGCGGGGCCCATCTCCGCGGCTTGGCGCCTGGGCCATATAGCTCCAAAAGAACGTCGCATCGATAGCGAGCCGTTGGCGACGCTCTGCCGATTTGAACGACCCGGAATTTGAACCCCAGATCTTCCGCACCGATAACGTATGCGCTAAGCAAATGAGCTAAATGCACTACAACGAAAATACTAATCGCAGATAAAATTCATTGAAAAGGCTGCCTAGGTATCTACTCCAAATTGACTTGAAGGTAGGATCATATATGCCAACTTCCAGGTTACTCGGTCTGCTAAGAGGCTCACATCTAAAGTTACTCAGGTTGACATGATTTGGGCAAACGACTTGGAGAAAAGCCACAAATAAACTGGTTAGAGAATCAATTTGCCTAGGCTAGGTCAAAAATACGGTACTCCACTCAAGCAATCCCCACCTCTAGCACCCACAAGGCCATCTACCCAAATGCAGCTGCAGACGCATTTCGACCTTATTAGGTCTCATCAGTGCAGCATAGCAACAATCCCCCTCAAAAAAGTTAATTCCTACTTTCATTCTCCCCAAAATTTCTTGCAACCAATCTTCTGCTAAATCCCCGCTACTATCTAATTGCTAAGATCCAAACTAAATCCTTGCCACCATCCCCTCCTCCAATTTTAGACTAATTTCTTGTTACCATCTCCCCCCCCTCCAAAAAAACTCTCAATAAAACTAACTCCCTGCTATAATTCCACTGAAAAAAGCCTAGTAATTTCGGGACAAGAGTAAAATTCAACATTTCATGTTTTTGAGGCTCTATGACGTAAACAGAAGCACAATTCAATTTCACGAAAAGTTACTATTAGGCTGTAGACCAGCGGTTCTCAAACTTTTTTAAAATTTTGACTTTGCGGTACCCGAAGATTTTTTTCTATTACTCACGGTCCTTGATTTTTAAGCATAAATCAAGTGAGCAGCAAAAAAAGGTCATCATCAGTGGAGGGGGCATAATTTTCACATTTTTTTCAAGCGTATTTTTTTCGACAGAACTAATTCGAAGCTGATTGAAAAACAAAAAAAGCTATTGGGGGGTCCGGGGGCATGCTCCTCCGGAAAATTTTTGAAAATTTACATGCTGTAAAGGCTATTTTAGTGCTTTTTGAATAATTTTCACGCAATTTTTGTATCAATTTTTTGACCCTAATTCTGAGTGCTTTGCCAAATACATGATACAGTTTGTTCGCACATTTTCTATTATGCGTGCTTAAGGCGTAAGGCTTACTGCTATCGAAGAGGTTCGAAATTATTAAAAAAGTGTATACATCAGAAACATGTTTGAAAATGGCTGGTGGGAGGATTCATACCCCTCATCCGACCCCTGGCTATAAGCTACAGAAACCATCAAAAGAGTTAGAATAGTTCTGTCAGATGACACCATTAATTTTGTTTTTTTTTTTAGTAAAAAACAGAGTCAAAGGGGGGGGGGGGGCATAGCACAATGCCCCCTCTGATAACGCTCCTGGTCATCACGTCCGCAGATGTCCAATTATCCACGCAAAATTAAGTGAAGAGAAAAAAAAGGTCATCACGTCCGCACATGTCCAATCAGGCACAATTCTATGGGAAGATTTATCAGAAATTCGCAAATCCGCGATCACTTTGCGGTCCCCCTGATACTGCTTCGCGGACCCCAAGAGGACCGCGGTCCCCAGTTTGAGAACCAATGCTGTAGACCATTAGGCTGTAGACAGGTCGCCATATTCATTGGTCGTCAACTTTGTCATGCAGCATATACAGTGATTGTAACTGTTTATATGACAGAGGACCCTACACATTCCCCCAACGCAGTAATGTTGCTGGACCTTGCTGACAGATCATCAAGATCTTTCATTTTACTTTTAGTTCCTTCATCTGTCTTATTTGTTAATTCACTAGTTGATTAAACTAGCACTCTACCAGCGCACTAATATTCCGTACTATGCTGTTAAAGGTAGAAAGTAAAATCACTTACCCGCACCAGTAGCTTAGCTTAGACTACAAGTTTTCTATAATGAAGTGGGTTACTGGTAGGCTATAGTAGAAAGTACAGTACTGTACTGTATATAGATTTTAGATCCTTTTTATATGTTAACCTTATACACTGCATCTGATAACCCTACAACTTCCAGCATCACCACTTATAGCCCTGAGCTTATATCGGTACTGGCGGTACAGTACAGGAACGGTGCAGTACAGGAACTGTACTGTATGGAATCGATTATTACATTGTTTATAATCTTAAAATAATGACAAAAATATTCATGATCACAGTATAATCAACTCTTTAACTGTATAACATCATCAGTTTCCACTCAACTCGCTGCAAGCTTAGTCTGCTGCGTTGCTCTTACAAAATTAGGCCTCAACTTGTACGGCGGCTGTAGCATTTTTTCCCGCATTTCCAGTCCAGATTCTACTATTAAGAAGTCCGTGGTCTGCTGTTCATGCTACGGGAGTGTTTGGGAAAAAGGACAACTGCGTTCACAAAAGATGGCATCAGGTTCAGTATCTCGCTGATCAGTTCTGGATGCGATGGAAAAGAGAATACTTTCATACTCTACTGACGCGTGAGAAATGGCAAAAACTGCTTCCCAATTTCGCAGCTGTTGATGTCGTTATTAATCCAGATGAGTATAGGTGCCACGAGGCAATTGGCCTTTGGAACGAGTGAATGAACATTATGTAGATGATCAAGGGACTGTCTGTTGTGTTCGCGTGCACATCAGAGGTAACACTCTGCTGCGAAGGCCAATTATTACCAAACTATGTCGTTTCTTGCCATCTTCAATGTAAATTTCAATGTGCGTATATAGCTTTTCGTGTGTAGGCCTAATAAATTTTTTTCGAGTGTTCGTTTTTTTTTGTTTGTCAAGTCAAATCAATATGTTTTACGTCCAACAAAACTACAGCATTTTCCGCAAATAATAATAGACGTACAGCAACAGCACAACAAGTAAATTAGGGAAAATCAAAGTGTGTATTCATCTTGATTTCTGTTTAAATCAGCAAACTTTATAAGTTGCTGTGTATCGATTTTATTTTAGCTTAATTGCCAAGTTTACGCCTTGCTTTTCTATTGGTTAAATTTACTTCTTAAAATTCGTAAATTGTGGGACTGTGTTGACTTTGGGCTTGAAATTTAAAGGAGCTCAACTTTGGGCTTCAATTCTGTCAAATCTTAAGAAATGTTTCTTTCATACCTTTGTTAGAAAGTACAAAGAATATCTAAGAATGCAATATATATAGCTTACTAGAGAACTAATTTAGTTGGAGATTCATCATGCATTCATAGCGAGTGGCTCTCGGCTTATTCGCCATTTAGCTATATTACATACTAATAGTCGTTTATTGTATTTTGTTGCTTTTTTTTTCTCTCAATGTTATTGTACTATGACATGAATATGCAATATGCATGTGTTATGTGCATCCCCAGTATTTGTTTTTACATTGGGATTACATAGACCTATTGTATGAGTGAAATACTTAGCATCAAAGCGTAGCAGACTTTTCGTTGGTAAAACCGTACGATAGAATGACAAGTGTTGATGTTTTGATTGCCTACCATGTTGGCCAATGCATCTCCTGTTGATGTAGGCTACTGTGCTGTACCTTGTCGATCGATGCTTTTATGTCACAGTTGTGACAGTGTAAATATTGTAAATAGACTAGGATAACCTTTCTTTGCTCAAGGTTTTGTTTCGTTTGTATTATTGTAAATATTCTCGTTTCTCATCAACGACATTTCTCTGTCAGCGACATGGCCTAGCGGTACCACGCGGAGGTGACAGATCCTACGTGACGGGTTCGTTTCGCGGCTGGAGCCGATCGCATTTGACATATTTAATGGGTGGCTGCTGACTCGAAGAGCACAAGCTCACTTCGCAGTCTCCCTCAATTACCGTTGAATTTTCTGTTCAATATAATTTGAAAATAACCTCAGTTATTTATCTATTTATTTATTAAGTGAGAGTGCACCAGACCAGGTGAGCATCCTACCGCGCAGTTATTTAGTCTTACCAACTACTGTTTCTTTGATTTGACGCAAGAGCGCTAAAATAAAATTGAATTTGATTTGATTGATTTGTTATAGCAAGCTAACACACGGTGAATTTTTGAGTTTAAATAAGTTTGTTTTTGCGCTTTTCTTCTTAAAAGTCAATTTCTCTTCAGTAGATCGTGAATTAGACGCCTGTCAATCGTGGAAATATTTTTGATTAGTAGGCTATCATCGACAATTAAATTGTTTCTTTTACGTAAGTTTACTGTATTTCTTCTATGAGATCTTTTTCCAGTGTAGGATTAATAATATCCGAGTATTAGTCATGAGCAGCTTTGGGAAATTTTTATCGAAAACAAGTCTTTTCCTGCTGCTGTCTGTGGATATACCGTAGTTTCGTAATGCGTGTTTTCTCTCAACTTTTCCGCTTGCTTTAAATACATCTTGCCTCTGAGTTAACAACGACTTCTTTATGGTCTTTTGTACTTGACTATTAGAAAGAGTCGACCGTATGTGTTTCTTGTTTGATTCTATTTTGTTTAGTAAGCTGCAAGTTTGGTCAGAGTTGTCATTCGGGCTTGTGGAGTTAATCCGAGTTATATTATGGACTATGGAGCTTAGTTTATTAGGGGAAGGTCGGGCAAGTTGATACGGCGGTAAGGTTGATACACACTAAATATTTTTTTCCGCGACACCGCAACAAAGCCCTTTTGATTCCGTAGCAATACCACTCAGCCATCTTGATTTCCATACAAAGTTTGGTAGGCTAAGTTGAAGACGCTTTTAGTCTATGAGAATTTAAGTCAATTTTTCGGCCAAAATGAATGTTTTGTAAAATTTATAAAAAATACATTCGAGTTGCTAGTTTTTTAGCGAGGGAAGGCAAACAGTTTTCTTAGGTTAGTGAAGGAAGCCTAAGCTGTAACGTAAAAATTAATACGATTTAAGAAGTTATATGGACAAAAGAATTTCCAAAATTAGTAGAAAAATTCGTATTGCTCTGCAGCGGGCAAGTTGATACATTATGAAGAGGCTAAGTTGATACGGTGTATCAACTTACCCGCCTAAATTCCTGAAACAATTTTTTTCGAAATTTGTAAGCTCCGGGTCCAAAATCTAACATGTGGTTCACCGACTTTTTCCGCCACCGGTGGGCGCTATAGGCATCCTTATAATGAACGATGTTACTTGGTGCAGGCCAAATTGGTGAGCTTGCCAACTAATTACACAGTTGTTCTTTAGAATGATTTATAAGTACAAAAAAAAAAAAACAGAGGTGATACTCCTGCTCCTGAATTTGCTGCAGCTGCTGCTGAAATGCAGAATGGCACATCGCTGCGAAAAGCTGCACGCAATCATAATATCGACGAGATTAGATGACATTGAAGCAATACATCAACAAATTAAAAAGCAACGAGTCATCCTCCATGGGGTACTCATCCCATTAAAAAGTTTTTATAGAAAAGATGGGTAGCGACTTGGCCACTCATATTATAGATCTAAGTGAGCGTTTTCATGGGTTGACTTCCGAAAAAGTTAAAGAGTTAGCCTATGAATTCGCTATGGTCAATAAAATCAACATTCCGGTTTCTTGGAAAACTAACAAAAAAGCGGGAAAAGATTGGCTCCTGTCTTTTATGGCTGAATACAAATTGAGCGTTCGCCAACCGGAAGCTACGTCTTTGGGACGAGCGACAGTGTTCAATGCTCATAATGTCTCGCTGTTTTACAGCAACTTATCGAATGTAATGAGTAGACATCAATTCCCTCCTAATCGTATATTAAATTCGATGAAACCGGCTGCAGCACAGTACAAAACCCTGCCAAGGTGATAGCCCGTTAGGGAACACATCAGGTGGGCTCGGTAACTTCCGGAGAAAGAGGCAGGACCGTCACAATGGTTGGGGGGATAAATGCCGCTGGCAGTACTATCCCTCCAATGATTATTTTTCCTCTTTCGCAGATCGCCTCTCATTTGGGAACAATTGTCGGTGCAAACGCTCCTCCGATGTCCAAATGTTCATGTTTTTCAACTGGATGGATGACGGAGGAGTTGTTTCTTTCCTATCTGCACCACTTTAAAGATTATGCTCAGTGCAGCATTGAGAACAAATGTTTGTTAATATAGGACAACCACTCTTCGCATATATCCGTGCAAAGTTGTAAATTTGCCAAGGAAAATGGAATTGTTCTCCTCACAATTCCACCACACACTTCCGGTAAACTCCAGCCGCTAGATAAATGTGTTTACGGGGCCTTCAAAACGAAATACAACAGAGCGATGGATGATTGGCTTCGCTCCAATCCAGGAAAGACCTGCACAATTTATACGGTGCCAGAAATTTCTAAAAGGGCTTTTCTTTCAAGTTTTACTCAGCTAAATATCATCTCAGCATTCAGATCAACAGGAATTTTCCCTCTCAACCGGGACATATGGAAGGAATGTGACTTTCTTCCTTCAGCTCTGACAGATCGACCTAATCCTCTGGATGCCAATGAGCAAAGCCTTTCCTTGGAAGCGCAAACGGAGCATAACGGTATTGCGGCTGAAGTGCATGGATCAGACCTTGTATCACGTGAAGCAAATGACGGTAATTCAGATAGTGTAGCTACTACTTCTTTGCCTACCACATCAAGCATTCTAGACAGATCGAATCCGGGTTTTGGTGCTACCTACATTTCTCCAAGCTCATTGCTGCCGCTGCCTAAATGTGGGCCGAGGAAGACCAATAAAAAACAGCGAAAAGGGAGTACACGCATACTCACAGACTCTCCGGAGTTAAAGAAGCTAATTATCAGCAAGCAAAACAGCTGCAGAGTCAAACAGAAGAAACGTAAAAAAGTGGTAGAAAAAAGAAGCAGAAAAGAAACTAATGACCAAAAGAAACGTCCAACGAAGAAAAGGAAAATTAGTTCAGCGAAGAAGGTTCTCTTCGACAGTTCAGAAAGCGAGTGCAACGAAGAAATAAAATATGATAGTGACGAAGATGAATGCGAGACGATAGAAGAAGAACAATGGTTTTGTGTTTTGTCATCATGGGCGTCCGCAGGGGGAAGGGGGGGCAAGAGGAGGCACTTGAGGGCAAGAGGGGCAAGAGGGGGCCCTGAAAAACCAAAAAAGTTGAAAAAATACGCATGAAAAAATGCAAGTTGAGAAACTACACAAAAAGTTGAAAAATACAGATGAGTTTACTACAAAATGAATGAAATAACAAAACATTTCTCAATAATCTGTTTAATTAAAGCAGGGGTGGGCAACTTTCTGGTGATACTGGGCCACAAATTATAAATATAGGCTTCCAGCGGGCCGCAGTTTTTAGAAAAAAAAAAACACTTCTTGGCAGGAGTAATACTAAAAAAGGGTCTGTCGCGTGAAAAAGAGGTCTCTGAAATGAAAGATGACTGGAAAAACAAGATCTTCAGCCTGGAAAATAGCGTTCACAGCAGTTCGTGTGTTGATTGGGTTTGAACTTGATCGCAAAAAAACAGGTTTCGGAACCAATTGGCTATTAGCACATGCTTTGGCGGGCCGCAGGTTCGCTCCTCTCAATTAAAGCATAAAAGAGTTTGTCTAAACGCTGCTGTCTAAATTTGTCCGGCCGTACAATGAGTGGAAACTCCACCCTTCACACATCATTGAAACTGGTTTTACGTTTAGGCATGCTGTTACCAAGGCCAGTGCTAAGCTCGTTAGAAAATATTGGTACAGGTCCCGAGCATCATTTTACGTTGATCAGTACGAGTTATTGCTCGATACTGAATTCATTTTTTGTTCTCTGCATGATTCCATTCGTTAGGTTACTTTCTTGTCTATCAAGGCCGTATGCAATAGTACATACTATCGCATTCTATTCAGGTCAACAGACATGGCGATTTATCTTTTGTCATGACGCAAAGACTAGAAAAGTGTCTTTGTGTCAAATGCTACTCTTCAGTCAAACCACAATCGGATAGACTAGTGGAAGATAAGCAGGCGCACACTTCGCATAAGATGAAGAATTCGGTTAAAAGTGTTTGTGCGTCTTTTTTATTGATCTTCAATCTCAAATCTTGGTTATACTCGTGGTATTACCCAGAAGCTGCGTGCAACGAGTGGCGAAGACCATCTCCGTAACTTAGCGCGTGAGCAACTTAGCTTCGAACTCCGAAGAAACGTGGCGAGCCATTGGCGGTGGCCGTGAACAGCATTGTATTCGATTTGACAGGTCGGATATCGAACCCCAGATCTCTGACTTTGAAAGCAATATCGCTACTGCTACACCAATCAGCCGATTACCAATCCGTCATGTGGACGTACGTATACTAGCAAATTCACGCGGCAACAGCAGCATGTCCAATTTTACTTTTTGCATCTTGTATAGAAAAATTCTGGTTTTTGCCTATATACCGAGTATCATATCTTGTATCTCGTATCTTGTGAAACAAATTTGGACTTTTCAAGGGACAAATTAATGTTTCGACTATAACAAAAGTCTATAACAAAATATAACAAAATGACGAGACTATAACAAAATGACGAACAAAATGACGAGACTTTTGTTATAGTCGAAATTTGGACTTGTTGCTGATGTGCTACTTGTACTAGAGATGTCGCGGACACACAAATTATGTCCGCAAGCTGCGCTGCAACCGCAATTTGTTGAACAATTTTAGTACCGCACCGCGCTGCACACCGCAGTTTTTTAGGATGTTGTTAAGATCACACATACTTAATATAATTATAACAGCCAACTGAATTCTAAATTGGAGTGTAGAATTATGACGCATCACGAATAGAAATATACTTTGCGCAGCACGCCTCTACTACGCGGCAGACGTTTTACTCCACTACGCGGCACGCTGCAATTACGCCGCAAAAAAACGATAAAAGCGGCAGCGCAAGCTGCGCTGCGCGGTTGACATCTCTAACAGGTACGCCTTGATGGCAGAAACTGCGCTGCCGGTACATTGCAATAAAAAAATTGAGCAGCACTGATTGATAAGCCGTAGCTATAAGTTTGATTTTCAGAGCTCAAACTACTTTTTATTTTGACATTTTGGGTCAGAACGTCGCTATCGGTGCGGGAAGTCTGGGGTTCGATTCCCGAATTGGTCAAATCGGACACAGTATCGCTAACGGCTCACCACCGTTGCGACGTTTCCTTGAAGGTCAAGCAGCGGAGACGGGCCCCGCCACTCGTTACACACTTCGGCGTAATAGCGCAAGTATAGTGAAGATTTGATTGTTTTGAAATGTAAGCATCAAACCAACCACATATAACAAGACCTAAGAAAACAATGCAAAAAGAAAGTTGTTTTAACAGACTGTCAAGCCTAGTGGCACATAAATTGATTTATGTCCGCATAATGCACAATAACATGAAAGAAGAGTTCTGCACGTACGGTATCGGCCGATGCCGGACGTATGGTCAGTTGGTCACCCTATCACTGACACTTACCTGACGATAGCTTTCACTAAGATGGCCAACTCGAGAATGTTTTTGCCCCCCCCTGCATTTTTTTCTGCGTACGCCCATGTTTGTCATATTTGTGCTCAACCATATGACAACAGCAAGGCTGGAGAAGTGTGGGTCCAGTGCCAATGTAGTGGTTGCCAAAGGCGTCGGTTAACGAGGTCTAGTAATTTAGATTCTCGGCATTGTGATGGATGGGCTCACAAGCTATGTACCGATAACTCTCGTAACTTTCTTTGTTATTCCTGTGAATAAGCTTTTCACAGTTATGCTAAGTTAGATTTTGTTTTAGAGTTTGTGCCTTGTGGTGTTTGTTTTCTGTTTTTGTTAATGTTTTTGTCTCTTTTTTATGTTGTTTCTAAATTATGAACATACCGTACACGAAGTAGACTTGAGTTGCAGGAACTTTGGAGTTCAAAGGGGGTCAAACGAAGAAGCAGCCTAAATTTATGATTTTACTAACTATTTTAACGCGTTTATAATGAAGTTAAATTTTTTTTTTCTAAAAAATGTTAACCTACACTGTGTTGGCGCTGAATAGCTATATTTATAGTTTTAGTACGAAGTGCGTTTTAACTTTAACATGAACTTAATTGTTTAATTCAGTAATTCAGATGTAGGCCTACTCTAAACGTTTCAATTGCATTTATTATTGCAACTGTATAATATAAATATGTTTAATGAAGTTGCGTTTGTGTTTAAATATTAAAATTTAACATGATTTTGTACATTTTTTTCTTTGCAATATCAGAGCTAAGAGCGTATCAACATGCCCGCCCGCCTGTATCAACTTACCCGAGGGGTCGGGTAAGTTGATACATTTACAAAAATATTTTTACGCCTCAAAAACTACCCCTAAGAATCGACATAACAAAAGAATGTCCCGACGTAATATCACCCCCATCTAGTGCTTTCTTATAAAATAGAATTGAATGCAATAGCTAATGTAATATTCAAAATAATTCAAAAATAGTAAAAAATGTATCAACTTACCCGACCTTCCCTATTTGGCAGTTGGCAATGGCATGTTAGCTTGAAAAATAAATTTCCACGATAGGACTCAGATTTTCAAGTTTGTTAATTAGCACTTAAACAGGTTTCGTAGCGGATACCGATTCTTAAATTTGTCGATTAACAGGCATCGGAGCGAATCCGGGTTCTCAAGTTTGTCGATTAACAGGCATCGGAGCGGATCCGGAGTATTACTCTTTGGACTCGGAGTGGATTCGGAGTCGATTTTTTGTGAATCCGCCCAACTCTACTTTCAACCTAAGAAGTCGACACTCGACAATGCGGCTTAAATTTGAAACTGAACTACTTTCTAGTTTTCTACAGTAAAAACTACTCTGGTAGCATTACTTTACATTAAAAATATTTCAATAAAAGTAGTGCTTAAATATCAGGGTATAGGCTGCTAGTTAACTTCTCTTTAGCGTAAGGTAGACAACAATTTCCTAAAAACACATTGATGCATTTTAAACCGTGTGAGAAAAATTATTGCTGCTGCAAGTCTGCATGCTGCCGCCTCTGCTACTACTGTAGTCTAAAGGTAAGTGATCTGGGACAGAGGTTTTCAATACCTGTGGGCGATGGCCCACCAGTGGGTCACGGCCCTGTTTTCAGAGAGCCACAGAGCTTGACTTGAAAACAACATTAGCATTCCTTAATTATGTCATTGTGTTTAGTTTGTCCTTTTTAGTAAAGTTTTTGGGTCACCGTCATATTTTATCATTTTAGAGCAGGCATGGGCAACATACGGCCCATTTTATACGGCCCATTTTATGCGGCCCGCCGGCACGTACAAAAATATAAACACCTACCGT
Source organism: Trididemnum miniatum (assembly GCA_964006365.1). Classification (NCBI taxonomy): domain Eukaryota; kingdom Metazoa; phylum Chordata; class Ascidiacea; order Aplousobranchia; family Didemnidae; genus Trididemnum; species Trididemnum miniatum. The sequence goes on from OZ023233.1 coordinate 2,069,784, forward strand.
GAATCAAGCCGAGGGCCTTTGTTTTCTTTGCTTTTCACTGATATTATTGTTTTTTTTTTTGCTCTTCCAACCAGTGCGGCCCTAATGTTGGCAGTTGTTTGTGATATTGAATACGATTCATCCAATAATCCAGCCCGCCAAGGACTTCATTTTCCCACATATGGTCCGCCGAACAAAAAAACTGCCCACCCCTGTTTTAGAGGCTCATGAGCAAAAAGAGATTGAAAAACCCTGTTTTAGAGGGCCATGAGCAAAGAAGGTAGAAAAACCCTGATTTAGGAGAACCGAACTGTGACCATTATAATAAATACACGAAAATGAACAAGAGTCGGACAACTCTATTATGAGAATTCTGCGAGCATAATGAAGATTTGATTTTTGTAAGTTCAGGCTAAAATGTGATTTCTCGCCTAACAATTCCAGCTTATACTGTACTAATACAACAATGTCTACGAAGTTATCACTCCAATTTCTGCGTCCAGCTAGAAACTTACAGTATGTCCAAAAATTGTACTAGTGAGGAAAAGTCAACGAAAAGTTGCAATTTATCAAATCCTCGTTATACTGGCGGCGTGTAAGGGTCCGTATCAGCGGCTTAGCGCTTGAGCAACGCAATGCCGAAGAAAACGTCACAGGTGACGAGCCGTTGACGACACTTTGTCCGATTTGAGAATTGAACCCAAGACCTCCGGCGTCGATAGCGAAATATTTAACCACAACCCAGCCGATAATGCCAAGAAACAAACTTGGGCGAAAACAGCTAAAATACCAACGCCCGGGTGTTTTGAGCTGTTTCTTGGCTCTGATGTTTGTAGCTAAATTGCTAATAAACTCGTTAGTGATTGATTAATTATTGCTGACCTGTTTCAATTTGGACTTTGTTTGCCATATTGTGTGTACTGCTGCCTCGTTTCGACGGTTGTTTGTGTAATCGTTAATGCTTGATAACCACTGATCTTTTTCAATTTAGATTCTCGGAAGCATTGGGATCAAAGCAAACAGAAAAAGATCAAAATGAAATGGTGTTGAACGAATTGAAAACGACAGTACAGGCAAGGATATCGGCATTGCAGGTGCGTTGTTTGAACAAACACAAACTTGGCGGTAAAAGATATCAAGGTGTTCATCACTTCACTCTTCGGTTAATTTCAAACCTAAAACTCTTTTAAAATACTCTTCCCTACACTTTCGATAGTATGCCGAAGTGCGTGACGAGCGACAGAGCCTATCTCCGCGGCTTAGCGCCGGAGCAACTATAGTTCCATAGAAACGTCACAGCGGTGGGGAGCCGTTGACGAGCCAGTCTCCGGTTTTACCGGCCTTCCCAACCGTTAGCGATGTCTTTAACCACTAAGCTATTCTGCCAGTTAGAACTTTTTGTACAAGTATTGAAGTAATGATAGGTTAGCATCACAAAACCAGCATACAGCTACAGATTAGCATTTGATTCCAAATCTGGTCTAACGATCAACACAAAAATGTTTACTGACTCGTATGACTGTGCAGTGGTTATTAGAGAACGTTGTTAGAAAAAGAACCGAGCTAATCTAAATTTAACGTTTTAACCTCATAGGTAACCAATCATTGTACGTCATAAAATATAATATTGCAAATCCGGGCCTCTGAAATGCATACTTAGCGGAACCAGGGGGATCCCGGCACCGTCTTATTATGCTGATGATGAGGGCAGCTAAATCTTCAGGTGTCGAAACGTCAGAAATCAAACCTACACGCCGAAGCGTGTAACGAGTGGCGGGCACATCTCCGCGACTTAGCGCCTGGGCAAAGTGGGCATTGCAGCTCCGAAGAAACATCGCAGCCGTGGCAAGGCGTTGGCGACACTTACCCTGTCCACGTGTCTAATTTTAGCACGCCAAAAGCCGGCAAACTTTTTGCATCATAATCAAATATTTGATGTCATAATCAGTAATCACTTTTTGCAATTATGACTTCAAAAATTTGGTTATGATGCAGAAAGCCCGGGCTTTTGGCCCACTTTTAGTGGACATGTAGACAGGGTAACTGTGTCCAATTTGACTGGCCCAGGAATCGAACCCGAAACCTCTCGCGCGGATAGCGATGTTTTTAACCACTACATCAACCGGCTGTTCATGTAATCAAGCAGCTTATACCCTCAGTTAGTGGTTGAACCAGTCAGAGGCGTTATTCAAAACTTGCACCATGGTCAGGCAATGAATGAGTTTATTCAGGCCTGGCCATAAAAAAATGAAATCTTAGTAATATTTGCATTGTTTCTGATAAATGTCTTCTTGTTTAGAATCCACCAAATTGCTCACAATCCAAACTACTTTTATGCCACGCGTTAAAAGGACATGGATTCGCAAGTTTGATGCATTTATTGGGAGAGTGTTTTTTAATTGCACTTGGAACCAACCGAACAATGGTGACGTTGTTAGACGAAGATTGGTTCGCCGATTTATACCAAGTTATAACACCACTGTCTGCTATTGAATGCGACAAGAGAAAGGCAGAGAATGCGGCGCAGTGGAAAGGTAAATGCGTGAGTTGGACTCCTGATGTCCGAGGTTGTGAAATGCCACTTAGCTTTTACTTCGCTCGTGAGGGCTTATCTTTGGTGGCCGATTATAAATCAAATCCTCATTGTACTCGCGGTTTTAGGCCGAAGCGTGTAACGAGTGGCGGAGTCCATCTCCATGGCGTAGCGCCTGAGCAACACAGTTACGAAGCCTTGATGTCACATGCTGAAACACAAAAAGGTTACTTCAAAAATTTCGAACTGGATTTTCCGAGATCACAAAACGCAAAAAAAAATTGAAATTAGTTTATTTTGCGTGCTTCGCAGTTTGAGCTTAGAATACTTTCCTCATTGCTTATGTAAAAAATGGTACAAAAAATTTCCGGGCATTGAAGCTTGGTTTAGATGAAATTTCCTTATACAGTCGAACCCGGTTAATTGCATAGTCAGTTTGACAAACATTCACATGCGATTAAGCGGATTATGCGTATATACGAAGCGCGAATGACAGAGATTTCGAAATGACAACCACGTGATTTTGTTCTGAATCGGCAATTGTCTTTGAAGAAACTTAATCACATCACACGCTGCGTCACTTTTGATCTCTGATCGGTGGTGATGTTGGTTCTGGTGAAGTTGGCAATCGGCGAGTTCATTTAGGCATTAAAGCAGTTTGTTTATGCTCAGAAAGTCGTGCTTTTGACATAAAGGTCTGTTGCACAATCCGCTTAATTGCATAAAATACCATTCAAATCTATTCAATTCAGCGGATTTTGCAATAAACCGTCATGCGATTAACCGAATTATTTTCTTAGCAAACGTTTGATGGTGGTTTGGAATTTGTGATCTTCGTGCTATAAAACGGAATACGCATTTATCCGCCTTGCAATTATGCGGATTCAACTGCATAGAGAAATGATGGTAGTGAAGGAAATTCCGCGTGGGGAAGAAAAATTTTCATAGGCCTATTCAACAACTAGTAACCCCACAACAAAAATGCGCAAAAAATGGAGCGCCGTTTGGAAAAAAAATATATACGCTTTGTTAACCATGTTTTTTGAGCTTATTTAGACCATAATTTGTCCGATATATATATATACTGTAGGAAATATCCGACTTCTTTTGGCGGGGCGCGTGAACCAGAGTTGTCAACGGACCAAAGATGTAGAGCCCGACCCGACCCGAACCCGATGTTTCAAGTCCGACCCGAATCCGAATCCTCATCTATCGGCCAGACTGAGCCTGATTTAAACCCGAAATCAAAATCAACGCTTTAAATTTTGAATAAATTTTAATTTTAAAAGAAAATGAGTTTTACCCATCCACAGTCACACCAGTTACAAACAGCAACATTTATACAAGGTGTTCTTTTTGCTTTATTCCAGCAATCGTAAAAACCATATCATTCTATGAAAATGTCGATTTTACTCCGGCGTCGCGCCCGATTGAAGCCCGATAGTTTTTTTAAATGCAAGCCCAAGCCCAATTGACAACTGAAGAAATATCGCAGCGGTGGCGTGCCATTGGGGACACTGTGTCCTATTTGACCAGCCTGGTAATCGAACCCCAGACCTCCCAGCCGGTAGTGATGTTCCTAACTACTAATTTAATCGGCGGTGCCCGTAGGCATTTATCAACCTATTTTACTAAATGCTGACCAATTTGATATGATTGGAGGCAGAAACAAACTCGTTGTCGCATATTGTTGTACAGTGTGCTTGAAGGATGTTTGGACCATGGTACAAAAATGAGTATGATTATAATGCAACCGCAAAAAAAGGGCCTTTCATTCTCGGCGTGAGTCTCTGGAGTCGTGTAGGTGATGTTTCCCTCCTTTTTAGGCCAGTCATCCATAATGTCCGTTGCAGAGTTGATTGCACTATAGTCCGAATTTATCGTTTACTTGTGAACAATATTATACAGTACCTTATTATGTTCTGTGTTATGTAACCGCACTCCTTCTTGTTTAATTATATTCGTCGTGCACGATATGCAACCTGCCAGTTGGCATGTAGTGGTAGCGGCATCACAGTCAGTATAGGCGGTTTGGGTTCAAGTCGTGGGCCGGTCAAACCGGACGCAGTGTCGCCATCAGCTCGCCACTGCTGCGATGTTTCTTCAGAGCTATGTTGCCCAAGCGCTAGGTCCCGGAGATGGGCCCCGCCACTCATTACAGAATTCGGCGTAACACCGCGAGTAGCCCAATGAAAATTTGATTTTTGATACAAGATTACAGTATGTTTAGATGTGATGAACGATGCAAATTCTGCAAGTGTTGATGTGGTTAAAGTGACAATGTTTCGCCATCATGATCCAACGTTTTATCCGTTCAAAATGCCGCCATCAATCGCAGGTTTGTGTTGGTCCACTAGCGCATGTGCAAGGCTGGTCTGTAATTGTCAACAAATGAAATCATTTCCAACCGAAAATTTAGGGTGAGAGCTGAGTACATCAGGACAAGCAGGGGCGTTGCGAAAAATTTTAGAAGGCAGGAACATTGACAATGAAAGCCATAAAAAGAGTTCGGCATATTTCAGCCACTTGGCCAACTTTATTGCTTTTAGTTATTCGTATGGTTATTGATGTTATGTATGAGCAACGAATAAAATTCTGTTCTGTTTTACTGAAAGGCAAATTCAAAAAGAGGGAGGCATGGCACAATTCGCCCTTAAATAGGCTACAGCGAACAAGTAGTAGAAAAACTACGATGTTTTGGCATAGTTCAGATTAGGTTTCGACAAAACTGGGTGGGGAGGCAACACCTTGGTGCCCCCTGGCTTCGCCAATGAATTTAAATGTAAACTGCACGACACACGCTACTCTGACAGCACTGCTGTTGGTGTCATTTTTAATTGTTGAAACGTCCAATTGCAAGTATTGTTTGGTCTTAATCTGTTTTCACCCCATTAAGCTGTGTTCACTCAAGGAATTGTTTTGAAAACCAGCAGAAAGGGGCAGGTTTTGCACTTTTTTTCCTGCGTCAATCAGAGCTGCAAACTCGTAAACATTTTTAATCGACTTTGAGTTCACCAAAAATTTGCAAGTCTAGTTCAAGTTCTTCGTTGTTAGTTTTTCGAGTTTAGGTTCCAGTTCGAATTCAATAATTTCTACCGGGTTTATTCTAATTTCAAGTAGTTTTTATCGGATTCAGGCTAAGTTCAAGCAAATTTGTCAAGTTTAGTTTAAAACTGCATCAGCTTGTTTCAAGATCAAGCTCGAGTTTGGCAAAAAAAGCCGAGTTTTACGAGTTTTAGTTAAAATTTGAGTTCGCAGTCCTGATTTCAAGTACCATCACGTCAAATGACAGCCCACCGGTATGCTCAACTAATAGGAGTTGCAGGCACCAACTTTTCCTGAAATAATTGCATTGATTAAAGCTTAAGAATATCTTTGAAAAAAGCTGTTTTCGCATCAGGCTTCAAGAAACGCTTCGTTTTAACTCTTTTGTGTAGCTTTAAAAAAAGTTGTTTGTCCCAGAAACTGTTACGAATCCGCGGCTGTGCGGAGTGCATTTATCTCCAGACAAATGCTGCCTGCAAGTCGGAAAGATGTTCCTGAAGCCATTCAAAAGAGTTTTCTCATCTATGAGTATAAGTGGCACTGTGATAGTCGGTACGTAGGAAGAACAACCCAACCTGTACAAGATCGCATCAAGCAGTATGTTCCGAAATGGCTACGACAACACATAGGCTCTCAGCGAATGCACCCTGAACGAGCGTGCAAGCGAAGACAACCCACTCCAGAATGAGATTCAGCAATTGGACAACACTTATTATAAAACGGCCAATGTGCTGCCTATTGCAATGAAGATCAATTTTTTATACTGGACACGACACGCGCTCCTCTTCATCTCAGTTTGCTCGAAGCCAGCTGCGTCAGAGTATGCCGATCTAATCTATGCAAACAGAAAAAGTTTATCTATGCTTTTAAACTGGTTAAATAGAATTTAGCTTCGTACGGCTTGTCCAATCAAAGCCCTTGCACTCGATTGGCCACTGTAACATCGCTTACAGACGCCTTAAATTATTCTTAATCAAACACCAGACCATGGTTCTCGTTCTCGCTTTGACGCGATTACCCACTGACGAGTACGTGACGAAAAGCTTTTGGGACAAACAGTGTTTTTGAAAGCTGTTCTTAAGTTCTGTACAGCCAATCATTCAAATCTTTTAGAACCTTTGCAATGTTGCCATGGCGACCCGAATGCATGGTGGATGGGGCAAATGATGAAATATTTTGTGAGGCCCCAACCTTGGATGGAAATGGAAATTCAAAACACGAAAGACAAGATTGGGTATTCTCACCCCATTGTTGGGTAAATAGTATTGTTTACGGATTAATGTGTTCTAATAAATTGCTTGTTTGTTTAGTTGCATGTTTATCGAAACGCCATAACGAGCTCGCTTAGGAGTTTCCGACCATCTATCTACCACACCAAGATGGGGAAATCCCACCTAGTGTCTTTGCCAAAGATACAATAAGTAAACTTGCCGGCTTGTTCTCCGTACTGTCCCTTTAATACTGAGCGTCAAGCAGGGAAGCGGTGGATACAAATATTTTACAATCATTGGTTTGACCGGACTTGCATCAAACCCATTAAGTTCACAACTTCAGACGCAGACGCTCTTTCCACTTTACCATCTGAGCTGTTAAATAATGTTTCGGTTAATTTTTCAGCTTGCATATTCGTCGCACGGACAAAATAAGTGAAGCAAAATATCAACATTTAGAGTCTTACATGTCTCATGCAATAAAGTGGTATGATTGTAACTATGCGAGGAAAGGTGTGAATGTAATCAAGAAAATTTATGTGGCCACTGATGACCCGAATGTTATCGATGAAGCTGAAGCAAAGTGAGTGAATATTGAACTGAAATTATTTGTTGTTAGCTCAGTTGATAAACACATCAATATCTAATGAAGGTCTGAGGTTCGATTCCCGGGCCTGTCGAATCGAACACCGCGTGCTATGTTCTTCGGGGCTGCGTTGCCCAGACGCTAAGCCGGGAAGCTAGGTTCCGCCATTCGTTACATGCTTCGGCGTAATAGCGCGAGCATAATGAAGATTTGATTTTTGGGGGGATCAATTTTAAACGATGCTGTCTTGGCTGGGATGCGAACGCGAAGCATTTATAATCGAGAGCACTAACAATTTGCAAGTCTGGGACTTTGTTTTTAAAATTTCGAATTGGACTATAGTCGTCGCGCGGACAAACTTAAGAGCTTAAGCAGTTTTTGTCGAATTTACATGAAGTTGAAAACTCGAAACCCACCTTACTGCATGAAGCTACTACCACAATCCTCTGATTTGACAAAGATAACATACTTAATTTTTGTTTTGGCAATGTGGGCAAGAATTTACTCTTAAAAATCTTCTTTGATATTTAGTTATCCTGACTTTGTGTTTCTACATGACCCATATCTAACTGAACACTGGATGGAGAAACCGGATCGTTTCAGCAAGCAAGGTGTCCTCGGGGTGGTGACTGACTTGATTTTGTTGAAAGAAAGTGATTTTTTTGTCGGAACGTTTTCATCAAATGTGAGTGAGATTAATTGCAGAAAGCCTCTACTTGCTGCCCCCTACGGCATACTCCTATCTACTACCTCTACTCCTTATCTACTACCTCTACTTGCTGCCCCCTACGGCATACTCCTCGGGGCGAGTGCCCTCTCTCCTAGGCAAGCCTGTTCCTGCTCGCATGTGAATCCCCAATCTTACCTCGTTGCATCGCATGTTTTGGCGTTACTGCTAGTTCGAATTAACAATTACGCAACTTCAAAAATCTCTCTATTTTAACCTATTGAAATTACTGTAACTAACCTTAGTCAACAGTTTTTTTTTTAATTTTCAGTGAAAATATGAAAGGACTCATTCAAATGCATTATTTAAGGAGCCTAAACCGTTTATAATTGCAAGTTCATGGCGTATGTAAAGTTAACAATGCTTAGAACTTCTGAGGAAGTATTCTAAACATTCTACCAGTTGGACCATGCTCTCTACCCGGCGTGGTGGTCCAGTCTTTCGAAAAGCTTACAAATATAAGATTGCAGATCACAAAGAATAAGTGGACATGCAGTACTTAGATAGTTTATTCAAGATCCGTGATTTGAACCACGAGCCAACCAACCAATGCTTGGCATGGGTTTGTCCGCATTAGCGTGGGTGAGCCTGAAACGCTTAGGAACGAGCGTAGTCGATTTTGCTTGACCATGCACAGATGGGGTCTTGCTCCTTCACCGGAATGCGAGGTCGGCACAATTGAGCAAACAGAAGATCACATGATCTCCATTAGGCCGATACTTCGTGCAACAGGGGATCGCGTGGTCTGTTGCCACTGAATGAAGATACCGGAAGCTGGTTTACAACATTACTGCTAGTTTCTGATACGGTTCTAGGTAACAATGTGAAGTGTTTAAACTCGGATTTGATTTCGAGTCGGGTCCAACCAATGCCTTTAAAACTGGTGTGCACGCTTCCTTGCTTGATGCTCAGCATTTAACGAACAGTGTGGAGAACAAGTTCGCAAGTTTACTTGTGCCCAAGGGAAAGGCACGTAGCGGGCATCTTTGAGTGGTAGACAGATGGTTGGCAACTCCTAAGCGAGCTTGTTATAGCGCTTTGGTCGCTTTCTCGTGATAGGAGGATAAATATGCAACTGCATACAATGATGAAAGGATAGAATCTGCCTCAGAGCTGTATGTGCTTAATCCTTACGGGATACTCGACTAAACGACAACGATAAGTAATAATGCTGTGCAATTGTTTTTAACAGCTTGGAAGACTTGTTCATGAACTACGTCAAGCAGATGAAGACAAAACATTCGATGCAGTCTCACTCGACTACGGTTATTTATATCACCGAGGTTACAAAATGTGGCACTTGGCAGTGGAAAATCATGAATCGCAAGATGGCCAAATAGAACTGAAAGCAGGAGATAAAGTTTTCATTGATAGACACAAATCGAATTTAATAAACGGTTTCGGTGAAAACGAACGGACAAAAAAAACGGGCAAGTACCCAATTAGTAAAGTTCGGCCTTATGTTAACGCAATATTTTACCCTGGATTCATGTGAAACAAATTTTAAGTGTAGAATTAGGCGTAATCAGAGAATGGTAACCCGTCACTAATCAGCAGGTGGGTAGATTTATTTCCTCTTCGAGTGTAACAAAGCCTTCAAAAAATGATACTATGTCTGCTTCGACTTGTTTTAGTAAAATATGCTTTTTTTCTAGTAGTTTGAGTCTTCCTTAACTCATACGTATAAGCAACGACGTTCAAATTGCAAGCGCTATAGTTATTCGATTTAAAGCTGATCATTACGGTGATGATTGAAAACGTTTTTTTCGGAATTTCAAAACTCCTGATGTAAGATAGAATCAACTTTTTTAAGTATACAACGAAATTGGGATTGATTTTAATTTTGTTAGATAAAGATCCCCCATTTAATGATTTTTGCACCCCATTTTTCATTTTTTGGCCATCTTTTGCCAACCATAAGTTATTGCAGCAAATTATGTACTTATAAGTTTATGGGGACGATGCTTCTTGTGATTTGACAGCTTTAAAAAAATTGTTCAAAACGGATAATCAGGGCCAGAGATGTAAGCAACTTGTGTTAGGTTCAAAACAAGCTCAAAAAGAACAAGTTTATTCAAATAGATGGATTCACAACTTGAATCACAGATAAGATCACACACAATAGATCACAGATAATCCACAGGTTCGGTTACAGATTTACAGATAAATTCAACAACTTGAATCAAAGATTTCCATCAAGGACAACATATATATTCAAAGGATAACTAGCTCACAGGTTCACAGATAACTAGCTTACAGACAGCTAGTTCACAGATAGCTAGTTTACAGATAGCTAGTTCACAGATAGCTAGTTCACAGATTCTCAGATAACTAGCTTACAGATAGCTAGTTCTCAGATAACTAGCTCACAGGTTAACAACAAACAGCTTACCTAGTTATTAGATAATTAGATTAAGAACAGTTTTGTGCCTTATTCAAATAGAAAGAAAAAACACATTAACAGTACCTTGATAACACGAGAAACTTGGATATAAACAGTTTAGCACACGAACTTCAACTTAACTCAGTCACATGGCGAGACAGCAAACAAAGGACACTGAATTAACGAAAAACGGATAGCGGATCGTGGATTAAAAAAGGAAATGTCATGTTGGACACAACACACTCCCCCCTAAATAACTGGTAGGGGGTACGAACAGTTATTGATAAACAAAATGTGTACAACATAGCAAACTGCAAATTAGCCTAACACAAGAAAAGAAATTGAGAACGTTCATTCAACAGCTTCAAGCAAGCAAAGCTTGCGAATATCTCGGAGGAGTGTGGTCTCGGCGGTGCGCACTCGGGCACGCCTAACTAAGTTATCCCGGTCGGGAAATACCTCCTCGACAATGGCCTTAGGCCAGCAACCTCGAGGGGATGGGCGATCAGCAACTAACACAACGTCGCCAACACACAAATTCCTAGCAGGCTTAAGCCATTTTTGTCTTTGCTGAAGCAACGGCATGTACTCCGCAAGCCATCGCTGCCAGAATTGATTCACCAAATATTGGGTAGATCGCCATGAACGGCGGTAACCATCTGCCTTAATAAATTCATCGGGTGCTAAGAGGGCATCAAGACGGCCCAACAACAAGGCACTGGGAGAAAGTGTATTAAGGTCACCAGTGTCGCTACTGACCGGTGTTAGCGGCCTGTCATTTACAATTCGTTCCACTTCCACCATAAAGGTGGCAAGCTGGTCTTCTGATAAAATGCGATCACCAGTGAGCATACGCAAAACCTTGCGAATAGTTCGTATCATCCGCTCCCAAATGCCACCTTGGTGGCTTGCCGCGGGAGGGTTAAGATGCCAGTTCACACCTTTACGTAGAAAAGCAGCATGTACAACGTCACAATTTAGCCTACGCACAGCTTCCCGCATTTCACGTTCAGCTCCAATAAAATTACTACCGTTATCACTATAAATGTCGGAGGGAAATCCCCGGCGACCACAAAATCGACAAAACACATTCATGAACGATGAGGTGTCAAGCGCAAAAGCAATTTCAATGTGAAGCGCCCGGGTCGACATGCAGCTGAACACACAAGCATAACGTTTAAGATTATTGCGGCCTTGCTTGATGATTATGGGCCCGAAATAATCCAGGCCTACATGCTGAAATACACAAGCACTGGGCGTAACACGACAAACAGGTAGAGGTGACATTAGCTGTTCACCAACTTTAGCTTTCCACAAACGACACTTTCGGCAATTGCGCAACACACGCTTAACAGTGGCATGGCCCTTGACAATCCAAAATTTCGTTCGGATATTAGACAATACATGCAAGGTGCCGCTATGACCGGCCAAACAATGATAATGGTTCACAATTAATTCAGTCACAAGATGGTTACTTGGCAACAAAATTTGATCCCTACAATCAAAGGGCAAATTGGACCGCTGTAAACGGCCTCCAACACGAATAATGCCGTCATCCATAAACGGATGCAGCTTGCCAAATTGCTTAGAAACAACACGATTAGATTTCGAAGAAGATGCATTGACAGAAGCACACAGATTATTATACAGCTCGGGAAAAGAGCTTCTCTGCACTACTTTCACAACGGCTAAACTCGCCGATTCAATTTCAGCATTACACAAACGGGGCACAGTATTAATTTGGTCCGATTCCTTACCACACAAACGTTTAGACAAATTGCTCATAAACCTTAACATCCAAGCTACAACACTAAGCATTTTAATGAACACTGAAAAACGAGCAAACAAAACATCAAAACAATTATTCACTGTGGAAGTGGCATGCGAACGCACGTCTTGTTTTACTTCAGGATCATTATCAAGTGGCTGCAAAGGCACTGGTGAGGCTGGCCACTTTACATCATCTTCCAACAAGAAGTCAGGGTCTTTTAGCCATGTTTCTGACTTTTTATACGAAGCTGGCATCACGCCACGTGAAAACAAATCAGCGGGATTGGCATCTGTGTTAACATAACGCCACTGAGACAACTTGGAATGCTCGCGTATCACAGCAAGCCTGTTAGCAACGTAAGTTTTGAACCTTTTCGATTCATTGGCGATATATTGGATAACAGACGTCGAATCAGTCCAGAATCTAACACGATCAAACTTATACTCCAGCTCTTGGCAAACAGCAACAGATAATTTCACCGCAGTCACAGCTGCAGCAAGCTCTAAACGTGGCACAGTAACAGTCTTCGTGGGCGCCACGCGCGCCTTGCCAATAACAAATGCACAAACCCAACAACCATTCACTTTGTAACGGATATAACAAACAGCCCCATATCCGCTGATACTTGCATCGGAAAAGCTGTGTAATTCTAACGCCTCAAAATCCATACAGCATAAAAAACAGCGAGGCAAGGAAATATTAGCAAGCAAATGCAAGTTTGAAATCCAACTCTCCCAGGTAGCAAGCAAATCAGGAGGGATTTCGTCATCCCAAGCAAGATCAATTTTAGAAGAACGTTGCAGTAGGATTTTAGCGGGAAGGATAAAGGGTTGGAGAAAACCAATTGGATCATAAAGCTGACTAGCTACTGATAACAACCCTCTACGAGTGGCTGGCTTCTCAATCACATTTACTACAACGACAAATCGATCAGACTCTGCGTCCCAGTGAACACCAAGTGTCTTTTGTGTAGGTAAGCTATGATCCAAACTCAATTTCTTCACAGCTACAGCATGATCGCTCTCAGGCACACTTCTCAAAACTTCCCGCTCGTTGCTCAGGAACTTCGTTAAATGAAACCCACCAGATTCCAATAGTTCAGTTAATTCAGAAATCAACTTTAAGGCATCACTTGTGTTCTTTACTGATTTCAAGAGATCGTCCACATAAAAATTTTCTTTTACAGTAAGCAAAGTTTCACTGCTGGCATGGGTGAGATTGTCCTCTGCACAACGTCCAAGTGCAAAGCTACAGCAGCTCGGCGATGAAGTTGCACCAAAGAGATGCACCATCATTTGATGGTCTTCAGGTTGGGCTGACAAATCATGATTGGGCCACCACAAGAATCGCAGGCTGTCACGATCTTCCGATGCTACCCTCACTTGGTGGAACATTCCTCTAATATCAGCCACAATGGCAATAGGAAACTGACGAAACCTTAGCAGCACTCCTAATAAACTGGAAAATAAATCAGGAACTGAGAACAGCTTGTCATTAAGAGAGGTATTGCCATGCCTGCATGCGCAGTCAAAGACAATACGGAACTTTCCCTCAGTAGGATGGTGAGGTATATACCAAGTTTTAGGAGTAGCGCTTAACTCATTCTCAGGTATCTTCCTGGCATGGCCCGAGGTCAAATATTCGTCAATCTTGAGTTTGTACTGCTCAAACAAACTTTCATTCTTCATCAACCTTTTCCGAAGGCCGGAAAGTCTAGATTCAGCAACCTTCCTATTGTAAGGAAGATCAACACTTTCTGATCTCCAAGGCAGACCAACTTCATATCTGCCCTGTACCTTTTTAACAGACTGTCTCATTTGGTTCAAAGCCTTTAAATCTTCCACTGATGGGGAAGTTTTCTCCAGATACGTAAGATCTCGAAATTCGCAGTTATACAGCCTGTCAAATTGCTCATGAACATCAAATTCAACTTGCCGCCTAGTCCAGTTCACTTGACGAGCTGTAGTGGTGTCCAAGTAAGAATCTGGACCAGATAACGTCCAACCTAATCCTGTCAAGATAGCAGTAGGTTGGCCTTCCTGACCATATCGAGCTTCATAAACATGGTGTGCAGCTTGCACATCAGCACCAATCAGGAGATCTATGTCCCAACAATCAAGCTCAACAAATTTAATATCACTCAGATAGGGATAATGTTGAGAATCCTTGGCACTTGGAATGCTTTCCTGGAGGCCAGGAAGATTGGGTACTGCCAGGACATTTTTGAGCTGAATTAACTCCGATGAATCACAACCGGACACTGATAGATTAGTCCGCATCACATGGTGCAATGCGTTTGCACCATTGACAGTACGAAGTGTGCATGAATGCCTCTCCGTATCAGTTATATTTAGCTTTTGAAGAAGCTTCTCGGAACACAAAGTAGTGTTTGATCCCTCGTCAAGGAATGCATAAGTGCTAACATGATTGGTTTTACTATCATTCCAGACAGTTACAGGAAGCACTTTGAGTCTTATCTTTGAGAACATCCTGTGAGTAGAAGTGCAGGTATGTTCATTCCCGGAGCCAACGATATCAGAATCGCTACTATTTGGCTTAGGACAAGCATTCGTATTCTCCCGTTCTGCATGCAGAAGGGAATGATGTGTATCATTACAGATATTGCATCTTCGATGAGATTTACAGTCCTTCGCGGCATGATGCAATCCAAGACAATTGAAGCACACTTTAACGTTTGCCGACTTAACAGTGGCCCACCGTTCCGCCACGGCTTTCTCCAGAAACAATCTGCACCTGAATAGAGGATGGTTAGACCCACAAAGTGGACACATAATGTGAGGACTTGGCCTGCTAGATTTTCCTTTCTCAACTTGTGCTGCTTCTGCTTTGGCAGAATAAACCTGCCGAGCTCGCGGCTTTGGCTTCGGTTGGCCTCTTTCTGGCCTGCCTGGCCCATGCACCTGGTTGATGGCCTGGCCGATGAAGTCAGAAGCCATGCTGGCTTTTTCTTGAACAAACAAAGTCAAATCTTCAAAGGTAACATCCTGGTTCTTACGAAATCGATGCTGACAAGTTTGATGGAATTCAACTTGCATGTGTCTTGGCAGACGTTTTAGGACAATGGTGATAAGGTCTTGGGAGTTTAAGCTGGATTCATATCCCCACGCTCGTAGGGATACACCACAACATAGCATCGCGTTCGCAAGGTCTTGGAGTTCTCTTCCATCACCCTTTAGAATAGAACCAGAAAGCTTACACAAATTGGCATGAACAAGGACATGACGTTTTCCATACCGATTCCACAACAAGGATTTGGCCTTTTGCAGACCTTCGCTAGGGGAGATAATTGCGGCACAAGCTTGTATAATCTCTCTTGGTTCACCAACGCAACAGTCAATGAGGGCCATTAACTGGGTTCGAGGATCAGAATCATGTTTAGAAACTGTGTCATCAAAAATTTGAGTGAACTGAAGTAACTGAAGCGGATCACCTCTGAAGCTGGGCATACTGCGCCTAGGCAAGCCTATAACATCATTCAAGGACAAGGTGAATTTCCTCATCACTTCAGTTAAAGCTGACACATCTGCTGCTTGAGAATCAACATTTTTTGAAAGTGGTTCCACTTCCACAACCTCTGCAACATCACACTTTGTGGAGGCAGGTGGGGAAACTGACCCAGCCTGTCTGCATGAACGAGGTTTAGGAACTGGCTTCAATCTAGGTACAGGAACAGGGTCTGCTTCATCTTCTTGAGCAGCAAATCTTCTCAACATGACAGGTGAGATACAACTGTGTGAACTGGTGGATGAGTGGTCAGGACTTTGAGCATTCAGCATGTTCAAATTCTGTGCAATGTTCTCAATGGCTAATTCCAGTCTCAATTGAGCCTCTTGACTTTCCATTTTTCTTTTTAGCTCATCTAATTTATACCTCGCTTGATTCAGCTCAAGTTGAGCCTCTAGTCTTCTTCTTTCCATTAACAACTTGGCCCTCTGGTGGGCTACCTCAGATTTTGAAGGTGTTTTGCTGTTGTCATCCATAGGTCTACTGGTACAATTCCACTGAACTTAGGATAACTGTTCTTAATTCGCAATGTTAGGTTCAAAACAAGCTCAAGAAGAACAAGTTTATTCAAATAGATAGATTCACAACTTGAATCACAGATAAGATCACACACAATAGATCACAGATAATCCACAGGTTCGGTTACAGATTTACAGATAAATTCAACAACTTGAATCAAAGATTTCCATCAAGGACAACATATATATTCAAAGGATAACTAGCTCACAGGTTCACAGATAACTAGCTCACAGGTTAACAACAAACAGCTTACCTAGTTATTAGATAATTAGATTAAGAACAGTTTTGTGCCTTATTCAAATAGAAAGAAAAAACACATTAACAGTACCTTGATAACACGAAGAACTTGGATATAAACAGTTTAGCACACGAACTTCAACTTAACTCAGTCACATGGCGAGACAGCAAACAAAGGACACTGAATTAACGAAAAACGGATAGCGGATCGTGGATTAAAAAAGGAAATGTCATGTTGGACACAACAACTTGGTGTTCAAATATCTAAAATCTCTATCTAATGGAGGAATTGCATATTAACTGTTTCAGGGAGCACTGAAGTGATTTAGATACTTTTTGGTTATGGTTACCCATTTTTGTCGTGGGTATCCATTTTTGACGATGAGGAGTTTGTTTATGCACTCACATAAAAAGTAATTTCTGCCACTGGATGGCAGCAACATCATTTTTTTGGTTCTGAATGAATATGCACTCTTCTGTGCTTGTGTGACTTTTCAAATATTTTTATTTAGCTTGCATTAATAGGAACACACATCACGATAGGGACTACCCAATCTATTGAAGGAAACTTGCGCATATATACAAAACTTTAGATAGAACGACTTGCTCCAGCCTAAGCAAAAACTAAAAAAGATCACAATTCGCTTTCAAAACACTAAAAGATTGTTAGAATAGCTTGCAGCAAGATGCAAGTAAAACACTTTTTATGCAGCTTTTCCATTAATTTGACTGCTCTTTCAGCGATCCAATTTTTTTTATAACTTAAAATTGATGTTGCGAATTGGATGATTCGATTCCCAGCTGTGTAGGGAAGTTCCATTTTCCATTCCATTATAAGACTGCACTCCAATATTACAATGAAGAATGAATTTATATTAGACGATCCTTCAAGCCAATAGAGCGTATTAACAATGGCAAACTTAGCTAGTGCCCGTGAGAAGACGAAATTTGGTTCTTCTTTGTTATGAACTAATCGATTGTTGGACCTATTCTACCCCTGATACATTAGGCTTCGTTGTTGGGAGGCTTTGCAAGCACTTATCAACGACATGCAGGATAGAGGAATTCCAATTGAACTACACCTCCTTCATAATGACATTGGATTTTTATTTTGAAGGTTCTTAAGATTGTATTCAGTTCAATATTCAATTCTGCAACTAGAGGCGATCTTGGATATTTGAGCACCAAATCGCTTATATCTTTGGCCCTGATTATCCGTTTTGAACAATTTTTTATAAAAGCTGTCAAATCACAAGGAGCGTCGTCCCCATCAACTCATAAGTACGTAGCTTGCTGGAATGACTTACGGTTGGCAAAAGATGGCCAAAAAATGAAAAGCGGGGTGCAAAAAAGTCATTTAGTGGGGGACTTTTTTTAACAACTGATATATTCTTGCACAAAACTATTAAAACTCCCATCTAAATCCAATAATACAGTGAAAGTGGGGAAAATACTACGCAATTTAAGGTAAAGAAAAAGCAAGCAAATTGTAGTAATTAGCGCAGGTGCTGAAAGCAAAGCAAATCTACTCTAGGCTGTAACTAAAACGCAAGAAGCAACTACAGGAAGTAATCAAATTAAGCAAAGTTCAAGAGTTTAACACGCTTTATGAAATGTGAATTGGACTCAAAACTAAACCGTGAGTTCGAGATCTACTTCGAACTAAGAGTATATAACACCTCTTAGCTAAATGTAAACGTAACGTGAGCAATTTCTAAACACACGAAAAGAATAACCTACCAATGTGAAACATAAAAATCCGACGGTCTTCTTTGTCAGCTCGATCTTCCAAGATTTTTGAGAAGTGTAGAGTGGAGGACTGTCGGCATCTGTAGATTCATCTGGAGATGATGGTTGGGTAGCGTGTAGTTCATTTGAAGAAGATTCGCAGGCTGTGTCTGACTGTGAATCTTGGAAAATCGGAGCCGCATCAGGGTCGTGATCTTTATCGGAGGTGTAACGAGGTTGTAATTGGTTTAAGTGACGCCTCCAAATCAGACCTCATGGAACAACTCTGACGTTGAAGATTCTAGTTCCTTCGCTCTTCACAATGATCGCTGGAACCCATCGGGGATCTTGATTCCTTCTCGGACCAAAGTATAAGGCATAACATGCATTGTCAATTTGGAACTGATGCGAGGGCTTGCTGATAGTGTTGTTTGGTTTCTTCATCTTTGACTGAGCGATATGAAGTGGTGAAGGCAACAAAGTATCAACAATGGTACGCATCTGACGGCTATTGAGTAGCTCGCTGAGGGAGTATCAACTGGAAGTAGGAGTTCTTCGATAATGCTCTAAGAATTTCACTAACGCAGCTTTAGGTGACATTATCAATTATAATTATCAAGCTTACGGAACCCCACGTTTTTATGATCAACCTTAAACAAATAGTTGGTTAAACAACACTTAATTTTGCAAATGCTAACGAACTTTAAATGCAATATTGTCCGTCGAATTAAACAACAAACTGCTTAATTATAACACATTACATTCAAGAATCATCAGAAAAGTAACTTCGTAGAATATCATAAAGGTGCTCTGATGCAATTTTATGAAAACTCTGTTGTTGTCTTTTTTGCACCAAACCACTGAACTGTGGTTGGGTGATTACATGAGCAATTGCACAATATTTAGCCACATGAAAAACAATTCAGCCTACTGCACTACCGGTACATGACAGTATTTTTGTACGTACAAGTTTCTGCCTTGCACCTACATCAACATAACATTTATTGAACAAGTTATTGCTGATTCATTTTGTCGAATTTTGATGCACTCGAGGACCCCAAGCAAGCTTTTTACGGACCCCTTGGGGGTCCGTGAACTACTGGTTGGGAACTACTGGCCTACAGGTTTTGAAGATGATCCTCTCTGTACGTGCCACTAACTAGAATATCATCTACAGTAAGTAAACAGCCACACCTGGTAAGTCCTTTGTGATGTCGCCCATGATCTGTTAAAAGTATCCAGGCGCTAAGAAGATTCCATAAGGTAAAACGTTCTGAAGTAGTTCCCCGCGATGAGTGCTCAATGCCAGTCGCTTTCGACTTTTCGCAGTCAGTTTGATTTGATTGTAAGTATCTGCAAGATCAATTTTTCTACATCCATAACCACCACCTAGCTTTCTCATTAAGTCTTTTGGTGGTGGCAACAGGTGTCGATAAACCTCGAGCTGTGAGTTCGAGACCTACTTCGAACTAAGAGTACATAACAACAACATTAAAAATGAACCCCATTTTCATTACAAACAGTACAGCCAAGTTTGCAAGTACGTGCGGACGTTTCAAGTAACTTATGGTGCACTTTCCAACACTAAAGGAAGGTATTGTTAGTACTTGGTGCTAACAAAATTTCCAACTTTACCCTTCCGTCCCGTTTTCGCTTTGGAACATAACACTTCATCTCACCCCACGCCAGGTCATTTTAAATAGTTTGCGAAGTTCTAACCCCGTTGTGTACGATCGCGATGATTTTAGCGTATATGTGCTGTTCAATATTTAAATTTTGTGGTACGTAAGTGTAATTGATTGTAAGCTTGCTAGCGTTGGTGTAGCGGCGACGCTCCAAAAATGATTCTGATTATTTTTGTTACAGCTGCTGCGGAGTGAAAAAATACAGTTTTTGTTTATATTTTGTGCTGACTGATCTTTGAGGCAATGTTTGGCTTACTCAAGGTGAGAGGGACAAACCGGATTAAGAAAGGGAGTTATAGCCCCGGCCCAACGGTAAATCGTGACCTCCAAAAGAAAAAAGTGTGCTGCTACCGTCGAAGTCAGGTCTGAAAAAAGGCATAGAGCCACCGAAAAATTAACCCGCTGGCCCCCAAAGTTTTAATATGGCCCTTGTGGGAGGGGGGATGTCCAAGAGAACATGGTGCAAATGGTATTTCTGAATTTTTAGAGCTATCGATCATGTGGGGGCTTCCTTAGACCACTACTGCTCGTGGGCAATTGTGCAACAACATTAGATGTTGTTCCTCTGACCAGTGACCAGGCTCATGTGTATTAGTCCACAACTGCGTACGTGAAGGTAGCTCAATTCAAGGACAAGAACCGCGTTTATTGTTAAAATTGTTTTATTTTTTGTTGTCGTAGGTAGCCTACTTTATTAATATTTTTTTTAAACGTAGAGTACATTGTTTTGGGCTCTGTCTTCTTTTGTTTCACGGTATGGATGATTTTTACGTTTGCGGCAGACTGTTTGTGGAGGACGCCCTTTAAAACTAACTTTTTAAAGTTTGGCATGCCTCTGACCGGGAAACTGTGGGGCTATAACCCCCCCTCCCCTTTAGTCCGACCCTAGATAATCACGTTGGTGGTCCCCATGCAGATTAAGAGACCCTAGATCGAGTTTTCCAAAGATGACTTCATCGCGACGAGATATTAATGACCAATTTCAGCGAAAACTTTCTCCAAAATTGAAGGAAAAATAAAAAATTATCGAAAATGTATAAAGTTACATAAAATTTTTGTTTGCCGGCGTCATAGCTTTTATAAACTTGTTACGTCATACTTACAAAGATTGTTGACACGAAGTTGATTAATCATTCTAATTCAGGGGTTTTTAGCCGGGGGTAAATTTACCCTCTAGGGGAGATTTTTACCTTCCGAGGAGTAAATTTTTTGAATTGTAAAGCAAAGCTAGGCTTCGAACGAAATGTCTTCCCTTCAAACAAAAAATAATCTGTTCTCCGAAGACTTTAAAAAATGCCCAAATGTCTTCCTTTTTGGCATTTTGGAACAGCAAAAACATGTCAAATCATGCCTACACAAAATTTGGTGTGTTTCAGTTAAAACTACGGCCTGCGGACGTGAGGACTTTTGTTTTTTGCTCTCCACTTGATTTTTGGCGGAAAACTGGACATCTGCCGACAAGATGATCTTCAAAAAACCTGACCTCCTTTTGCGCATTGAAAATATGGTAACCCTAAGCACAGCAAACTTCACTTTTTAGTATTAAAGAAGTTCTAGTGTTGTACTGGGGGTAAATTATACTTTTTCATTCGGCAAGGGGTGAACGAGACAAGAAAGTTTAAGAACCCCAGTTCTAATAGTATAGTTAGAATAATGAACAAAAACTTTTTAGTTGTCTGTAGACAGAACTTAAAATTCCTTATTGCGCTAAATACAAATACGGTCGTCGTAATCTAGTACCGAACCAGGAGATCTGAACTTGAACTATAGAAGTACACTGTAGTTACTGATTATATTGCAATCAGAGGCGTAACAAGATATTTTGAAGGAGAAGCCATAGACTACATAAACCATCAAAAAGAATCTGGCATATTCACTTGGCACCAAAGACAAAATCAAAAGAGAACTGGGCGCTCCTGACTGCAATTTGTGTGTGCCGCAATCGCTGCATGTACAAAACCTCATGCACTAATTTGTTTTGCGGTTTCTGGCAGCGTATAGTAGCCTACATTAACTGCAGTGGTTAGGTGCATAATTTGAGCAGTTGTATCATAACTAGGGCGATTCACGGTCAATAAAGTCTTTTTTTTTTTTTGGATGTAGAAAACAACTCTAAAAATGTGGAAACAAAATTTCACGATCGTAGGATCAGTGTTTATGAAGTTATAAAATCAATAAATGTCAATTTTTTGTTTTTTTGGTCAATTTTTTTTTTTTTTATTAGGTTAATTTTTGCTTTCTTGCTTTTTTTGCGCGTTTCTACTTTATAGCCTACTTAAAAAGAGATGACTTAGATAATTTAGAGATGGAGGTTCGTAACTGTTGGTGGTACCAGGGAGGTGCATGCTGTCGCCTGACTGTTACCGGTATTACAGTTTTACGCATGCTTAATTTATTCATGTAATGCTTGATGTGATTTGATTGATTTCGATTGTAAAGATCTGTTCAGACAGCTTTGCAAGATTGCAGTCTTAGCAAAATATATGATGAAATAAGCTTTTCGATGTGTTTTTATTTGTTACATAACGTAAAACCTCTATTTCACCGCCATGGCGCTCTATTTTTCAACTCTTCTAGTAGAAGTGGCGTTCAATTAGAGGAGGCGTTCAATTAGAGGGAGGCGCTCTATTTTTCGACTAGCTGGTCAGAATTTTGAAATGAAATTTATTAATGAAAAGAAAAAACATCGAACACATTTACCGGTATATAAGGCGCTGTAACTAGCGAAATATAGGCTACAAATTCACTGGTAAAAATCAAGTGACGCGTCGCTGTCCTCGTCATTTTCATTACTTTCCGCGTTAATGTCAAGTTGCTGAATACCGGTAAGTTCACAAAAGCGTGTTTTTGTGGTAAGTAGAGGTCAATGAGTACATGGTGCGAAGTTCTCACGAAATAATGCTAATTTGGAAAATGAGTTCGAATGTAAATGATGGTTGGTAGGTATCTTTTAAATGGCTGCTTTAACTGCTAGATTGTGAAAATTTAATCAATTTTATAATCACCAGCGGGGACCTGCTAATACGGTTCCACCGCTAAAAGTGGCGTTCTATTAAAGGTGGCGTTCAATTAGAGAGAGGCGCTCTATTTTTCCACCCTTTCTTAAAAGAGGCGGTCTATTAGAGGTGGCGTTCAAATAGATGTGGCGCTCAAATAGAGGTTTTATGGTAATATTTTTGTCGCTACGTGCCCGTAGTCAAAAACACTAGAATTGAAAAGAGAATGCATTAGTTATTCGAACATACTTTGATGTTACACAGATTGCAATACA
Source organism: Trididemnum miniatum (assembly GCA_964006365.1). Lineage (NCBI taxonomy): Eukaryota > Metazoa > Chordata > Ascidiacea > Aplousobranchia > Didemnidae > Trididemnum > Trididemnum miniatum. Next base: position 2,092,984 of record OZ023233.1, read on the forward strand.
GCGAATAGCAAAACACTTGAATTATATGTGCGTACGTTATAATCTGAGCACTAACTGAAGTGACTTTGGTGTGTTTTTTTTTTTTTTTCTTATGAACTGGTTCTTTCATTTCATTGTTTCGTTTGGTCAATAAAGTCAATTTTTTGATAAAATAAGGTCAATTTTTTGAGATTTTTAGGTCAATAAAAAAACGTCCAAATCATAACCGTTCAATTTGTATTGTATATTTGTATTTAGTCGCGTATTTTTATCTTCTTATCACGAGAAAGCGATCAAAGCGCTATAACAAGATCGCTCAGGAATTGTTAGCCATCTGTATACCACACCAAAAATGGGGAAATTTCGCTGAGGGCCTTTTCCAACTGCACAACAAGTTAACTTGCCGACTTGTTCTTCACACTGTCCCTTTAATGCTGACCGTCAAGCGGGCAAGCTGCGAATACCAATTTTAAAGTCATTGGTTTCATCCGACTCGGGATCAAACCAGAGTCTACAGCTCTAGAGACGAACGCTCTATCCACTCGGCCAGTTGAGATTGCGAAGAAACCTTAAGTTATTACAATTGAGTGTTTTCGTATATATTTATTTTGTTTAGATGTAACTTAGAAGTTTAAGTAGCTCAGTTATTAATACACTGCTATCGGTGAGGGTGGTTAGGGGCTCAAAATTCGGGTCGGTCAAATCAGATGCAGTGTCGCCCACGACTTGCCACCGTTGCGACATTTCTTCGAAGCTGTATTGCTGTCCATGCGCTAAGGCGCGGCGATGGGCCTAGTCAGTCGTTATACGCTTCGGCATAACAACGCGAGTGTAATGAAGGTTTGATTTTAAAAACCACAGTTTTAATAACACGGCATCAGTATTTTTCAACGTGAATCGTTGCAATCAATTTCATGGGTTGGTGGGGAAAGTGGGTCCCAGAAAAATGAAATGGGTTTGAGGTGAAACAACTGGGTTCTGCATTGCTTAGGCCTGACCGACATGAGATGTTGAGCCTAGTCCAGGTGAAAAAAAATTAGGAAACAGCGTTGTTTAGTGAAAGCAAAATCAAATCTTTATTGTAAGCGGTATTACGCGAAGCATGTAACGAGTAACGGGCACATCTTCGTAATTTAGCAGTGCAGCTATATGAAGAAAAATCACAACGGTGGAGAGATGTTGGTAACACTGTGTCCAATTCGACTGGCCCGAAAATAGAACCCTAGACCTTTCACACCGATAGCGATTACTTTAACCACTGCGTTAACTGGCCCATATTAGTAAAAGCGTAATTTGAAAGTGTAGGCAATGCGAATTATTCGTAAATCAGTATACAGCATCAAGCATTTTTTTGGTTCTTAAGTCTTCAATCCTGTTGGTTTGGTTGTTGCACATGTTAGCAGTTGCAATAAAAGGTTTTAATTTGTTTATCAAAGAATTCATATGACGTTCTTTCCAATGCTAGTGCGTAATGGGCAGAAAGCATTTATTCATCCTTTTCATCATAACATTTTGCGTGTGTTCGTTTCTGCACGAATACCATGAATTTTGGAGTAGTCAAATCTGCGAGAAATTCGCGGGTAAGTTAGAATTATATAATCTTCCCACCATTAGCTCAATTAACAGTTTCATCAAAAGTTTAAAAAAATTTTCATTCCACCTTTAGCTTTTTTGTAATATTTCGTTACGATATAGGCAGGAGCAGATCCAGAAAGTTTTGCTGGGGGGATGTGATTTTGGATCAGGTTGAGTGTTAACTAAATACAAAGACGTTTAGACCCAGAAACGGGCGTAAATAAGCCTTTTGGGGCGGGGGCCGTGTTTGGATTGGGAAGTGTTGAACTTGTCCTCCCCCCCAGGTTACACTACCGCCCCTGTTTACCACTTGACCGTTTTGATGAAACATTTTACCGGAACAGGTAACGTGCATTTGGAGTTTTGAACACATTTTTGTTTTTGTTTAGCTTGGTCGACTTGTTTACGAACTGAGGCAGGCAGACGAAGAAAACACTTTTGGCTCAGTGTCCCTAGATCTGGGGTGGAGAACCAGCAATGCACGGCGGGCCACATTATTTGAATAATATTTTCAGCGGGTCACATTTACTTTTAATTTGTAAACTTTGTCTTGAAAATACACAATAATACGTTGCAAGTTTATTAAACATCATGCTGATTTGTTTTTTGCCTAGAAATCGGAGATTTTTTTCGCGTTTTTTCGGCCACAAATGTACCATGTAGTTGAATGCGAAACAGTTTTTTTAGAAATCATAACGTTTTCAATTCTACCAGTTTGTTGTACATTTAACAAAGTTCTGACGCGGGCCACATTCAAAACTTAAGCGGGCCGTATGTGGCCCGCGGGCTGCAAGTTTCCCACCCCTGCCCTAAATGTTGCAAATTTTTATCACAGAGGCTGTAAAATTTGGCATCTAGCCGTGGGAATCATGAACCGCAAGATGGCGGCTTGGAGCCACAATTCGGCGACAAAGTATTACACAGTTTTGGTCGATCAACTTTGATAACCGGTTACGGAAAAAAGGAACCGACTGAAGTAAAAGGAAAATACCCAATGAACATAGTTCGGTCTTACGTTAGCAAAGAAGTTTATCCTGGTTTCAAGTGACATAACCCCTCTCAGCGTGAGAGGTGGCAATCAAAGATATCAAGTAACCCACAGTTCTTTTGGCAAATGGTAAGAGCGTCTGCCTTTGATGCAATCCAATCGGGTTCGATTCCGAGTCTTACAACTTATGAATCCACTTTAATCTTTTTTGTATGAGCTGCAAGCTCCTTACAAGTCTGTGGTTAGACTGGGCTAGCACGGTAAATAAACTGCACGATCCCAACAAAACTATGCAGATGGAGCTCGCTTATGAGTAGCCATCCATCTGTCTACACCTTAAGATAGAGGAATTCCGCTAAGGCCTTTCCCAAATGCACAGCACAGCTAGTAAACTTGCAGACTTGTTCTCCACACTGTCCCTTTAATGCTGAGCGTCAAGCAGGGAAGCTGTGAATACCGATTAAAAGTTATTGGTTTGACTCGGATTTGCAGTTTGCATAATCTTTTACTCTTCGCAATACAATAAATATGGGACGAAAATAGCTGAAGAAAGAACAATGAAGTCACAGCAATTTATTTAACAGTTCAAGAATTACTTTGGTTATATTTTTCCTTCGTTTCTGTTCCATTTGTTTACGGGGAGTCTGTGACATCATAATCCAGCCAGTGTTATTTTCCTGAAGGTTTTATTTCAAATGTTCTACCTTGAGCAGAACGAGTAGAGGCTTAGATTTGGGGTGTGTAGTTCTTTTGAAGGTTAGAATTTTTTTTTTTTTTTCAGGAAGGTGGGAGGTTGCTATGCTGCACTGATGAGACCATAATAAGGTCGAAACGCGTCTGCAGCTGCAAATGAGTGGGTTACCATGGGGGCTTCTAGTGATGTGGGCTAGTTAGGCTACCGGTAACTTAGTTGTTGGTTAGTGGTTATAGGTTCTTTCATTTTGTATCGTTGTTTGGGGCCAGTCGCCTGCCAAAAATAGGGCACAACCTAGAAAAGAGGTGAAGTCGAGATGTTCAGGTAAAGCAATGCAAAACAGAGTCTTTGCAGTCTGGAATGAGTTAAGCCTGGATTGGCTGTGCGTAGCAAGGCTGACGAGACTTTGGTTACACTCGAAACATTAATTTGTCCCTTGCAAAAGACTGAAACAGTTGTTAAAGCACTAATTTCGATTTGTGTTGCTTCTGGCTTTGAACCCGGTTCTGATGATTTATGGTTTATTTGTCCGATGTAGGAACGATTGGCATTTTACAACTGTTAAAATTTATAGTGTACTTCCTCCAAGCTGTCGCACTGATTGGTTTGTTACTTTGCGTTTCTGCACTGCCTTTGTTTCCACACTACCTAATTATTGATTAGTCCTTCACATTTCGGCACTGCCTTTTTTGCACTACGTACTGTTTATAACACCGAACACCTTTATTTGAAGTTCTCTTTTTACGCGGAGTAAGTAAGTGGGTGGACCTATGTTTTATTCTGAGAGGTTTTTATGCCCAGCATCATTTTTAGTTTTTTAATTTCGAGTAAACATTCAGTTATTTTTTGCCGTTTTTTCCGTTACTGGTTTTCTGTTCAAGAAGCAATATATTCTTTTAATTTAATCGAGTTATAGTTTCGAAGAAGACAGTGTCGGAGCGGTGAAGGCCGGGGAGCTCCTTTCTAGGCAACAACATTAGAAGAGAATTGTGTTGCGGAGTGAGTCTGTAACAACAGTAAACGAAGTGCTCGTGTAATTCGATAGTAAATCGCTGCTAATCCCAACAACCGGTGTACATTTTCAATAACTGACTTGCTGCCCTAGGTTTAAAACGCAGAGGAAGCTGCGAAATTATATTGCAGCGCAATGCATTCGGCGTCTTCGATGAAAACTTAACAATCTAATTGCCTGTGTAGAGTGAAGTCGAATAATATAAAAGTGGGAGTTTAAAACCCACTGAAGTTAAGCTTAATATTAAATTTATAGCAACGCCGTGCTGGAACAACAGGCACGAGAGGTCTGAGTTCGGTTCCGTGTTCGGTCAAATCGGACGCAGAGTCGCCACAGCTGCGAGATTTTCTTCGGATCTGTGTTGCTAAGTCGCGGAGATGGGCCCCGCCACTCGCTTCGATGTAATGCCGCGATTATCATGAAGATTTGATTTTTTTGATTTGGAATATCAAGACAATGAAAGCTGTTTCGCTGCAACAGAATCGTTTAGTAGCATCTAATGAAATCAAAGCAAATTAAAAATGAAAAAAAATTTAAAGGGGAAAGCAAAACCGAATCAGTTGGTATGATAAAACGATCTTTTAAAGCAGGGTTGCTTAGCCAGCAGGGATTCTCGCACTCCTTGGGGGATGTGATGCAGCATTTCATGGGGTGCGAAAGGCTTTTCGGTGTTTTGTTTTGTATATAGAGTGCTTTCATTTTCAGTTGATTTGTAGTGAATTGTTTCAGCACTGTCTTATTGCAAAAGTTGCGAGAATATCTTCAAATATTTTGAGGGTGCAGTGCATCAACAAGAAACCACTGTCTTCAAGTATTTTATTTGTGTTATTGGAGCGTTTACAACTAAATTAGTGAAGAATTACAACTAAAGCAATGTGTTTATTGTATACAGTGTGTTTGTTTACGGAAACTTTTACGGGGGAAACAGCAAAAAAAGTGATTTTAGTCCACTGTTAGATAAAATCATTGCACTGAAAATTCAGCAGTAATTGAGAGAGATTGCGAAGTGAGCTTGCGCTCTTCGAGTCAGCAGCCACCCGTTATATATTTGAAATGCGATCGGCTCCAGCCATGAATCGAACCCGCTTCAAAAAAAACTGTAGCTACGCGTGGTAGCGACAGTCATGTGAATGGCAACAGCTGAGTGATTTCTTTATCAAGTTTTCTTAGTAATTTTTTATGAAACAATAACAACAGATTTAATTAGGTTTATTATTTGTACTTTTGAACAGAGCAATAAATACCACAATTGTATCACATTACAATAAAACTCTTTCAAGCTCTGAGCTTAGCTTTGTGGCCTGGCCTTGATGCGTGTAAAGTTAGGTTTACACTTGCACGATTTTGTGGCACACACTGTCACGAATTGAGTCGTGCCAGTGCGCACACTGTTTGTGAACTAGCGTGAAGTATGCGTGAACCAGTCGTCACTGCGTGCCATGTCGGAAAGAGAATTTTGAAATGTTCAAAATTTTGGTCACGACAAAATTTTGCGTCCGAGTCGTGAACTATGCGCAAACTGTTCGTGAACTAGTCGTGAAGTCATCGGGAAGATGCGTGCCATTTCACGTCCCTCACGAATAGTTCACGAACGAGTCAAGATAAATTCACGACTACTGCGCGAGAGTGACGCTAGCGTCGGTGCTAGAATATATATATGGGGCTTCCTGGACGTTGCTCGTCATTCTACTGTTTGCCAGCGAAGATAAAATGGGAAGAGTAAAGCAGATAAGGCCGGAAACTAACAGGCTAGAGGCAGAAAACGCTGAGAGAGATCATATACCCGAGTCACCTCTACTAAAAGTTGATGTTATCCCAAAGACCCAGCAGGATCCACTCCAATGCCCAAGTCAGCAATCGAATGAGGACGAGGCTACCAGGCAGCAGAAGAAGCGGGCCAGGATGTCTAAAAAAAAAATCCCTGAGTACCGCTGGATGGAAGAGACCGAGTTGAGGTTGGCCGAGCTTGTAAAAGAGAGTTCCCAGCTGTACGATAAGAAGCATAAGGAGTGTATCAACGTGACGGCCAAGAATAGCCGCTGGGACAGAGTCGGAGAGCAGCTAGAGCCCCCTGCCTCTGGTTCTCAATGCAAAAAGTATTATGAGAACCAGGGTGGGGAAAATTCTGAAGAAGAAGAAGAAGAGTGGGGCTGGCCAGCCACAGAGGACCGCCCGCGACGACCAGATCATGGAGACCTGGAGTTTCCTGATGCAACACATCGTCCGTGGAGAGACAGTTCCCAGTGAGCGGTTTGCTGTCTCAGAGTCAGCTGCAGTCCAGGAGCGGTCCAGGTCACCAACAACAAACACAATCACCACAACAGCCGACACCGAGGTGACCCACAGCGACTTCAGTGATGCAGTGCAGCAGGTGAGAATCTCAATGTCCACATGCAGATTGAAATTTAGTTTGATTTATTAATTGCTCTTAACATGACTTGTATTGAAATGCTGTACTAAATTCTTTAAACTTTAAACTTTTGCATGTTTCAGATCCTCTCCAAAGTTGTCCGCAAATCGATTTGTGATCGAATTGTTATCGAGTTGACCGCAAATTCGGGCAAATTTAGCTAAAAGGACTTCACATAAACAAATCTAGAAATACTTAAACTCAAGGTGGTCAGTCAAGTTAGCACAACAAAAACGCAGATAATTAGTGTCGGTAAGAAACTGTTCCTTACCTGTAGAATTGGCAACCAAAAAACAATGCAAATCTACGCTTGTCATTTAGCATAAACAAATTATTTTGTGAAACTTGGAAGTAGTGTCTGCGCGCAGTTACATAAACGGAAAAACTTAGTTTAGAGGAAAGAACTAAATCAAACAATTGGGTTGAAATTACTACAGCAAGAAAAAGACAAGAGCCGGCTAGCAAGCTGCAAGCCCAGTAAACATAATTATGACGTAGCAGAGGTTAGCAGGAGGGTTTCCCTTTTTCATAGATTTTCAACTTCCCAGGAAACGGAAAATTTCCTAAATATTTCACGGGAACCCCGGTAAATTCCCAAGATCCCGAAAATCCTCGAGATTTCCCGGAAAACTTTCCGCGAAATTTTCCCGAGCTTGATCATTTTGACATTTTTTATGATTTTCAGCATTTCAGATTTAATTCTTAGCATTTTGATGTGTTGTTTTGACAAACTTAGTTCGAGTTTTTCAATTTTTTCGACAAATTGAGAAAAAATTTTGATCTTACAAGCATTTCGTCTTAAAACATATTGCGAATTTTGAAAAAAAATTTTAGTAAGCAAAAGAAAATTTCAAAGTTGCACTAACGCATTTTTTTATGTCGGAATGATAGATATCAGTACCACTGAAATCTCTACTAATGAAAAAAAATAATGAAAAAAAATTTCCCGGGATCCCGACATAAATTTACCGGAAAACGGGAACTTTCAAAACCCAAAATTTCTCGAAAAATTTCCCGTCCCGACTTCGGTATAGGTTGAAATAAGCTGACCTGATTAAAAATATGTAGTGTGATACTAGAAAACAAAACCATTATTGTCAAGTTGTCGTTTAGTACACCGGAAACTTGGGTTATGAGCCATATGATGACACAGCCTACGATATTTCGTTTAAACCAACTGATTATTGTCGTTAGTCTCAGGTCTTTAATTAGAGTTGGATAAAACCAAGTCTGACGTGTGATATAAACAACGGTGGAGGTGTTTTATAAGATAAATCACAAAAATAATTTTAAACTGAAAGATTAAAATATCAGAAACCTGCCCACAGCGCGAGGCCCCTTAAACATGATGTTCTAAGCGGTAGCTTAATTAGCTTAATGGTAAATACGGCACTGTAGGCAAACCACCATTAATGGGAGCGTCAGAACAATAATTTCACTTAAAAATTAAAGCATTTTGATGCGAAAAGATACCGGTACGTAAAGCACATGCTTAAAGTAATCGGCAAGGCGAGACAGCAAGACAGTACGTGACACGAGGTCAACGAAACACAATTTTAATTATTCGTGAGTAGCAGAGTTTCGTCGTGTACGGGTAAAAACACTTTTGGTTCGAATGGGCAGGAGTGGATCCAAAAAGTTTTGGTGGAGGGATGTAATTTTGAATTAGGTTGAACGTTAACTAAATACAAAGACGTTTAGACCCGTAAATGGGCGCAAATAAGCCTTTTGAAAATGTTTCATGTCAGGGGCGTATTCAGAATTTTTTTCAGGGAAGTGACACCAAATTTCGCCACTTTTTCATGCGTAGTTTTTCCCCGGCAGAATTGATTTTAAGCAACTTAAGTAACAAAAACGACTCAGGGGGGTCCGAGGGCATGTTCCCCCGGAAAATTTTTGTAATTTTACATACTGCAATGGTCATTTTAGTGCTTTTGAACAAATTTCCGGCAAATTTTGTTTTCATATTTTTGGCCTCTGATTTTGAGTGTTTTTCCAAATATGATGCATTTTGTTCGCACAGTTTCGATTATGCGTGCTTGGGGCGACTCATGCATATTGTTATGAAGAGGTTCGAAATCATAGAAAAATTTTATTCATATCCAAAGCATTGTTGAAAATGGCTGGTGGGGGGATACATCCTCCACATCCCCCCAGGATCCGCCCCTGCAAATAGGTGTTCAGAAATATGATGTGGCTCTCACGAGAATGATTTAAAACAGTCCAGCTTTAATGGCTGACTCCCTTGGTCAAAAGAGTAAGGCTGCCAATCTCCGGAATGGAGCAAATCTTTTCGATGATCGCATGCGCAAAAACGGACCGTTGGGCTCAGTGTTTTTTAAATAAATGCTGTTAAATTGGTTGATTGGGTACAATAAGTTTAAAAAATTGTTTTTGGAATATGATTAATTATTCTTACAATTGGTAGTAGGCTAAGTACGTTTTTGTCAATGCATGTTGAGAAATGATAAAACATGAATCCGGTACACGAAAGCGAAAAGAAAGGGTTATAAGAGAACGATTGCAGTGTAAAGGGCAGCAAAGACTAGAAAGCTTTAGTATCGTTGGGAGTGAAAGTAAACTAAAAAGATCTTCTGAAGATGCTCCTGACCAGGAAACTGCTAATGAAGATTTAAATGTCAGCGAAAGTAGTCCAGGAGATGATATTGAAGTTTCAGTGTAAATTTGATATCTACTCCGAGTGATGATGTAAGCAAAGTCGTAATTTGAGTGTCAATATTGTAGCTGATGATTGATAAAGCAAGTGTAAGTTTCCCTTATCCAAGTGCTTTTCCCTTATCCAAGTGCTCATACTGAAAATGGAGTTACGTCTGTACGCAGCATTGGTAGCGAGACTCCAAATCCGCACTATTACTTCGACGTTTGCCTTGTCCTCACCGAATTATTTATATTTAGTTGCATATTTCTCTTCCTATCACGAGAAAGCGATCAAAGCGCTATCCGAGCTCGCTTAGAAGTTGCCATCTATCTGTCTATCACACCAAAATGGGGAAATCTCGCTAAGTGCCTTTCCCAACGGCACAACAAGTAAACTTGTCGGCTTGTGCTTAGTGATGTAAAAAAACGTTTTTTTTTCACTTGTTTTTTTTTACCTCGTTCTTTTTTTTGTTTTTTTTTATTCATTCCTTTTTGAAAAATTAAAACATGTTTGTTTTTAATATCAAGCTTAGCAAGCAACATCAAATTCTGTTAACACATTGAACATGACTGTAGGTCGTATAGTGATATTGCTTCATTAAAGTTTGTGGAGTAATGCGTATCTAGCTTAAAGCTTATATCATCTTGGGCCTATTTTGCGATTTGCACAGTTCTGCCGCACTAAATTTTAAGTTTCCTCAAAATATAGCCCAACCACAACGTTGTGCTATTGAATGTTAAATCAGGTTAAATTAGGGTTTAGGCCTTCATTTGACCTACTTAGTTTGCTTACGCTTTGGGCTATGGAAGAGTTAGGGGTTGGGATCAAAAACAACAAATGTAAACTAGGCCGGAGCCTATCTTCTCTACAAAAACTGGAAAAACTACTGACACTCATGTAGATGAACGGGGAAATACAGTGCATTAATGTGTACTATCGACCTTCGCTTATCCATAATAATTTTAATCTACCGGTATCTATTGCGATTGTTCTTTTTTATTTCTTATTCTTTGCATTGTGAAATTAAAACTGGCAACACCTTTCTGGCAATCGGTGACAACAAGCATGCAATCCATGATGGATTTAGGGGACGCAAAGATCGCTCCTTGTACTCCCCATCAGATCCATCACTACAAGAACACTCAACAATACTCATCATGACGGCCAATACTCATATTTAGTTTAGAATAGGACTCGAATTTGTTTTTAAAAACAAGTTCGTTTTTAAAAAAAACAAGTTTTTTTGAGCTATGTTTTTTTTGTAAAAGAAACACGTTTTTTTTAAAAAAAACAAAGGCAAAAAAACAATTTACATCACTACTTGTGCTCCACGCTGTCCCTTTAATGCTAAACGTGAAGCAGGGAAACTGTGAATACCAATTTTAAAGACATTGGTTTGACCCGACTTGGAATCAAGCTCAAGTCAACAGCTTCCGAGGCGGACGCTCTTACCACTCAGCCATCTGAGCTGTTCCATCTACCTAGTAAAAACATAGCGCGATTCATCGTGATCATCAAAAATATCCTCAACATTTTCCTGAGGATGCAACAAGCGAGCTCGTTATATCACCTTAATTGCTTTTTCGCTGTAAAGGGGATAAATAAGAACCACCCAACTCACTGAATTTACTAAAATGTTGTCTTTGTGCTTGGAGACAGCAAAAGGTAGAGGGCTCACCAAAAATTTGCCCCGGGCCCATTGGCGGCTCTCGGAGCCCCTGTTTACCAAATTGACCGCGTACCGCAGTTAATTGCTTGTGCACCGGCACCGTTACGCGTACCTCAGTTTGCGTAGCACTGGTTTAAGCCACATAATTTAAGCAAAGACCGAGGTTAAGAGAGACTTCAAATTTCCTTTATCTTCATTACATCAGTAGCTGGCGGCCTACCGGTGGATAATTTCGATTGGAGGGCGTCACAGCTTCTAATGCTAATCTGCATATGGCATTAATGGTTCAGTTTAGTATTCCACGGAATTTTCTCTTAACAGATCGGAAGACTAATCTACAAATTGAGACAAACGGAAAAAGAGAAAACTCACAATTCAGTTTCGCTTGACTTCGCTTATCATTATCATAAAGGCTACAAATTATGGCATTTCGCTGCGGAAAGTCATCAGCGAGATGGCGAAATGGAGCTTCACATAGAAGATAGAATTTTGATTGATTGAGACGATCAAGTTTAATCCCCGGTTATGGCATGAACGAACGGACAAAATTATCGGGAAAATACCCTATTAGCAAAGTACGATCTTTCGTAAATAAAGTAAATTACCCTGGTTTTATATAATTCTTCAATTTAAAATTAAATCAAGAATTAAGCGAATTCAAACCGTTTCCATGAGCATGTTCACAAGTGAGTTTGTGATTAAGTGGATACGAGGTGTTGCCTGCGCGTAAGGCCAAATGCTACTTGCGATGTGAGAAAATGTGATTCTGATCTGAGAGTAGGCTAGACGAAAAGCAAGCTCATCGAATCTGAACTTTCGCTTAGATTATGTTGTTTATAGATCACGATGTCAGTGATGCCAGTTGTTTGTTATTTTTTGACACTTACGTTTCGACAACATAGATTCAGCTGTCATCATCAGCAGTGTATGCAAAGCAGAACAAAACCCACTGTGAACTTACAGTTTTGTACTGCTTTGCATACACTGCTGATGATGACAGCTGAACCTATGTTGTAGAAACGTCCAGTTTTGAGATTTACTGTGGCTGTGCTTTTCTTCCTAGCCATTTTTGTCCCGTATTTGTTATATTCCGAAGGATATTGAATTGCAGCAGCTGTAAAGGCCTAATGGTCAATGAAATTTACCTTCCCCTTCCGTATGTTCTCCATCTTTCTATTGAGCAAGCTTCATTTTCTACTGACCAATTAGCGCAGTGTTTAAAGATATCGCTATCGGCACGGAAGATCTGGAGTTCGATTCCCTGGCCGATTAAATCGGACACAGTGCCGCCAATGATTTGCCTCTTCTGCGACATTGCTCAGGATGGACGCGGAGATAGACCCCGCCAATTGTTCCACGCTTGAGGTAAGACCGTGAGCATAATCGAGATTTATTTTTGATGTTTAATTTTTTGCCTTAGGCAATACTGGTGCTTGTATAGTGTTTCGTTTTCGTCCCAACCCGGAGATTGGGCTCTATTCCCGTCCGAGTCATGTAATGACCACAAAAATGTTCCTCATTAACTATGTTATGTATATAGGCTAACCAGATTTTATTCTGGTTTTTGCGATGCCTATGTTTACAAAAAGACGCTATATAGCCCAAGCCAATTGTTAGGCACTAATATAAATATGAACCTTTTAAAAACTAAGTGTAAGATACTTATGCGAAGCGCTGGCTATACTTCCGTATCTGTTCATAGAATTTTAGAACTGCAGAACTGGCTTCTGTCGAAACTCGCTGCGTACCATGTCAGAACGCAATGATCTTAGAGCAGTGGTTCTCAAACTGGGGTCCGCGGTCCTTTTGGGGTCCGCGAGACAAATTTTCTGGGACCGCGAAGCACCTTCCAAAAAAATTAAAACGACGATCCTGAAGAAAAAATTTTGTGTAAAATTAAGTTTTCAGGCAACTTTTCTTCCAATCAACTTAACAAACACAATTTGTCATGAAACCTTACAGGCTACATAGGCATTTATGATATCACAAGAAGCAATTTGATGTCACATTAGTGCAATGGCTCCTTTAGCGTGAAGTCTGCGAATGATGGAGAACGTGCAGTAGCAAAAAGGATCAAGTTTTTTTGCGGATGGCTTAAAAGTAAAAACCTGGTGGGTGGCGGCAGCAGTATTGGTTTCAGAGAAGGATACTGCAATGTGTGATTTTAGTCTAACTCTAGTAAATTGTTCATTTTCCTTGAATAAGTTTGCAAAGAAGCAAGTGCCCTCGTCACATTGATACAATAAAAAATCAAAGTGTTGTTTCGTGTTTATTTGTGTTAATCTTTCAAGGGGACCGTGAGCCATTAAAAAAATTGCTAGGGGACCGTTGCGTAATTTTTTTAAAAAAGTTTGAGAACCACTGTCTTAGAGTAATATTGACACAGAGAGTAAATGATGCGCTTGTAGCGGTTTCTAAAAAGCAATAACAAATATAATACCTCTAAGTCAGGGGTTCTTAACCGGGGGTAATTAGCTACCGAGGGGGTAAATTATCTGAATTAAAGACTAAAAAAAACTTAATTTTTAGTACTGAAAAAGCAGTATCGGTACACTGGGGGTAAATTATATTTTTTTCTTTCGGCAAGGGGTAAACGAGACAAAAAAGGTCAAGAACCCCTGCTTTAAGTTATGAAGAAACAACAAAAAATGACAGGGGCAAACACAAAGTAAACATAGCGAATATTTGAAGCCAGCCAGTGATAGAGCCAGAAGCAAACGATGAATGCTATAAGTAAAAAATGGTTTTTAAACACCGGGTTCTGGACGAAACTTATGACAACATGAGAGAAATAATTTATAATAGTACATACCAGTTAAAAGAATTCCCACTCTGAACTTTCACAGTAGGCAGAAATGAATCAGACCGATTGAGTCTCAGAAACACGACTCTTCAAGACAACGGTCCATGAGCTGAACTGAACTGAATGAACTGGAATAGACGATGAAAGGTAGCAAATAATCAAAAAATTGCGAAATTCAGAAAAAAGGAAGTAATTGCTCAGAAAAGGTTGCAACTGCTTTAAGAATTGAAGAACGCTGTATAGGTCAACTTAAAGGTCAAATGAAGAAACGTGGCAAGTCAGAAGAACTGGGTTCGAAACCAACCAAAGTAAAAAGGAAGATTGACAGAAAATAAAACGCGAATAATTAAGATATAACACTAGGATTGTTGACTGCAATGGCCTTCTTTAATGAGGGTCTGTGCAAAGCGAAACAGAATGTAAAATGTTAATTTTTTCAGAGCGACAAGCAAGACATTTCAAACGCCGCTACTGCAACTGACATTCTCTAACGCTATTTTTACACTTCATCAAGTCGAAATGCTATCTTCATTCTTCATCATGCTCACGGTATTTACGCCGAACCATGTAACGAATCACGTCTCCGCGGCATAGCGCTAAGACAACACAGCTCCGAAGAGACGTCGCAGCGGTGGCGAGCGAGCTGTTGGCGACACTGTGCCGATTTGACTGGCCCGGAAATTGAACCTCAGACCTCCTGCACCGATAGCGTTAGCGCTTAACGACGGAGCTAATGGCCAGTTCTACTACATTTTACAGTATATTGCAGATAATCCTGGCCAGTTTATTTTGTGACAGTATTCGCGTTGTCGCATGTCGCGTATCGGTAAACGCACCTTTAAATGTTTTTCAAATTGGTAATAATAATGTCATAAACTCAGTCGAAGAGCGAGTGATTTAGCTAAGCTTTCAGGATATAGTCTGACCAAGAAAGAGTCCTAATTTAGCTGGTTGGTTATGGCTGGTTGAATCCTTGGTAGCCTGCAATTCAATGCTGAGCTGAAGCTTCGTGGAACAAGAAAAAGAATTCTGCATGCTGAGTATACCGGTGTACATGACAAATCCAAAACCTTTATTCTTAATAAACAATACCATCACTCATGCTTAAAAAGCTTTCGTTTAGTTTGCTTTGTAAATTTTTTTTTGAGCAGTGGTATTGTTTACGGAAGGTTAAGCTTTTGAATCGTTTGGATTGCGTTGTTTGAAGTCCTTGCAATCCCACCGTAACGTAGCACAGTTCGTGCGCTTGATTGCAGAAGTGCGTATCGAATGACAATGAGTTATAGCATCAGCAGTTTACCTAAGGTCTCACATTACCTTAAGTTTTTCGCGGTTTTTTTGTTTAAAAACGGTGCTACAGCTCCGCAGAACGCTTCGTTGCTTTTCAGTAATTGTCAAGTTTACCTAACGCGGTAGTGAGACGAGCCGTCAGTAGCTAAAGAGCAAGGTATGATGCCTTTTTGAGTCGAGATTAGAGATTTTAATAACTGCAGAGACCGGCTGGTTGGCGTATTAATGGGTAAAGACTAGGGTTTCCCTTTTTTTCGAATTTTCAACTTCCCGGGAAACGGGAAATTTCCTAAAAATTTTTTGGGAATTCCGGTAAATTTCCGGGATCCCGAAAATCCTCGGGATTTCCGGGATTCGGGGAATTGAGCTTGATCATTTTGACATTTTTACGATTTTCAGCATTTCAGATCTAATTTTTAGCATTTTGCTGTGTTGTTTTGACAAACTTAGTTCGAGTTTTTCAATTTTTTCGACAAACTGAGAAAAAAATTTTCATCTTACAAGCATTTCCTCTTACAGAATTTTGCGAATTTTGAAAAAAATTTTTGGTAAGCAAAAGAAAATTTCAAATTTGCTCTAACACATTTTTTCATGTCGGAATGATAGATATCAGTACCACTAAAATCTCTATTAATGTAAAAAATTTCCCGGGATCCCGACATAAATTTACCGGAAAACGGGAACTTTCAAAACCCAAAATTTCTCGAAAAATTTCCCGTCCCGACTTCGGTATAGGTTGAAATAAGCTGACCTGATCAAAAATATTTAGTGTGATACTAGAAAACAAAACCATTATTATCAAGTTGTCGTTTAGTACACCGGAAACTTGGGTTATGAGCCATATGACGACACAGCCTACGATATTTCGTTTAAGCCAACTGATTATTGTGGTTAGTCTCAGGTCTTTAATTAGAGTTTGATAAAACCAAGTCAGTCGTGTGATATAAACAAAGGTGGAGGTGTTTTGTAAGATAAATCACAAAAATAATTTTAAACTGAAAGATTAAAATATCAGAAACCTGACCACAGCGCGAGGCCCCTTAAACATGATGTTCTAAGCGGTAGCTTAATTAGCTTAATGGCAAATACGGCACTGTATGCAAACCACCATTAAGCGATCAAATTTATTCTTATAAGTTCGCTCTTAATGATTTTCAAGTCGCAATCACAAGAGTAGCGTAATAATAATTCGTGCAAAAATATGCATTATTGTTAGATCTTGGATGTAGGCCACTTATTTCTCAGCTGAGATCGAACATCTAAACGTAGCTCTGAAATAGGGCAAATTAAATTAAAACCACTCTACTTTCTTGCCTATTCAATTTGCTCAGCTCAAAAATTTCTCGGGATCCCGGAAAAGTTTCAAATTTTCAGATTTCGAGAAATTTTCCCGGAAACGGGAAATTTACAAACAGCATTGCAAATTGTTTTGTGGTGGGTATTCATAAAAGCAGAGAGAAAGAATGAGTAAAAGATTGAAAAGTTTTAAATTTCTCGGAAAAGTTCCCGTCTCGAAATCTAGGAAGGGAAACCTTAGTTAGCAGTAGCCTAAGACTACTACAGTACAAAGTTAATGGTTAAATCATTGAGCAATGCGCTACAATATGGAACAACAGTTGTTCAAAGCGTCAGCATCATAGTTCGAAACCAGACCAGACCCGTACCCAAATATAAAATCCTTCAACCACGCTCAACATCCGGCCCGCTTTTGAGTACAAAGGAAAGGATTTGATACAGACTTAAGTAGAACTTAACTCCTGACTCAGAGTTTCACTGAACCGACAGTTTGAGTGGTATCGCAGATAAGCAGGATTTGCCATAACCGGATGGTTGCCGTAGTGGCTAGAAAAGATTCCCGGGCAGGTCAAATCGGGCTCAGTTACCGTGACCCCTTGCCTGGTTCAAGTGGTACCAAAAGTTTACAGGTTTTTTGCATCATCACTTTTTTACTTGCGATAATTACCATATTTTACGAACCATAAGGCGCATTTTAAATCCTTTTTTTTCTCAAATATTAATCATGCGTCTTATAAGCCAATGCGCCTAATGTGTGGATCAGGTAGTGCTCTATGCTTTGTTGCCTACACTCAAAACCAGTACCGGTACTAAATGAGCTTGATACGGTAACCAATACTCCATAAAAACCGTTGCGTCTTATAGCCCGATGCGCCTTATGTACGAAAAAAAATCAAAAACGAATCAAAGCAATTTATTGACAGTGCGCCTTACAATCGGGTGCGCCTTATGGTCGGTAAAACGCGGTAATCATTTCAATGTATTAAATTTTGACTCAAGCTTCTGGTGTGAGGGATTTGGTAGCCAAAAACATGCTGCGTGACTGCTTTAACTTTATAATCACGAACTAACACAGCATGAATCAGCATCATTGAAAAATAATTATTCAAAGATCATTGGATGAGCTCGGGGGTTGGCTTTTAACGATGAAAAGAGCTTGTGTATTTATTGGTGTAGTTTTCATTCTAATCTTTGTTTCGTTTTATTATGCATGCACCGAGAAGGGGAGTTTTGAAATTACTAAACAACCACTAAGGTAAGTAGGTTTATGATGAACTGATCACAATTACCCTGTCCACATGTCCAATTCAAGTGGTCCAAAAGCTCGCAGGCTTTCTGCATCATCATCAAATTTCTAATGTCACTATACCACTTGTTTAAATTGTGACATCAAAATTGTAAGACACAACATCGCCCAACTTGGCCTTTGAATGGGAAGTCAGAACGACTTCCACGTGTTGGGTCAGAGGATAGACCACCCCCCATCACCAACAGTTGCAAGAGCAACTCCAGCCATACCTTAATATTGTACCTTGTACCTAGTAATTTAATGTTGTACCTTGTACCAGCCATACCTTAATGTTTGAATGTTGTACCTTGACCACATGGGGAATTTAACTTGAGTGGTTATCTAACATGATGTTGGGTACCCCAAAGGTTAAATTCTTTTTGGATATGCAAATCCGTAGGGGTGCTTGGCTGATCAAGGTCAAGCACTCTGAAGAATGAGGGTACCTTAAGCCTGAGGGCGGCTGATGAGGGCTGATAGCCCTGAACAGCGCTATCCCGCTCTACGGTAATCAAAATTGTAACTATACAAGCGCAAGTTCACTTCGCAGTCTTTCTTAATCACTGTTGAAACTTCAGTTCAACATTGAATTATTAGATTCATAATTAGCGCGTTTACTAAGTTATGGGGCGCCGTGTGTAAAGCTACGCAATATAAAATTTTGCATCATTTTTTGGTTAATTTTGGTTAAATTACGTGCAATATCATATATTGTTGCAATTTATGTATATTGCTGCAATATGTGTTAAATTGTTGCAATTTATCTATATTGCTGCAATTTGTGTAAATTGTTGGAATTTATCTATGTTGCAAAAAAAATTCAAATCGGCTTTTAATTGCCATGGTGATATGCTAACTAAAACAGTCAGTGTTGCCCTTTCCCTTTTTTCCATGAACTCATGTAGTGCACTGGCCTGAGGCGCTGTTGTACTGACTGTGCAGTGTGCGCTTATGCTGTATGGCTGAAACATGTCAGATTACAGTAACTTCTGTGATCTGTCCACAGAAAGCAGGTAGGCTATATCCTGACATCAGCAGATCAGCACACCGATACACCAGTAGCCAGTTACATACGGTAAACTGTAAAATTAAAAATGTCAAACTAGTCTACCGATACCGATATTTTGTAACTGAACGAACCCTAACTGAATCTAATCCTAACCTAACCCAACTGGACCTGGGAGCTGATACTAGTTGTTACCCCTATACCGGTAGTCTAGTCTAGTCTAGCTGCTGGTATTCCAAAGGATACCGGTACCAGTAGCTTAACAGTAGTAGCTTAAATGATTCATTTAACCAATAGCTTAAATGTTTCAGCCAAACCAATAAGCGCACACTGCACAGTCAGTACAACAGCGCCTCAGGCCAGTGCACTACATGAGTTCATGGAAAAAAGGGAAAGGGCAACACTGACTGTTTTAGTTAGCATATCACCATGGCAATTAAAAGCCGATTTGAATTTTTTTTGCAATATAGATAAATTCCAACAATTTACACAAATTGCAGCAATATAGATAAATTGCAACAATTTAACACATAATGCACCAATATACATAAATTGCAACAATATATGATATTGCACGTAATTTAACCAAAAAAATGATGCAAAATTTTATATTGCGTAGCTTTACACACGGCGCCCCATACTAAGTCTATTTTCTTAATAATCCATATGAACCAATGACGTAGACATAACTAATGACGTCATCCACCACAAATTCTGATTTGAAAATTTTTGCATGGCGTGACACTTCAGTGTTCGAATCAATCATGCAGGCAGTGAGTGGTTAGTTAACGCTAATTCTTGGCGGTCGACTCGGGTGTGATTGCAAATCGGTTGTAAACTAATGACTTAAAATTGGCATACACAGCTTTCCTGTTTGGCGCTCAGCATTGGGGGGTCAGTGTGAAAAACAAGCCGGAAAGTTTTACTTGTTGGGCTGTTGAAAAAAGTATGTAACGAGATTTCCCCATCTTAGAATGATAGACAGAAGACAGGCAATTTTTAAATTGTGTTTTGAGTTTAGTTGCATTGTTTATTCTTTCACCACGGAAGCGATCAAAGCGCTATAACTATAAACTCGCTTAGGAGTTTCCGACCATCCAACCACTCCAAGATCGGGGAATCCCGCAAAGTGTCTTTCCGAACGACACAACAAGTAAACTTCCAGGTTGTTCTCCACACTGTCCCTTTAATGCTGAGCGTCAAGCAGGGAAGCTGTGAATGCCAATTATAAAACCATTGGTTTGACTCGACTCGAAAGCAAATCCAAGTGTAATGCTTCAGAACCAGACATTCTTTCCACTCGCCTCCTCACAAAAGGAAGATAACAATGCAACCACGCAACTAACTAACAGCAGTACGTGCACGTGCAACGAATTGCCTGTGAAAACCAAACAAGAGCTAAATTCAACTTTTGATCAAATTATTCTCAATTGCGTAATCGATCATCACGTTTATATCGTCTGCTTTCACTAGTTTTAGTAGCATTTTAGCGAAGTTGGACTTGTAATAAGATTTAAAAAAAATCGGTTTCCTGCCGGTAACGAAAAGCATTAACGCTCAGTACATTTTGTTGAAGGTTAAAAATTGTTACTTAACAATCTTCTCAGGATAGCTGACGACGCCAACAACCGCTTGCTTGTACACCAGCCCCAAGCAATCATAAACAACATCTCAACAACCTTAACCACAACAACACGTTTAACAACCAATGATACTACAACTTCAACCACATCTGCTACAACAACTTCTACCACAACTGCATCAACAACTTCTACGACAACTGCTACAACAACTATAACCTCCCCCACCAAAGCACAAACTACTACTCACAAGAGTTTTCCAATTTCGGATAAAAAATTTTTCTCAAACGGTAAGTTGTTAATACGATCATCCAGTCTGTTAGAGAACAGACTTTCACTAGGCGTGGCCAAGAAAGCAGAAATATAGGTAAGATTACCAGTGCTCACCGTCATGTGGTTTGGATTATGGCTACACAAAGCGTGTGCTCCGGTTCTCGATAGCTACATGCTAGTGAGTATTACAATTTTTGTAAGCTGCTTGCATTTGCCTCCCTAAGCGCTCAGCCTCTGCGTTAGTGAATTTCCGGTAACGGTCAGCGCTCGTGGGATAGACTATAACTTACATTTGGAACGAATCCCTGGCTCTGCCTAAAACTCGAACGCGGATCTTTCTGTTTTCCACGCCGTCCAATGTAGCATGAATATTGTTGTTACAACTTCCATTCAGCTCTAATGTTGGATTGCTCCCTACTCTGTTTCTCTCCTTCGACCTTATTGCTGTGGGTTATAACCCCGATGAAAGTGATCAAGCATTAACGACGGCATTGCTCTAAAAGTTATTGGAAACTCAAACCTCTCCATCATGTTTAGGCGGCATTGGCTTACTGCAAACCTTTGAGAAATCGTGGGAATATGCGCAAGAGGTCCGTGCATGTTTTTCTGATGTTGAAAAAGCATATGATAGTATTACTACAGACAAGCTTGCGGCGGTATTGTTGTTACAGTATGACACTAATGGCAAGGTACTAACTGCTGTTAAGTTTTAAGTTGCTCTACATGCATTCGTAAGTCTGTGTTCGTGTAAACAGCGTAACGACGAAACCTTTCAGAGCAAATGTGGGACTATCGCAGGCTGCTCTCTTTCATCTATTCTATTCCGTATTTATACGTTAGAACAAGGCTTAACTTCCTCTGCCAGAGTGCTCGATAACTGTCAATTGCCAAAGCTTATATTTTGAAATGGATAGACTAGTTAAGAAAAATCAGTCTTGTGGTGGAGTAAGATCGGTGACACACTGTCTGTGATTTGCGAGTGATCGTGTGCTACTCGACTCTACCCACAGGTTTTCGGATGCACGCTCGGTTGCCTGAATTAAAACCAGTACAACCGAAACTGAAACCATATGCCTGTCCAATGTCCATACAACCGAAACAGTGCCCTCCCAAATGAATAGAGTGTCACCGAAACAGTAGGAAAATTTTAAGTATTTCGGGGTCTCATTCACAAGTGATGACAGACAGAATAGCGACGACATTCACTAGTGAAGGCCGACAGAATGGCGAATGGGATATCCGCATCGGAAAAGTACATGCAGTAATGCGCCAGCTACACCAATATGTGGTACTGAAACGGGAGCTTTGCACAAAGACAAAGCTACCCATCTTTAGATCAGTCTAATACAGTAGAATTCGCTCATATTGACTTCGGCTATATCGACACTTTTTTCTTGGTCCCGGTGGTCATTTGTTTCCCCTTTTTTTCTTGGTCCTTGTACAAGAGGGTCATTTGTTTCCCCGTAAGAACCTAGTGACATCATAGACCAAAACACAATCTGCAATCTGAGGCAATAATAATAAAGGCGAGGCAATAATAAAGGCGATTGTTCACCTAAAAATCAAAAAAATCAAATCTTCATTATACTCGCCGTATTACGCCGAAGCGTGTAACGAGTTGCGGGGCCCATCTCCGCGACTTAGCGCCTGGGTTACACAGCTCCGAAGAAACGTCGCAACGGTGGCGAGTCGTTGGCGACACTGTGTCGATTTGACCGGCCCGGGAGTCGAACCCCAGACCTCCCGCACCGATAGCGTGCGCTTTGCAGCTGAGCTAACGGCCGGTTATTGTTCACCTATAGAAATTTAAAGGCTACATGGAATTGCGTTTTAAAACTGGACATTGTTGTGCATGTGGTTAGTTTAAGAACAGCGTATATTGTGCAGTATCTATTTTACACAATCTTGTTTGCGTTATTCTTAGCCAAGTGTATGTGAAAACACTGCATTAAGCAGTAATGTTGATTAGAGTTTACAGTTAAACCATACCAGGCTCTTCCACTGAACTAAAATCAGAATTTAGGAACAAATTAGTAGAATTCGGCTATATCGACACTTCGCCTATATCGACGATATTTTCTGTCCTCTTGAGGTGTCGATATAGGCGAATTCTACAGCTTTCCTATTCTGACTTACATGTATGTCCTTGAGTGTTAGATCATGAATGTGAAAGTGATATCTCGAGTCCAAGCAGCCGAAATGGGATGCTTGCGGAGAAATAGCGGTTTGACCAGTGTCGTAGTCTAGTACCGAACCTGGACTTCTGAAGTGCAAAAGTTGTTGCTGATTACACTGCAATTTGTGGGTGTTGCAGTCGCAATCTGCACAAAACCACTTATTTGGTTTTGTGTTCTGTTGCAATGTACAGTAGATTAACTGCAATGGTTAGGTGTATATTCTGAGTAATTGCAATTAGGGTTGGAATGAATTTGAATCCGCTCACGAATTATTCATGAATTTGAATTTGAATTTCGTTTTTTCAAAATCAATGAATTTGAATTTGAATTTCGTTTTTTCAAAATCAATGAATTTAAATTTGAATTTCATTTTTTCAAAATCAATGAATTTGAATTTGAATCTCATATTTTTGAAAGTCAATGAATTTGAATATCATGATTAAAATTCGACGAATTTGGATTTTTTGGACGAACTTACCCAGCAAAAATAGCGATTTGTAAGTGGTTTACATCAGCACATATTGTGCAAACATTCCATAAAATTTATCAAGGAAACCGAAAGTAGTGATGTGACGCAGCAAGATGGTTTAAAGTTATTTTTGCAAGAGATAGGCCTAGCTTTTTAGAGAACCTGTGAAAGATTGAGCTTTGCATCGGTTGACGGGTCCGCATTCCTTTGAAATTGTTTTTGGGGCAGTTCAAATTGCAACAAAATTGCAAAAGAATAATAATTTGTCTTCTACATCAGCAATGTTCAAAATAAGTTCATCAAAGTTTATTTATTTTACCATCAGGCAGGAGATAAAAGATCACAAATAAAAAAGTACCGGTTGCCAGCTGTTTCCTGACAAAAACTATGATGTTTTTGTATTTGATGAACAATTGGATTCTACTTTATGAGAATAGAGATTTTAAGAGAATCTGCTAATCAAACGTCACCATAGGAAATAAAGGGAACAAACAAGTGGGAAAAAAACAAAATTTGAAAAAAAAGCTATAAGAAACGCCAAAATTTGAAAAAAATGCCAAATAAAAAGTTTAAAAAGATGAAAATTACTACAAAAATGGTATTAATATGAAATGAAATATCAATTTACGACCGGTGTCACCCTATTTGGGGCTCATCAGGTGAATGTAGTGTAATGACAATTGCACCTAAATAGTATTTAATTTAATTTAAATTACAATTACTTTGCACCGAAAAACTCAATTGCAATCATAATTTGAATTACACGAGAAAAATGAAAAAGTGTAATAGATTACATTCAATTACACTATTACAATGATTCTGTAATTGATCCGACTCTAAATAGATCTACGAATTCTCCGAGTAACTATATGTTAAACAATTAGCTAATACTCCTCCAAAATATCTGTTTTTTTAAAAGCCTATTTGATAGTCTGCAAGTCTGGTGTATGAAATATCGACTAATCAAGGCAAAATTATCAAATTTTACGAATTTGAAAGTGGTAAGATTTGCCACTATAGACTTAAACTTTGCATTGATCCTTTCAAAGTAAGTGAAATTGAAGGTGAGGGTTGAAGCTTTTGCAACGCAATGAATTTGTAATCGAATTCCCGGTTAGCTTAGTTGCTAAGCGCACGCTATTGGTGCGGGAAGTTTGAGATTCGATTCCCGGGCCGGTCAAATCGGCACAATGTCGCCAACGGCTCGCCACCGTTGCGACGTTTTTTTGGAGCGGTGTAGCCCAGGCGCTAAGCCGCGGAAATGGGCCCCGCAACTCGTTAGTCGTCACATGCTTCGGCGTAATACGGCAAATATACTGAAGGATTGATTTTGATTTGTTGAATTTTTTCAAGGTCAATGAATTTGAATTTCATTTTTTGAAAACCAATGAATTTGAATTTAAAAATTTGAAAAACAACGAGTTGATCCAACCCTAGTTGTAATATAATGGTTCAGTTTGTGAAGTTATTGCCACTGAGCGTTTTCAGTTGGGCTGTGTCTTTTTTGTTTAAATGTAACGTGCAATTTAAGTGAATAATAACCACAGTTTTGGCAACACGACACCTCGTTGGATAAAATTAAAAGTGCGGATATTCGTGAATCTTTAAGCATCGAATCGATGTTTCTCCGACTAGAGAGATCGGAACTTCGCTGGTTGTCATTAGACGGCATGCAGTGAATGCTAATGTACAAATATAGAAACAAACAAAGCAGTCCGGTGCAGCAGCGTTTTGATTATGGAAACCGGGCCGGTTCTCTAGTCTACACACTGCCTAATTTAAAAAAGTGATTATGACATCAAGCCCGCATCAATTTGGGCCTAAAGCCCTTATAAATTAAACAGGATAATGGTAGCCTAACATACTTAAATTCATCTACACACCGGCTATTACTCAATGACATAGTCTAGTCTACCACTACCAGTAGGCTACCATCATCTCATCAAGAAAAATGGTAGACTAAGCCTACACAGTTCTTCTAGGCTTAGTCTACCATAATTACTGTAAGAAAGTTCAGTCCTTACCAACAAAAAACTACAGGAGCTACAATAACTTAACATTTTTTCTCTTCTAAATAATATAAACGTGTCATGAGCTGGCCAGCTTGCAGCTTCGACCACGGCCAATATCTGGATAAATCAAGACTCCTATTCGCATGACTGCTCACGGTTGTTTCATTTTTGGCTGGAGGTGTGCATTTATTTACAGCTTAATTTTGTAGACTTTCCAATTATAAAAAAAAAAAATTAACAAAAGTTTTTTATAAAAAATTTAACGAAAGTTTTTTGTAAAATTTTTTTTGATGCAATTTTTTTAATTTTTTGTTTTGTATCTAATTTTTCCGACATTTTGCGCAAAAACTTTGGGGTTGCTGCAGCTCCGCAGCTCCTTAGCACCAGCCGCCACTGCGCTGTACTAGTTGTAGCTTCGCTTGAACCGACGCGAAAACGCTGCCTAATTCGACCGCTTTCCAAATCTTTTTGGGTAAATTGCCAAAATGGTTGCCCGCCACTGTGATGTCACAGAAAGGTTTTAAGTCAGGGGTTCTTAACCTTTTTTGTCTCGCTTACCCCTTGCCGAAAGAAAAAAGTATAATTTACCCCAAGGGTACCACTACTTCTTTTTTAATACTAAAAATTAAAGTTTTCTTTAGTCTTTAATTCAATTTACCCCCGGTTAAGAATCCCTGTTTTAGGTTATTTCTTGGGTCCGCGACAAGCAAATTACAGCAAAAGCGCTTGCAATCGTTAAGTTTAAATACAAGAAGATGCGCTGTTGTTTTTTTCAAGCTAGTCGTGGTCTGCGTCCATGACAAAACACAAGACAAATACAGCAGAAACAGTACGTTGAGGTAGCACTACAGCAATATTAGTGCTTTCTTGGCTGTCGCTTTCAATAATTTTTAGTGTGTATTTTTCTGCAGATGATTCATTTTCTTCGCTGGGATACCACAATGTTTGTCTCTCAGATTTAATTCCAAACACGAAGAGAACTCATGAAAGTAACTCCTGTTTGCAGCTGGATTTGTAAGTCAAGTAATTATGTGTTTCATAACTAAGCAATATTTATTGCAAACGGAACTTAACTGTTTTTTGGAAGCACTGATGGCCAATGGCAAACGGTAAAAACTGTCAGCTTAGCAGCATTTTGTAGGCTATCAAGTTGAAAAGGTGGTTGGCGTAATGGTCTAAGACACTGCTAGAGGTGCTAAAGGTATGGGGTTTGATTCCGGCCCGATCCAATCGGACACTGTGTCGCCAATGGGTCGCCACCGCTGCGATGGTTCTTCAGATCTGTGCTGCCCAGGCGCAAATGAAGATAGAACCCGCCACTACCGGCACTCATTATACGCGCTTCGGCGTAATACTTCGAACAGATTTGGCCGACTACATCACGTGATCTCGTTTTTACACATGAGTACTCCGAGGTCAATTGCAGCAGACTAAAAAATAACTGAGGAGCCAGCATTCAAATGCCCGACTCACAGTGTATCTATTATTACTAACGGTGGAACCACTCTCTGTGTTCAGTGTCCAGAACGAAAATCTCAGCTTAGATGTTATTTTTTTTACAAAATTTGCAAGGAGTTTCTAGTCTAGTTTATTTGATTGTTACTATAATAGCGAGCAACGTCATTATCTATGCGTCTATGAACGCAGCTCGGCAGAGCTTGTCTCTACTTTTATTTCCTGCATGTAGTTCAACCGGTTTAACAACTTTTACTAGTTTTTTGCAAATTGCAAAAACAGAAAATTTAAAAGCGGCAATATAACATTCGAAAGTGGCAACATATAAATTGAAAAGTGGCAGCTTGACCAGGTCAGTGCTCTTTAACCAGGGTGCACGGTGCACCCTAGGGTTCTCGACAACTGTTTTTAGGGTGCATGAGTGAAATAGGGTGCATAGGGGTTCACCGCAAAGATTTTAGATGTGCAGGTTGATTACAAATGAAAACATTTTTTTAGGTGAAACTCGTAGGAAAAATTTTGCTATTACATCAATAAATTGATGAACAGTTGTTGCTATTACACATATACATATATAAATATAGCCTATTGATTTTTTTGATTCCTGTCATGCTGCACTGATGAGATTTTTCGAAACAGTTGTAGTCTTCGCAATTGCAGAGGCTGCAGTTGTCTGTATTATCACAATAAATATAGCCTATTGGGGAATGCGGGGCAAAGCGGTCATGGGGGCAAAGCGGACACCTCCATGCTATCACCAAACCAAAAGTTAAGAATAATTTTTTTGTGCCTATAACAGCTAGATTTAACTGCAAGAGGGTTTGACTTATAAAGGTCTTTGCATAACTGCAACTGCAAAAGGGTCTTTACATAACTGCATGATCAATTTCTTGCCTATAGCTTTTTTAATCAATTCTGGGCCGGTGCTGGGAACTGCGGGGCCCAATTAGAAGTCTGATGGCGGAGCATATTTTTCATAGTAAAATTTACGATGTATGCATTTCATAAAAATAGACCCACCATAAAACATAAAAAACATAAAATTACCTAGCTTACTGTAAATTTTTAGTTTCGATTGTGGGTATTAGTGTGTTTTTTGTGAGTTTATGTGTTTTGTTTAAATAATTTAAGACAAATTAATATAGTTTGTAACAATCATATAATTAAGACAAATTAATACAGTTTGTACAAGTATAATACAGTTTGTATAATACAGTTTGTATTAATAAGTATAATATCACAAAATAATTAGGCTCGATTCAAGCTAGACATGGCCTGTTGACTGATCAACCGCACATATTTGAGTGGACATCACGTGGATAATCTATGCGTGAAAATTCATGTTTGGCTCTGATGTGGCTCATGCAAAGTTACCTAGCTCAAATTTGTAATTTTGAATGTTAGTATTGGTGTGCTTTTTGTTAGTTTATGTGTTTTGCTTCAATAGTTTAAGTAGAGGGGGGAATAAATACTTTTTTTTTAACTCCCTCGTAAAATATGCTATCCCATAACAGAATCATGATGCAAAAATTTTTTTTGTCTGGGATGTTCCTAACCCCCCTGTACATAGCCCCTGAAAATTTGCAAACTCTCCCATATTACAAAATTGCATGCTTTGGTTATTTTTTGAGATAAATATAATGATGTGACCATTCATTGTAATGTTTTTTAACCAGGAGTACGTTTATGCGCTTAAATAACCTTTTTGATAAAACTCAAATATCACCCCTTTTCCTAGTTCATAGTAAATTGACTTTTTGATGAATTTCCAGCAAAGGTTTATTGCATGCTTTTTTACCAATAAGCGATCTAATCCTAATGACGGTTTAATCGAACTGAACGTGGAATTCTATCACTACTTTTGCTGGTACCGGTAGTAGCTTAACCTGCCAAATGAAAACTAACAGTGATTATTACAGTATTTGAAAACTTGTTTTGTTCTATGGACTTTTAACAATGACTTGGTAGTTAGCACAGATCATGCACCAGGTAAAGCGCTTTGTTCTACTCGTTCAATGTTGATGCTTGACAAACAAAATATCGCTAACGCTTATGCAGCGACTGAAAAAGCAATTCGAAGAGTTGCATGCCCAATTTAAAATAAACGCCCAATCGCCCATACCACAACCATCAGATGACCGAGTGGATCAGATTTGGACTACTAGATAATTCTAGTTCTCTAATTACACTAATTAGAGCGAAATGCCGCTAATCTAATTCTAATCTAATTTGCGAAATGTTTCTATGCTCTAATTCTAATCTAATTTCCGGTTTTGCCGAAAATGCTAGTTTGTCCAACGGCGTTTTTCAACAAGTTATGCAAGAATATCCCTTGTGCAAGGAAAACCAGTGCCAAGCCGCCATCGCATTGCTTAGTTATAGTAATTGTGACGAATAGTAGCCATAGTGACATAATAACTATTTTATACTGTAGTAACTTGTAGTGTAGTAAGTTAGGATATAGAATCTAGATAGTGTAGAGTAGGCTGGCAAAGCGGCTATGCATGGAAAATTACTAGGCCTACGCCTTTTCGATACACACACAGTGTTTCTGGAAGTTAGTTTTAGAACTAAATGTTTTGCATAGCCTAGCGGCGTGCATTAGCAACAATCTTCATTATCATTGCATCATGACAAGAAACTGTTCGAGATTGCTGTAGTAACGATAGTGCTAGAATAAAAACTTTTGTTCGAAGATTGTTTCAGCACCACAAGTTGGAATAAACAATAGTAGGCCTGATAGTACTTGTATGTTGTTTTACATGCTATATTAGGCTGCTATATCAGCACTAAACTACATCACTTATAACCTAAAGTTAGAAAAATTACTGTCCTTTTACTTTTTAGCCGTAGAGACAATCGCTGCATAGTGCATATCACATCACTGATTGTCTGCACAGATATCTGATGATGAAGCTCTTCTCGAACAAACGTGAAGGCCTCATTACTGTACCTACTCAATTACAGTAGAATTTGCCTATAACGGCACCCTAAGGGGATTTCAAAAAACTGCCGTTATAGACAAATTAACGTTATAGCCGAACTGCCGCAAATCGCCCTAAAATTACATTTTTAGCTCAATAAAGCAGGGTTACGTGTCTGAAAAGGCTTGTTATCCAGTTAGGTTTACAGCGTAATGGCAAACACGAAAATTAAAAAACAATACTCAACACAGAAATGCAAACTCGTGCAGAAATAGTGTACTTGTACGATGATCTTGGAATATCATATTCTCTTGCAAGTTGGGATACATTTGTAGCCTTACCGCTGTTGAATCGGCAAACAATTTCATATTTTTGCCAAAGAGGAAAATGCCTTCGTTTGTTTGGCATTTTACTGTCTTGATTTTGTGATCAAACTAACACTGCAGCTTGCAATAGTTATCGCACACAATGAGATAATCCGCAAAGTTTTTTCTCTTCAAATCGCCGCTTCAGTGACGTAGCATTACGTAATGTACCTGTATTGTACTTTAGACAAAACAGAGCTGGAGGCTATAAAACTTGTTTAAATGACTGTTTGCAAAACGAGATGTTGCGGAGTAAACAAAAGAAAGCTGCAAGCTTAACTGAATTCGACCATTCCTGCGAGAGATGAATGGCTCAAGCCTCGAGTGCCGTTGTAAGCGAACAAAATAGCTTTGGGAGATAAAAAAAGGGTGCCGTTGTATTCGAATTGACGTTATATGCGATGCCGTTATAGGCGAACCGAAATGTACACAAAAGATAGGAATTTTGCCGGGACCAAGCAAAATGTGACGTTGTAGGCAAATTTACGTTATAGGCGAAGCCGTTATAGACGAATTCTACTGTACTATAAATAATGTGCAGTATTGGGTGGCGTTAAAAAAACAGAAAACATTTCTAGTTTTCCGTGTTCTTATCCTTCAGTTTTCGAAAGAGTAGGCGTAAGCAGCGTTCATCAATACTGATGTGTACGAATAGGTGTCAAAAACTAAGCGTTCATGTACTATATACCTTTATCAGCCCAAAGGCGGCGAGAATTCTTTCGTGTAGTACCGCCACTTCGCGGTTTTTCACTTATCGCAGTGGTGTCTGGACCGCATTAACCGCGATAAACGAGGGTTTACTGTATGCCTATTTCTTATTCGTTCTAATTTTAATTCGGAAGTTGATTTCATTTCCAAGTTTTTGCGAATTCACTAATTCTAGTTCTAATCTAATTTGGAAAAACTGTGTAGCTCTAATTCTAATCTAATTTGGAAAAACTGTGTAGCTCTAATTCTAATCTAATTTGGAAAAACTGTGTAGCTCTAATTCTAATTCTAATCTAATTTGGAAAAGCCGAAATTTTTCTAGTTGTCCAAGTCTGGAGTGGATAGAGCGTCTGTTTTTGGATCAGTAGGCAAATTGGGGGGGACAAAAATGGAGGGGGAGGAGATAAATGAAAAATTTGCCTACCGGATCGTTAGGCAAATTTTTCATTTATCTCCTCCCCCCCCCCTAGTTTAAGGCAAATTAATATACTTAGTGAGGTATGATATCAAAAAATAATTAGACTTGATTTAAGCCAGATATGGCCTATTGACTGATCAATCGCACATATTTGAGTGCCCATTCGTGAAGATTCACGTTTGGCTCTCGTGTGGCTAATACGATATTACTTGGGATAAATTTATGTTTCCTGTGTTTGCGTGTTTTAAGTATAATAATGATATCATATTATCTAATTTTTTCAAAAAAATTTAAATTGCATATATCATTCAGGTTTAACCCTATTGAAATAGAAACTATATCAGAGACCAGTTCAACTTTCAAGTAAATAATTGTTTAAATTCTAGAATTAATGGCATAGGTAAACACGTTTTTGTTAAGCAGTCGACTTAATTAATTGCCGACTTAAGTGTAAAACTATGAAAAGCGGCGCTGACGTTCGTAGTGTTTACAATATTACAAACTGAATCATCGACTTCGCGCCAAAATCGCTGAACCGTCAAAAAGCAAACAAGGCACACCTTGAAGTTTCGGCGGTATTCGTTGGGTAAGTGAACTGTGCAAAGTACCGTCACGTCTGTAAGTCGCAAAATGAAAAAACTGTGACAGGTATAGAGTTTTACTTGTTGAGTTTTCGGTAAGAGCAAAGTAGTTAACGGTGAAACTGATCGATGTTTCTTCTACCTGTCTGTTGTCAAGGTTTGCTGTATTCTTGCCTCTTGGAATGAGTTTCGGCGTCAGCTTTAACAAGACGTAATCTCGGAGAAAGCTGATGAGAACTGACCATCGTTGTAATGAGGATTTAACTCGTCTGAAAAGCATTGGTGGACTCTTTGTTTGTGCTGCAGTATTAACATATATTGTATATATACGTGCGGTGCCGAAACTAGCGCCCCCCGAACCCCCCAACCGGAGGGGGCTCGCACAAAAAGGGGGCCCCGTAAATAGTCATTACGTAGTACTATTTACTCAACGTATGATAAAGGTGCCTTAAATAGGCCTATTCTAAGATTCAACATATTTTTTGTCTTAACTCACGCGATGTCGGGCCCCCATACCATATTTATGCTTTTGACCATAGGGGGCCCCTGCAAATTTTTCAAAAAATAGCAGTCGCAAAACTAGCAAACAAACGTTTAGTAGCATACCAAGGGCTTCTCATCCTCAAGTGAAAGGCGCAAAAACAAGCCTTAAAAACGTTTTTTCTTCGCATAGGTAGCAAACTGTTAGAGTAGGGTTTGCTTGCAGCATTGTTTTAATGGGTTTGGAAGGGACCTAGTTAAACAGACTACTAAACCTTGTTAAAACTGAGGAATTTTGAAAGCTCAAAACGCACAAAAAGCCTCCAAAATATGGTCAAATTCCGCAAAATTTTCTGGGGGGGCATGTTCCCAGACCCCCCTAGCTTGGTATCGCCCCTTCGGGGCTCGCTTTTTTGTATCACCATCCAAGAAAAAATATTTTAGGGGGCCCCGAAAGATGATTTTGGGGGAGCCCGCATTGCCTAGTTTCTGCCCTGTATACGTGGCTCGCACTGATATTGATGATCAGAAATTCTGTGCGAGTTAGCTAGACTCCCGGCATCCATTGTAACAGGGGTGGGGAATCGGTAGAGCACAGTGGGCCACATTGATTGCATAATGTTTTCAGCGGACCACATTTACTTTTAATTGTTAAATCTCGCTTTGAAAAGGCACAATATTTTGTCGCAAATTTAACATTTATGCTGAGCTGTTTTTTACCGTAAAATCAGAGACTTTTGTGCGTTTTGTATCCCATAAATATAGCATGTAGTTGAATGTGACGCAGTTTTTAGGAAATCTTAATGTTTTATATTTCACCATTTTGTTCTACACTTAACAATTAAAGTTCTGACGCGGGCCACACTCAAAACTTAAGCGGGCCGCATGTGGCCCGCGGGCCGCTGGCTCCCCACCCCTGCATTATATAGTCAAAGATCTGATGATCATTTAATTTCAGATGAAAAGAAAGTTTGAAAAGAAAGACTATTTACATTTTCGGAGTTTAGTTGCTTGTTGCTGTTTTAAGCTGAATCAATTTGAATCTTAATGAATATAAAACGGAAAACGGCTTTTAAAACAACTTCTTTGCAAGAAAGCAGGAAATTGGTATGTAGTTTAGAGCTTCTGTCCTATGTACTATGTAAAACATTGTTATGCTCAAATTAGCTCGGTTTTAGCTCTTTATTGGTGAACTAAATCTGTCAAAAATCTTAGTGTAAAATATAGAGCAGTCTACTGAATGATGCTGGAATAAACTAGGTAAACTGTTTTGTGCGGCGACCCCATTTTGAAAAAAATACCATGACATTAGCTAAGCAAAGCCAATGTTTTGCGACCCTCCACGCTTTGAGAAGCGTTTAACTAAGCATAAGATATCAGCAGTGACCCTAAAATGTGAGTTATGCTTGCAAAGTTTGCATAAAGGAATTTTTAATCTTGCTAGAGCACTATATATGATAAAAAAAACAACCTTGAACGATAAAGAAATATGATTATCGTGTTTTTCAAGCTATTTTTTTCCGAATGTAACTTTTTGCTTATCTTTATGGAGCAACCAGTTTCAGTTGAATTTTTTCCAACTTATCAAAAGTTGATTTGGCAGAAGTTATATTTACCGTATCGTAGCATTTTGTATCTACTGTGTTTAAAAACTTTTGCATATATAATACGGTATGTATCGGTACTATAGCCCATCACAGGATAGGACCTATCCTATAGTGTGATTTATATTACTACTAGATCAATATTTTTTGTTTCAGAATGTTTAAAACTCAGCACATGTGAAGTGATAATTTGCATATACAGAATGTCATTGGTCTTCAATTACAAGCTTTGTGCCATTGCCACTTCAATCAAATGACATGAAAGAAGTTTGAAGCAATCGGGACAGGAATTAGATGAGTCGAGCAAGCAAAGCAAACGAGTATAGCAGTAAAAGTGGAGAATGAACTGTGAAAGTGATTACCAATTTACCAATCGATCAAGAGCGTAGTAACGCCAGGTTTTGAAGCAGAGTGTTTCCCTTAAAACTTTTGATATGTTGCTTTTCGCGTTTTGATAAATCGTGTTTTTCAGCTACTTTTATTTTAAAGGATCACCCAAATTTGTTATTCTTAACATGGAAATCGTGCCTCTAGCTAGATGAAAATGCTTAGGGGGCAAGAATTTTTGGGTAGGCAATACACGCATTAATAACTGATTTTCTTTAGGGGGGGGGGGGGGGTTCCAGGGGTCGGAGAGCCCTCCTTCCCTGGCTCTGGGGATGATTGAAATTTTACTTCTTACATTTTTACCATCTACAGTACACGATTCTTGTTTGCAAAAGTCGATTTCGATCGTTGTGGCAATAACAAATGAGGTTCACGTTGTAGAGACCAAAAATCCAAAACAATATTTTGGGAGTATCGTAAGCTATCCTTGACATTCTATGACATTCTGATAAATTCTCATTGTAAAAAATTATATGTTAAGCATGACGTTAGAAAGTGTAGATTTGGGTAGTTTACTGGCTTATAAAAGTTGTGGCAATAATAAATGAGGTTTGTCAACGAAAAAGTTTCAAAAACTTGAGATTTACATTTATCCAAAACTTGTAATATATTCCTTTTATAAGTTGTTTAGTGTTTAGCCTTCACAGAGAAAAGTTTTTGCGCTTGCGAAGTTGACATACTGATTCACTGCTTTTGCTGTAACTAAGTTCAGTTGTTTTCTGTCAAAGCAATATTAAATTCATGAACTACGCGAAATCTTAGTGCACCACGTTTTCCATCCTTTAAAGTTTCGGTATTTAGTTGGGTATTTTTCGAAACTTTTTTTTTGATTAAATGGTTATTTACCTAATACAGCGTTTTGTTCGCACTATACCAGAATCAAAATATTTCCTGCAGTGTTTTCGAAATTTTGTATCCAATTAAGAAATTATTTTGCTTTAAGTGTACTCAAGGCCGAAACTAGGCAATGCGGGGCCTCCCCCAAAATCATCTTTCGGGGCCCCCTAAAATATTTTTTCTTGGATGGTGATGCAAAAAAGCGAGCCCCGAAGGGGCGATACCAAGCTAGAGGGGTCTGGGAACATGCCCCCCCCAAAAATTTTGCGGAATTTGACCATATTTTGGAGGCTTTTTGTGCGTTTTGAGCTTTCAAAATTCCTCAGTTTTAACAAGGTTTAGTAGTCTGTTTAACTAGGTCCCTTCCAAACCCATTAAAATAATGCTGCAAGCAAACCCTACTCTTACATTTCGCTATCTATGCGACGTAAAAACGTTTTTAAGACTTATTTTTGCATAGCAAAGTATAGTGATTTCATCTCAAAGCTTTTCGTCTGACACTCATCGGGAGATCGTCAGAAATCAGGAAACTAAAATGCAAGTATTATGTATCAAGAGAGAGAAAGAAAGGGAAAAAGAAGAAAGGAAAAAAGGAGGCGGAAAAGCACTGATTGGCCAGTCTGATCAGCTGTTTCGACGCGTCAATCAGCGATAGATCTTAAGACTGTAAACAAATTCTTTTTGCCTGCAAAAATCGGGATTTGATGTTTTAATAAAAATGGATTCCAAAACAGAGAGGTGGGAGGAAGAGCGACCTCTGGCGAGAATGCGGAATCTGTCTTGGTGATAATGTTTAGCACATGAAACGTTTAAAAGAAGATGGAGCCCAATTGCCGAATCACAAGTCTGGGTGGGGTTAGAGGTGGAGGACTTACAAGCACGTGATGGAAGGCTACGTTTCAAATTGGAATTGGCGTTTCTGATTGACTTTGGAATATGTTGGTTGATTCTGTCCAGCAACCTTTGGGATGTACGACCCACATACCGACTAGGCCTATCACAGTGGCATGAACATTCGTAAATAACATTGCTTTGTTGATGGGCGGGTAGTACATCTTTCTTGGTGGCTGGAACCAGTTCCTTGGTTTTGAGGATGATACGTGGCTCCACGGCAAAGAAGCAGTTACTTACGGCGGCTTTCACTTGCTTTTCAAATTTCGTAGAAATAGACGATAACCACTGGAGACGCAAGTATACTGGGCATTTTTCCGGATCAGATTTTATAGGTTTCTGAAATTGCTCCCGTTTCTGGGCTATTGCACTTTTAATGACGTCATCTGAGTAGCCATTTGCCAGAAGAATAGATGTGATTTTATCTAACTCTGGTTGCAACTTGTCAGGGGAGCAAATTTTGAGAGCACGGTTGGTAAGGGTAAGGATTAAGTTAAGTTTTCGCTTTTGGGGAGAGAAGGAGTTCCAACGGAGGTATTGGCCAGTAAAGGTGGTTTTTTTTCTCTTTCTTTCTCTCCCTTGATACATAAGACTTGCATTTTAGTTTCCTGATATCTGACGATCTTCTCCCGATGAGTGTTAGACGAAAAGCTTCGAGATGAAATCACTATACTTTGCTCTACTAAAATTCTGTACCACAAACCAATTGTTTAAATACTTATTTTTGCGCCTTTCACTTAAGGATGAGAGGCCCTTGGCAGGAACGGATCCAGAAAATTTTGGTGGGGGGGGTGTGTGATTTTAAATTAGGTTGAATGTTAACTTAATACAGAGACGTGTAGACCCGGAAACGGGCGAAAATAAGTCCTTTCAAAATGTTTCATGTCAGGGGCGTATTCAGAATTTTTTTCAGGGAGAGGACACCAAATTTCGTCACTTTTTCAAGCGCAATCTTTTTCCGGCAGAGTTATTTTAAGCAACTTGAGTGACAAAAACGACTTTAGGGGGGTCCAGGGGCATGCTCCCCCGAGAAACTTTTGAAAATTTGCATACTGTAATGGTCATTTTAGCGCTTTTCGAACAACTTTCGGGCGCAGTTTGTTCATATTTTTGGCCTCTAACTTTGAGTACTTCATCAAATATGATACATTTTGTAAGCACAGTTTCGATTATGCGAGCTTAAGGCGACTAAGGTTTATTGTTATGAACAGGGGTGCAAATCTATGTTGAGCATTGGGGAAAATGATTTAGCAAAATCGACCTTTTTTTGATATTGGGGGGGATGATTTAGCAAAATTGACACGTCTGCAGAAGTCCAATTTTTTACCCACAATGAAGTGAACACCAAAAAAAAAAGGTCATAACGTTCCCAGATGCCTAATTTTTTGCCCAAAATGAA
Source organism: Trididemnum miniatum (assembly GCA_964006365.1). Taxonomy (NCBI): domain Eukaryota; kingdom Metazoa; phylum Chordata; class Ascidiacea; order Aplousobranchia; family Didemnidae; genus Trididemnum; species Trididemnum miniatum. The sequence goes on from OZ023233.1 coordinate 2,130,213, forward strand.
GTGAAGATCAAAAAATGGTCATCACGTTCGCTGATGCCCAGTTTTGGGACATGAAAATATTGGGGGGGATACATCCCTCCATGGATTTTCACCCATGGTTATGAAGAGGTTCGAAATTATAGAAAAACTATATTTATCCAAAGCATTGTTGAAAATGGCTGCTGAGGGGTGCACCTCCACATCTTCCCCTGGATCCGCCCCTGGTTCTTGGTATGCCACTAAACGTTTGTTTGCTAGTTTTGTGACTGTTATTTTTCGAAAAATTTGCAGGGGCCCTCCATGGCCAAAAGCATAAATATGGTATGGGGGCCCAACATCGCGCGAGTTAAGACAAAAAATATATTGAATCTTAGAATAGGCTTATTTAAGGCACCTTTATCATACGTTGATTAAACAGTACTGCGTACTGACTATTTACGGGGCCCCCTTTTTGTGCGGGTCTCCTCCCCCGGTCGCGGGGGTTCAAAAGGCGCTAGTTTCGGCACTGCGTGTATTCGAGATCATAGCCGTAAGGAAAAGAAAAGTTTGGGGGATGCAAACTATTTGTGCCCAAATCTTATTCGCAGTTTTGCTCAAGTTTTGTCAAAAATCCGTCGAAGAGGAAGTCGTCATGACTTCCCGTCCGGTAGGCCAGGAAGGACATTGCTTTTTAGTTGTTTGCTTTTACAAGCAGTTAGCAAATAAAAAAACACGCAAAGCTGTACATACAATAGCCTGCTGTAAGTAGAGGTTTCTAGGGAATTCGCCAGTGTTACATTCTTTGGCCAAAAAATTTGAAATTTGCTCAGATGTAAACTATTGAGGTTTTGCAACAATTGCATGGCCTGTTTCCATGTCCACTCAAAACGTGGGCTTTCTAAACGTGGGGCGAGTTCAAAGTGGAGTGGGCTTTTTCAGCCCACTTTTTTCAAAAAACCTTGCTAATTAAGACCAAGTCTTTACTGGCGTCCTAGAAAGCCCACGATTTTGCTGAAATAGTCCCAAGAAAGCTTGAATCCACCTGACTAGAGTAAAGCCCGCTGGCTAAAAGCCCACGATTTTTAGACATGGAAACAGGCTAAATGAACGATCCAAACCAGGGGTTCCCAACCTGTGGTACGCGTACCACTGGTGGTACGCGAAATCTTTCCTAGTGGTACGCGAGATAATTTCCAAAAATATAAAAATAATTTGTTTTCATGGAATCCTGACAAAAGCTTTTTTATTTTACAACTAAAATAAGTCACATGAAAATAGGTTAGCTAGAGATATGTGTATAATCATGTGCGGATACTATGGAATGACGTAGTATATTCTTATACGGGCAATGGGCATTGCCAGTAGCTCGCTTGCATGCGGACCTTTTTTCTCTCTGCAGCAGCAAGCTGCAACACCGTTGAATATTGTAGCTGGCGTAATTGAATTGGTGAGGTGAATCTGTGGATCAACCTAACCGCTAAAAAAACTTTTAACAGAGACGTTTCTGCGCTTATTTCGTCTTCATCGAAATGGTGAAACTCGGGGTTCAAATTACTCCTTGCTTGAGTTTCGCAGTTCTGGCTAACATCCCTGGGTGTGAAGTAGGAACGCATACGAACTTCGTTTCGCTCTAGTTTTGCAAAACGTACTATATTTCAAACAAAAGTAGCAATAAACGTAGACCGATTGCAAAATTTTTTGTAAGCTAATGCATTTATGCATCTATTGATTTATCGTTCAGGCTAAAGTCAAAACCTCCCCAAAATTTGCAGTTAAGAACGCTCATTTTGAGGAGTATTTCTCTTTAAAATTGTGCGTTGCCAGTTGCCACCCTACTTTTTTTAACTTTACATTCTTGGATATCTCAGAAGCAACGACCTCGCAGAGCTTCACACGAAGCTGCACCATATAGAGTTGATCAGAATACACGTCATTGCTGCTTTATGCGGAAGTGAAGTCTCGAGGGAATACCCATATTGGTACGTCTTTTTGTGTTGCAAAAGAAGCTGCTTCTAAAAAAAAATATTACAAAATTCAGAAGATTGTAAAAGACATGAACTTTATTCCTCACCTTTCCCATTTGTCACATATTTTGAGAGTAATGAATCACTGCTATTGTTATCTTCAGAGACCTGGGTGCAACATCGTTGATTTTGCAATCAAACTGACTATATAAGGGGTGGGCAAAGTGCGGCTCGCAAGCCACTAGAGGTTTTTTGATCCTCGACTCGTAGTTTTTCACCTCTTTGTGAGGAATACTGAAGACCTTTTTTGTTTTGCAATTGCATTTTTTGTTTTACATCCCCGATATTCTGCTCTTGAGTGGTCGAATACTTGTTTTTGCTCTTTCATCTCCCATTTGCATCTCCTGTGAGGTTGAAGACCTTTTTTTTTGCTCTTTGACTCACCGGGGGCAACTTTTAGGTTGTTTTTTTTTCGCAAGTGGCTTTTTCAATAAAAATTTTGCCCACCCTTAAACTACTTTCATCCAGAAGCTTGATTCACAATAATGACTCGCACATTGTAAGATTTCTTCGAAGTTCAAAGCTGTGTTGCCCAGACGCTAAGCCGCAGTGCTACTTGCTCTGCGCTTCAGCGTAATACCGCGAGTATAATAAATATTCGATTTAATGACGTATTCGTTTCTGTATGTAAAGTAAATCTTTCAGCACAGCTCTTGTATATTGTTATGGTCAAAAAGTATTCATTAAACATAAGTGGTACGCCGCTGCAGAAAAGGTCCAGAAGTGACACGCAGAAACCGAAAGGTTGGGGACCCCTGATCTAAACAGATTTTAGACTCATTTAGGTTTTAAATGGGGTGTGATCTTAACAATGCCCCTTAACAATATCTCAGATTAACCGTTCAATCATATTGAAATAGCACAAACTACCAAAACTTTTTACTGCTCACAGCTTAACGAGCAAAAACATTGCTTTGGCTTAGTCAAGAACATAATAAACAATCTAATATGACAATGAATAATTACAAGATGTGGGATGAGCCACACCTGCTGACATCAAATTGATTAATTTTTGGACAAGGGAGTTAACTTTAGCTTAATATTGCATTTGTTTCTGAAGTCTGAAGTGCCCAAATGCAATCAGTCTACTAGCGGGAAGTAGCTGGTACTGGTAGTAAGCCATTTGTTGATTTAAATTATATTAATAAAATATAAACATTGTATTACAAGATGACAATTCTCGATCTTGCTTTGCAGAGTACTCAAAAACAAAATTTGTTAAAATAGATACACTGTTCTTCTAAGGTGCAAAATTTGTGAAAAATGAGAAATTTTGGGCAACATTTTTCAATTTTTTCTTTAGGAAGCTTCTATTTCACAGGAAATTTCCGGTTATCGAACTTTGAAAATCGTGGTTGCGTAATCGTTAATATCCCCTATGGTTTTCCTGCTGTGAGAATGGCATTACAGGAACCGAAAAACGCTTACACAACCACGGTTTTCCAAGTTTGGTAACCGGAAATTTCTGGTGAAATAGACACTTCCGTTTTTTAGGCTAGCCGTCTGGAATGGTGATTATTGTGCGAATTTAAATCAAAGTGTTCAATATTTTGGTGCAAAACAAAAGCTATAAGTACTCTAGAACTCAACTTTGAAGCAAAAATTTCATCAAACTTTTTTCAACCCCCTTAAATCGTAGGGCAAATTTTTTATTAAAATCTATATTTGGGCAAACAATAAACAATTAACCCGTATAGTTCTAAATTCCACATAGGTAACAGCCAGTTTCATTGATTCATTTTCCTAACGTCAAATTTTGCCCAAATAATTACCAAATTCTACCAAGTTGGGACGATTCCAAACGGCAAACAAATATTTTTTTTTCTTTTGTCTGCCATGACTCTTACAAGCAGAGAGAAAATATTTGTAACTTAGTAATCATTATAGAATTCGACTCAAACGATTCCAAACGGCAAATGAATATTTTTTCTCTTTTGTCTGCCAATTCCAAACTCGCGGAAAACACGCGGCAATTCAAATGAATATTTTTTCTCTTTTGTTTGCCCAACAAGCGTGAAGGAATTTGTTGACTTGTCAGTCAGAAGCATTAAGAAATGAAAGTAGAAGTCGTTTTCTCGCTTGGTTGAAGTCAGTTCGCTTGCGCTTCTGAGTTAACATTTTGGGTAAAATTTCGATTTGAAACTTGTTATTTCGATTTGAAACGAAATTTTGACTTTGAAAGTGCTGTAGGTTTCTGTGCTGTAGTTATGCAACACAGTACAAAAACTAAACCTGGCATACTGTTATACATTGACTCGTCTCAAGGCTTTTTTTACTAATCATTCATAAATCTCTCGTGGCATAGTATCGAGATTAAGGGATGGCATAGTAACTTTATTTTTTATTAAATATTTCGTTGGGACGATCAAAAGCGGCATAGTATCAAAAGTGGCATAGCAGCGGAGCTGCATAGAATCAAGATTTGACTATAGCGCAGACATTTCTATTGCCTTGATCGCAATAAGTCAATGCCGAAATGATGACATCATAGATTCAACCACGGTATTTTGCGCTGCTTTCGCGGTGAAATGAAAAGCAAGAGAAATTGCAACATAAACCGGTTCAAACCAGTATTTTTATTTTGCCTGGTTTTCATTTCGAGTATCTTGTATTGTAGGTAACAAATGAATACAATTTGAAATCGATATTTTGACAAAACGAATTTGTTACTCTCCGTTACTTTTTAACGAATGATTACAGTTCGCCCATCTCTAACGTGCACAGTCTGTGTTCGTACCAGGACCAACCTAGAATAACTTAGTTGAAACAAACGAGTTTTAAATAATTTTTGCCTGAAAAAGTTCGTTTTATTTTACCAGATTAAGCCGGTTATTTTTTGAAATTACCCATTTGATTTGAGCCAAGTTAGGCTCTGAGATAACCCAGTACGGACAACTAGACAGGGTCTAGATATGAGTGCTTACGTCTGATTCACCCGTGCAAGGGTTATCTTAGAGTTGCAAAGATAGCCTAAACCCAACCAAAATAGAAATTTATATTTTTGGACCAAACATGGTACTCAAGCTTAGCCTGAGGATGATACTTCAAATGAGAGCCAAACATGAAACTTACGCATGGGCCGTAGCTATACTTCATGCCAGGGTCAGACATCAAACCCATGTTTGGGTCTGAGATAAATTTTACCTCGGACCTGACATAATAATCATTCATGGGCCAGACATGATAGTTTGCGTCGGCCAGTGTTACCCACACTATTGTAATCCTAGGATAATCTAGGGATATATTTATGGCACTTCAACTCAGGGCCAAATATGAAGCCCATGCATGGGTCGTAGATATAATTCATGTTAGGGTCAGACATCAAACCCATGTTTGAGCCAAACATAATAATCATGCATTGGACAGTGATATCTACTAATTCTAGAATAATCTAGGGATATACTGGTATCTATGGCACTTCATGTCAGGGCCAAATATGAAGCCCATGCATGGGACGTAGATAATATTATGTCAAGGTCAGACTTCAAACCCATGTTTGGGCCAGACATAATAATCAAGTATGGGCCAGACATAACAATCATGCATCGGCTTCACTATTGTAATCCTAGGATAATCTAGGGATATATCTACGAAAATCCATACATGGTCCAAACGTATATCCAAGGCAATTCATGCATGGCCCGGAGATAAATTCTTGACTGTGAATTTAAGGATACGCAATGGAAATCGCGGATTTCGCAAAGCTTTTTTAGACTTGAGTAATTTTATCAAAAGGGTGCATGAAATATAAAGTATTCTTGCAAAGGTGGATGAGAAAAAAAAAGTTGAAGAGTCTTGGGCTAGACTAGATGACCATAAAAATGGTCTTTTCGTTGTCAAGCTTCTCGCTCCATCGTTGCTATTATTACTCTTGTTTTTGTTTGGCCTACCGTATTTAATCTAGTGCTGTGAATGGTAACTCTATGTCAGCGTTAGCAAATAAACTTGATTTGACTATAACAAAAGTCTCGTCAGCCTTGCCACGCACAGCCCATCCAGGCTAAACTCATTCCAGACTGTAATGAATCTTTTTTGCATTGCTTTACCAGGACATCTCGACTTCATCTCTTTTCTAGGTTATAAAACTTGAAAAACCTAGAAAAGAGATGAAGTCAAGTTGTTAAACTTAGAAAACCTAGAAAAGAGATGAAGTCGAGATGTCCAGGTAAAGCAATGCAAAAAAGAGTCTTTACAGTCTGGAATGAGTTTAGCCTGGATTGGCTGTGCGTAGCAAGGTTGACGAGACTTTTGTTATAGTCGGACCATTAATTTGTCCCTTGCAAATTTCTCATCAAACTTGATTTGATTTTTAACATCTGAAGTTTTTCGGAAAGCAAGTAGCATTTTTGTGAACATGCTTTTTTGCTAAGTCAGCCCACTGCGCAATATGATCATAAATACACTGCACTGGAGTACATGCTACAACCTACTCAAGCATCGAAAGTGTATAAATACAATAATGTCATTAAACACTTACAAATCACCCGGATGCGACAATATACCTGTGTATTTCGTACCTATCGCGGCAGAAATTATTGCTCATCCACTTTGGGTGCTCGTAAATCAATCTTTCGAACTTGGCCACTTTGCAAGTTGCTTATAAACAGCTAAAGTTATTCCTTTATATAAATCTGGAGATAAAGGTTTGCCCACAATTTATCGGCCTATTTCAATTTTAACATGTTTCTCCAAAATTTTCGAAAAGCTGATATTTGCATGATTAACCAGTTTTTTTGATAAGCACTTTGTGATATCTACACACACAATATGAATTTCGAAAACATCACTCAACTTAGCATGCTGTTTTTGATGTAATTACAAGACGTAAGATAACATCAATAATAATGAATATGCAGTGGCGAATCCTGGGGGGATGTGGGAGATGCATCCCCCCACCATCCAATTTCAACAAATGTTTTTGATGAATAACATTTTTTCATAATTTCTTAACTCTTTGATTCAACTATAATTTTTACGCCTTAACGTCAGTACTCGAGTTGAGGGCGGATTCCATTCCCCCGTAAAATATTTTAGCGTAAACCACCCCCTTATAAATAATGACCGTCCCTCTTTTGCGTCTGCGTGTAAAGCTTACACCAGGGGTGGGCAAACTACGGTGAGATCATTTCATACGGCCCCCTGGCATTTACAGAAATATAAACCTTTTTCCTTGCTGATTTTGAGTCAAATATAGCACATTTGCAGAAGTGATGACCTTTTGTTTCTATTCACTTGATTTTGAGTGAAAAAATAGGACATCTGCGGTCGTGATGACCTTTATCACTTTGCTTTTCCAATCAGTGCGGCACTCGGCTTGCCCACCTCTGGCTTACACCATCCCCCATGTGTTGTGTTTACACAGAATGCGATGCGGCCTTTCGTATGTAAGGTAACGTAGACCACGAAACAGTTAGAAATTATGACGTAAAACTACGTTATTTTGCACGGCAAATTAGAGAGCAATCGTAAGGTGCTTCACAAAATAACCGATAAAAAACAAAACTGTTGGGGTTTCGATTTGTGTGGAAGAAATTTCCACCAACCTCTTACGTCAAAAAATGGATATAATTTCTCACGACGACAAATCGGATTAAAACCGCATTTAGTGCAAACAGACCTTTAGCCAAGCATAAATCGAAAAAGTGCGAACAAAATGCGATATATTTGGTGAAGGACTAATTTGCGTTACAAATTGTTCGAAAAGCGCTAAAATGCCCATTACAGTATGTATATTTTCAAAAATTTTCCGGAAGATCATGCCCCCGGACTCCTTAGAATCATTTTTGTTTATCTATTTGCTTCAAATGTAACTTTGCCAGAAAAGATACGCTTAAAAAATGTCAAAAGTTGGAGCTAAAAAATCTGAGCATATTCCCCTAGTGCCCTCACATGGACACATTTTCTAAAAAGGGCTTATTTACGCTCTTTTTCGGGTTTAACATCTTTCCATTCTGTTAACATTCAACTTTTAATTCGAAACTGCATCTCCCCACCAAAATTTTCTGGATCCGCCCCTGTGAACATACTGGTCTAGTATTTTTAGATTTAAAGAAAGCATTTGATACCGTGTCACACCAAATTCTCTTTGGAAAGTTGAACCACTACGGCATACGAGGTCAAGTACATGATCTGTTAAGCTCGCACCTCGCAGATAAAAAACAATACGTCACAGACAACAACATCGCATCAACTACTGAGTATATTGCATATGGGGTACCGCAAGGGTTTACGCTAGGGTCACTTTTATATTTGATATATATTAATGATATCTACAAAAGTACGACTTCACTTTCTACATCATTTGCCGACAACATCTGCTTGGCCGTCAATGCAGATTCGCTTTCAAATCTAGAACAAAATATTAACGCAGAACTTAAAAAGATATTGAGCTGGGTAAATGCCAATCAACTAACCATAAACACATCAAAATCTAACGTCCTTACAGTCCCACCTAAGCTTAATTGCACTCACAATAGCATTGCCGTTACCATCAACTCAACTCCGATTAAAATAGTGAAAGAAACCAATTATCTAGGAATAATAGTAGATAACAAGTTGATTTTTGAACCACACATTACACACCTGGAATCTAAACTTTCCAGAGCCGTTGGCATATTATTGAAACTTAAATACTTTCTGCCCTTGCCTTTGTTTTTAAAACTCTATTACGCGCTATTCCACTCAAATCTTTTGTATGGGTTATTAATTTGGCACAACACCTACAAAACCGGACTCCGAAATAAAGCAGTAAAATAGCTTCCCAGTAAAATAACCGGACTCCGAAATAAAGCAGTTAAACTGGTTAGTAATTCAAGACGTACTGACAAAATTGTCCAGTTTACCAAAATCTTGGAATTTTACAACCACATCATCTTCATATCTACGAAATGGTGATTTTTATGTATAAATTTCGTAACAATAAACTACCTCTTTCTTTTTCGCGATTTTTTGTATGAATCTCTAAAACTCATCAAGTTAATACAAGAAGTAACGCAACAGAACTAAATCATTACATTCCACGGTATAAAACAAACCAACTCCAGCGTTCCATAAAATATGTTGGTGTAAGAGTATGGAACAAAATACCTGATTAAATCAAAATTGACGCATATAATTAATTTATTAAACAACTCGACTCGGACTAAAATTCCCCTCCTCATTTTTTTCTTCTTAATTACCTGCTGATCAGTGATCAACCCCACTCACACCCATTGTCAATTAAACTTCCACAAAAACATAACAACTTACTAAATTTATAAATGTGAGTAGCAGCTTGACTAGAAGACCCTCAGACGATCACTTCGCAGCTTCCCTGCTGCATAAATTGTCTATAACTGTTTCTGTTGCTTTTATTCCACACTTTATTTTATCAGCTCTTTTTGTTATATGTGTTTTGTGATGCAAATGCAACGAAAAAAATAAATCTATTTATCATGCGGTAGCCCAGTAAGCGATGCAACTTTAGTCCAAGGAATTACATAGAACTGATTTTAGCAGTGGCGTAACAAAGGGGGTAGGGGAGCGGCATTTTTGAATAAGCTTTATATAATTTTTTTTCCTAATTATTTTGAACAACCATTGCTTATTTGCCATATCGCTTATTTGCTAATCGTAAATCATCTTACTGTGCTGCCCAATGCCCAGGCGCAAAGTTTCGGAAATGGGCCCGCCATCTCGTTTACGCTTCGGTGTATTTCTGCGAGTATAATAAAGATTTGATTTTAAGTTTATTATGTCACAATTACGTACTGCTTTCTTCTTCGTCTTTGTATTATTTGAATCACTCACACTCAGCAAGCATCTGTTTTCAGACATCAGGTGCGGAAATATTTTAGCATTGTCCACACTGACTGCACGCCCTTTTTCGATAAAAAAGTGTGCTAAAATGAGTGTTTTTTTATGTGAAAACCGTAAAAATTCGTTGGCGGCTGGAGGCTACGCCCCCAGACCCCCGGCTGTGCCCCCTGTTAAATATAGCTGCCTGACTCTCTTCTCTTAATCAGCAACAACTCTTTAGTCTAGATCAACGAATATATTAATGAATAACGACTGCGGTTGATGTTATGAACAAGTACTTCAATCAATACGCTATACGACGTCATAAACACCATCAACATCCCCCTCAATCACAATGAGATACAAAACATAAAAATTCAAAAACATTATATGCAACAACATCCCCCAAAGTGACGACAACAAATTAAACCAAAAAGAAAAACACACAAAATTCTAGGCCTAGGTTTCAATACAGAATATAGTTTTGGAAATGTGCCGGGGTCCTATGGGTCCTATGTGGACGTGTCGAAAGAGTTTCATCACGTATGGTGGGTTGAGCAGAGATGTTGTCGGATTCATCTATACCCGGCATCGGAAACCATGATGCCGAAGAATGAAACTCCCTAGCTTCACGTTGATTTGCTTTTCTCATATGCACACGGTTTCGTTTGAATGTTACCCCATGTGGAGTTTCTATGACAAATGTTCTCGATCCCAACTGTCGTATGATTTTTCCACTGTCCCAATGCTGCTTATGTGGACTCTGAAAATAAACAATATCACCAACATCAACAATAGGCAGTGGTTTGGCATGCGCATCATAAGAATGCTTAACCGCAACTCTGCGACGAACTCGTTTTTTTGTATTTAAGTTAGCAGAGGTCTTCGTGATCATGGGTATGACTGACCTAGTTTTTCGTCCAAACATTAGCTCAGCAGGACTGCAGTTGACGTCTTGTCGTGGAGTATTACGCAATTCTAATAACGCAATGTATTGATCTTCATTTTTTCCTTCTGTGCGTTTCAGCATATTTTTGACACATTTTACTGCAGCCTCTGCCTTGCCATTCTCACGCTGGTGTCCTGGCGATGACGTTATATGATCAATAAACCAAGTGTTGCAAAACCGTTGAAAATATTCTGATACAAATTGTGATCCGCAATCGGAAACAATAATTTTAGGTATGCCATAGCGAGAGAAAATCTTTCTTAAACAATTAACGATTTTCACAGTGGTGGTTGATTGCAGAAGATCAACCTCAATAAAGTTCGAGTAGTAGTCAACACACACTAAATATGTCTTGCCCTGGTATTCAAATAAGTCGACACCGCACTTCTCCCATGGATAACTGCCTTCCGCATGTTGTTTCAGGGGTTCTCTTTGATTGTTAGGTTTCAGTCGCTGACATTCGTGACAGTTTTCCGCTAACTGCTTGATGTCAGTTGTCATTCCGAGCCAAAAAACAGTGGCACGAGCTCTGCGAAGCATGCTGTCTAAGCCCAAATGAGCGGAATGTAGCTGCTCCAGTATTTCTTTGCGAAGTGATTTTGGAATCAGTATTCGTTCTCCTTTTAAGATAAGACCATCTTCACAACTTAATGTGTCTCGCAATGCAAAATACGGCTGTACATTTTCAGGGGTTTCATCTTTGCATTCTGGCCAACCATTCAAAATGGTGTGTAATAAGCTTTGCACTTCATCATCTTGGTTGCTTGCCCGCTTGATAGTCTCTAATCGTTTGTCAGCAATCATTTCAAACGCATCAACGTTCATTATGCGTGGAGATTCTTGTCTGTCCGTCGCTTCTGGATACGCACGACTGAGTGTGTCTGCAAGGTGGAGGGCCGTTCCAGGAACATACTGAAATGTTATGTCGTAGCGATTTAATCGCATGATTAAAGCTTGCAGTCTTTTAGGTGCTTAACTAAGAGGCTTACGCAAAATCATGTCTAGGGGTTTGTGATCGTTGCACGCTGTCACCGTTCGTCCGTAGGTATATTGATCAAATCGTTCAAGACCATATACTATAGCCAAAGTTTCTTTTTCGATTTGGGCCCAGTTTTGTTCAGCTGGAGTTAGAGCGCGAGACGCGTATTCGAGTGGTCGTCCGTTTTGCATCAGTACTGCTCCGATTCCGCTCTTGCTACTGTCAACCTGCAAAACAAGATTTTCGCTATCCTCAAAATATGCTAAAACTGGTGGGTGTGCAATTTTTTTCTTAATAGTATTGAAAGCGTTTGTACATTCATCAGTCCACTGCCACTTGACATTTTTGCGAGTTAATCTTCGAAAGGGTTCCAGGTCTGAGGCTAGATTAGGCATGAATCGGGATAGATATTGGATCATACCGCAAAATCGTTTCACCCCAGCTACATCAGAAGGTGACGGCATTTGTTCAATCGCTTCAACTTTGCGAGGGTCAGCTTTAATCCCATTGTTTGTAATTATATGCCCCATAAAAGTGATTTGAGTCTTTCTTAGATCAGCTTTTTCTTTGTTGAGTTTGATGGATTGTTCTTCGCATCGCTGTTGCAGATCCGCCAGATTTTTATCATGGCTGGCAAGCGCTTCTGCACTAGTTTTTCCGCAACCCAGCACAACAATATCGTCAGCCACGGCAAATACACCTTTTAGTCCAGACAAAGCGGTAATTAGTTTTTTTTGAAATATTTCGCTACTAACTTTAAGGCCGAAAGGTAGACGGTTCCATTTGTAGCGACCGAAAGGTGTTATCATTGTGGTTAGCTTGCTAGACTTTTCGTCCAATGTCACATGCCAATAAGCTTGTTTGATGTCAAGTTTCGAAAAAATTTTTGCCTCACTCAGTTCAGGTAATTTGTCATCAAGGACAGGTAGCTTGTACTGTTCGCGTTGGAGAGCTTTATTTAAAGGCTGCGGGTCGATGCATATGCGAAGGTCTCCATTCGGCTTTTTGACAATAGCCATTTGGCTTACCCATTCGGTGGGTTCGTCGACTGGTGAAATCACTTTACGACGTTCAAGGTCATCGAGGGTATTTTTAACATTTTGTCTAATAGCAATAGGTATATTTCTACAAGGCAATACTTTAGGCCTAACGGAGCGATCAACACACAAAGACGTAACACCCAAATTCCCCAAATCGTCATCAGAAACAATTTTCGCAATAAAACATTGTGCATTGACACTGATTAAGTTCATATCTTGTACCGTTTCGACACCCAAAAGACAATTAAGAGAATCGTTAACAACCATAAATTTTACAGCATGCGAGGTTGCGTTCTTAGGATTATAAACGTCAAGTATAGCTTCACCTTCAGGTTTTACGCTAGTTTTATTCCACATGGTCAGAGTTTTTTTCGTCGGAGATATTTGATGCGGTTTTACGAACCGTTTGTTGATAGTGTTAATCTCAGCGCCTGTGTCTAATTGAAAACGCACGTTTGTATCATTGACTATTAACAATGCAGTTAATTGCGACTTACCAACAGCATTCAATGAAAAGCTGTGCATATGCTCGCGTAGTTCAGTCACTGTACTATCATCAGGGTGTGGATCATCTTCTTCCTCTTGGTCAACTTGGTTAATTGTTCGCTTGCACTTGATGCTGAAATGATTTCGACCATGGCATCGTGAGCATTACTTTCCGTATGCTGGGCAAAAAACTCGTCCGTATCTATGCTTCTTTCCACAGAACTTGCACTCTATGAGCGATTCACTTGTGGCTCTGGTAGGCTTTATTCGCTTGGTTGCGTTGTTAGTGAGTTTATGAACTTGATTGGCACTCTGTGGAGTCTGATAGTCAGCCCGCATTTCATGACACTGTTTGAGCGAAAGTTCAAATACTCGGCATATATCGATGGCTTTTTTTAAAGTGAGGTCTGTTTCTCTCATTAAGATTTCTTGGAGTTTGCTTGGTACCGTAAACACTATTTTATCTCTGATCATTCTATCAGAGTCGTCATATTCACAGGATGCTGCCCTGTTGCGAAGTTCGTTTAAGAAAGCGTCGAATGGCTCACACCAAGGTATATTCCAAAAACGGTAGGCTTCCATCACAAGATTCTTCTTCGGTTGACAATAATCACCAGTCATTTCGATGGCGTGGGTTCGAATCCCACCGCTGCCACCATGTTAAATATAGCTGCCTGACTCTCTTCTCTTAATCAGCAACAACTTTTTAGTCTAGATCAACAAATATATTAATGAATAACGACTGCGGTTGATGTTATGAACAAGTACTTCAATCAATACGCTATACGACGTCATAAACACCATCAACACCCCCCCCCCCCCTTTGCCAAATCCTGAGTGTGCCGCTGATACTGCACTATATTTGGGCGTATTATTCTTGTGTTGACGGTACGGAAATGAAAGACACTAACTTACTAAGCCGGTTAATACACACTAGTATCAAAATCATTGCTGCAGTTTGCAAGTCAGCGCGCTTTTAATTGACGCATATTTTGTCATGGAGAATACTGTTAGATCTGAACACGCGCGGGTTCGGCAATCACACTCCACCGCTCTTCTAACAGATATTGAATTTATTAGAAAATTTTGAATACGCGCCTTGCACAGAAAGTCGATGACAGCTGCGGGCGGCGGCGGTTTCTGCGTAAAAACAAAAGGACAAAAATAAGCCACCACACCGAACATAGGTTAAACAGTCAAACGCAAAAAAAAATGTAAACTAGATTCGCAAGCACTGAAACTATACCAGCACTGCGGCACACACGTCAGTACGTCACACGCGCAAAAAAGGAAAGAACGAAAACCGTAGCCTACCGGTTCTAAATCCAGGAACGAACAAGAGTCCCAATATCAAAGCGGTATCAACAAAACAAACAAACTTACCAAAAAATTCTTGGCCAAACCGGGGATCTTGCATCCAACACAAAACTAGCTCAACACTAGAGCTCAAAATTCTGTTCTACAGGCCACTACAACGCTAGCCTGTGTAATGCAGTGTGCAACTACCACAGCACTACCGTCACTGATTCTGAACAAAATACTCAAAAGGTGAGAAGAGTACCAAACTATGCCTCATGACACAGCCCTATCCTATTCCCTAAATTTGCCGTTTTGCCTAAGCTACCTAACTGGTAAAAAAATCTCAAACCTAACTAGTCTAACCTATCCCTGAGACTCTCGCAGTCGCATACAACTTACCAAAAGCAAGCCAGATAAACACCTTGCATTATAACGTCACGGACCACACAACAAACGATCATTCCACAATCATTCTTCAGTCACACACACACTCAAAACAACAAAAATCTTCGGGGAAATCGACATCCTCCCCCCAAGAATGCAACGAAGTTTCATTCTTCACATCAAAGATTTCCTCGACTTCGAACCGCAGAAGTGAAATCTGTCTGGTCTTCTTAGGAGTCGGCGGAAGCGATAGCGTCATCGGTTGCCTAAGAAGTCGAGTTCGTGTCAACGAACTCTTCGGTATGACTTGCCCTCACGATAACGCAGAGTTTTGTTGTCGGTCGCTTCATCACTCCTGATTTTGTTTGCACTTCGGCAACTCGAACCATGCCTTCCTTGTCTGGGTATGTGTTGACAACTCGGCCTAATGGCCAGTCTTCTCTAGGGGCATCAATATCAAAGATCAAAACGATATCTTCCGGCCGTATATTCTCACGACGCACCTGCCACTTGCTTCTTGTAAATAAAGTACGTGGATTTTCCAGTACCCAACGACGCCAAAATTCGTCAGCGACGAACTGGACTAACCGATGACGTTGGCGCGCGTAGACATCAGGTTTGTTAGTTACCTTCAGCGGAGGCCCTATGGTAGGGTTGATACGGAGCAGATGGTTTGGAGTGAGAGGCAAATCGGAGCCTGGGTCCACAAGTACATCAGTTAGAGGTCGAGAATTTACCATCGCTTCGACTTCGAGCAGGATTGTGTGTAGAGTATCATCATCGAGTGGTTTTCCTGGAAGGATCGCTTTGAATATTTGTTTCACAACTCCAATCATCCTCTCCCAGGCACCGCCCATGTGGCTTCCACCAGGCGGGTTAAAGGACCACTCAATGCCTTTGAGTCGCAAGTGGTTGTGAATCTGCTGCTTGTTCCAAGCATTCATGTAGTCACGCATGACTCTTTCCGCCCCCACGAAATTAGAGCCATTGTCGGAATAGAGATGCTGGATGTTTCCTCTCCGTGATACAAAGCGACGCAGCGCATTTAAGAACGACGATGTAGTGAGATCAGGGGCAACTTTTAAATGGATAGCACGGGTAGTCATACAAGTCATTATACATCCATACCGCTTTAGCTCGCTTCTTCGCTGCTTTACCATGATTGGACCAAAGTAGTCAACTCCGGTATGTGTAAATGGCGATTCATTCACCTGCAGTCTTGCTAATGGCAAGTCTGACATCATCTGAGTTTCAGGCTTAGCATTAGCTCTTTTGCATAAAAGACATTTGTTGATGACTGCCTTGACCGCCGCAGTAGGGCTTATGACCCAATATCGTTGCATTAGACAGTTTAAAGTCGCATTCAGTTCTTGGTGTCCAATTCGACGAGCATGGCAATCTTGAATGATGAGGTGGGTCAAGTGATGATCTCGTGGCAATATGACTGGGTGTTTCGCCTCAAAGGATATCTTGGTTTTGGCCAAACTGCCACCGACCCTCAACACTTCCGATATCAAAATCGGGTTAAGCGACTGCAGAGCGGGCGATTCGGGCAGCTTCACCACTTTCTTTCTTCCACTTAACTTCAAAATCCATTCTGGAAAACTAGAAAGCTGTACATACTTCACCAGAGCAATCTCGGCCCGGTCCAATTCTGCAGTAGATATGGGTTGATTGCTGATAGTCAAGTCGTTTCCTTTAGCACGCTTTCGCAAGTGTTGCTTAAAACACAGAAGCCAAGCAGTTGCCAAGAGTAGCTTGTGTAAGGAGGAAAAATGGCTGATAAGCCGATCAGTTGACGCCACTTTATCTGTCGTGTGTACTACTGCAATCATCGCTTTAACCTTTGGCAGATCAAATTTCGTATACACATGATCAGTAACTGGTGGCTGAGAAATTCTGTTCGGCCAATATTCAGGAGTTCTTCTCAAGAAGCCTGGACCTTCAAACCAGATTGATGATTCTATGAGCTTGTTTGCGGTGCAGCCTCTACAAGCGTAGTCGGCCGGATTGAATTCTGAAGGTACGTGACGCCAATCATGGATGCACGTTAAACGCTCTATTTGTGAAAGTCGGTTGCGAGAAAATACTGGAAACTTCTTACACTCAGCTCGAAGACTGAGCAGCACAACGGAAGAGTCGCTCCAATACACGCATGGGCACTCTTGAAGCTCTAATTCTTGCTTCACAAATTGTGCAAGCTTGACTGCATCAAGGGCTGCTTCGAGTTCAAGGCGAGGAATTGTATTCCGAGGCGAGGCGAGGATCAGTAACTGGTGGCTGAGAAATTCTGTTCGGCCAATATTCAGGAGTTCTTCTCAAGAAGCCTGGACCTTCAAACCAGATTGATGATTTTATGAGCTTGTTTGCGGTGCAGCCTCTACAAGCGTAGTCGGCCGGATTGAATTCTGAAGGTACGTGACGCCAATCATGGATGCACGTTAAACGCTCTATTTGTGAAAGTCGGTTGCGAGAAAATACTGGAAACTTCTTACACTCAGCTCGAAGACTAAGCAGCACAACGGAAGAGTCGCTCCAATACACGCATGGGCACTCTTGAAGCTCTAATTCTTGCTTCACAAATTGTGCAAGCTTGACTGCATCAAGGGCTGCTTCGAGTTCAAGGCGAGGAATTGTATTCACTCCTGATCCACATAGACGAGACCTCGCAGACACGATTCTACATTCGAAGGTTCCATCAACACCTTCGGATCGGAGGTAGCACACTGAGCCCCTGGCATAGCTTGATGCATCAGCGAACACATGCAGTTGTATCCCAATAAGTTTTCTATCAGGTCTCAAACAAAGAAATATCTTCACGTTGTTCAGTTCAATTAAGTCCTCTTTCCATTTCTTCCAGCGACGACCAGCATCCTGTAAAGGGATTGGATCGTCCCAATTTGTATCTTGCTGACATACTCTACGGAATATCAATCGAGCCTCCAAAATGACTGGCGAGACTAAGCCCAACGGATCGAACACAGAACTCGAAATAGAAAGAAGACTTCTACGAGTTGCAGGTTTTTCGGGGATTGTCACCTGATAACCAAACCAGTCCCCGCTAACAGACCAATTCATGCTAAATACTCGCTCGTCTGCCTGATCCCCCAGATCAAATTTATCTATGGAGCCAGATCTTTCTTTTGCATCGATACTGTTCGTAATGTGTTCGCTTGTAGAAACCCACTTTGTCAGATGGAATCCATTCAGAGCCAACATTTCACTTGACTCTTTTACCAGACAGACTCCAGTTTGGTCTTCATCGACGCTGACCAAACAGTCATCGACGTAGAAGTTGTTACGAACAACGGCAGCAATAGTGGGGCTGTACTGGTGTCCGAATTGTTTTGTTGTTTACAGGAGGGCAAAACTAGCGCAGCTGGGCGAGGACTTCGCCCCAAACAAGTGAACCTTCATCCTATGGGGCACTGCGCGAAGGTTAGTATTTCCGTCGGGGTACCAGAGGAATCTCAGTGCATCGCAATCTTCAGGGGTACAGCGAACTTGATAAAACATCTTCTTGATGTCCGCAACAACAGCGATTCTTCCTTTGCGAAAGCGAAGTAGAACGCCCATTAGCGAGTTCATAAAGTCAGGGCCTTTCAACAAACTGTCGTTGAGAGATGTTCCATTGCTTCGAGCTGCACAGTCGAAGACTATTCTTAGTTTGTTAGGCTTATTAGGGTTAAACACCGGATGATGTGGTATATACCACACGTGACTTCGATTCCATTCAGTTTCAGGAATGATCTCTGCATGTCCTTCATCCAGGAGCAATTGCATTTCTTTGCAATACATTTCTTTCAACTTAGAGTTGCATTCCATCCTACGCTTAACTTCGGCTAAGCGTTTCTCCGCCATTGGAAAACTTACAGGCAGTACCTTTGCCGGATTCTTCCACGGTAAAGGAAGCACATAATGGCCGCTTTTGTGTGCGATAGACTTCTTCATAAAGTCATATGCCACAACATCTTCTGCCGAATAGCGCAAGCCAAACTCTTGCACTTCTTGATTAGCTTTCAACCAAGCCATCAGATTTTCGACGTCAGAACAATCTAATCCACCCTTTGGAGAATAAATATCGCCATCACTAGAGATTAATACATTACTCATAGCACCAACACAGTCTGGTACTCGTGAGTAATTCAACAAGAACGCTGGGCGTTGATCAGGCATTCCATTCGAGCAAAGAGCTTGGGTTGGGCCCTTCAATATCCAACTCAATGGAGTTTTCACAGCCTGTGGGCAAGTCGCTACAGAGGGATCAAGACGTGTCTCCAATGGAAAGTGGGCAAGACAGTTGTCGTTACCGATCAGCAATGTTACCGTGGCGTTCTCAGTACGTGGCAGTGTTACTCCACGGAGGTGTTCATATTCATCCAAATTGTCTAGCATGTTCGGCTGTCAGGACTCACAGAAATATGGTCAATTCTCAAAACATTGGTCAGATTAAACTTCTCACTGGAATCCAAAGATTTGACCACAAGAGAGAAAGACTCAGTCTTCAAGCGCTAGGGTTGAGCAGTAGTCAAAGTCTCGACGTAAGTCTCAACAACTCTTCCTTGCTGGCTGCTCAAACCGAGACGATCAATCAGTCGAGTTTCGCAAAATGAAACGGAAGATCCCGTATCTAACAGGGCATATGTCAATATTTCAGCATCACCAAAGCTGACACAGACGGGAACAGTATCCAGACATGCACGTTGCCCTTCAGTATTACCTTCGTCCCTACATGACGCCACAACATTTCCCAGAGGCGACGCTCGAGCCCCACCTGGGTCAACATGTAGCAGGGTATGATGGGAGGTGCTTTTGCAAGACTCAACAGCGCAAACCATTCTGCTACGACACTCCTTTATCAGATGCTCTGGGCGCAGACATCGATAGCACAATTGTTTGTCACGGACCACAGACCTCTTTTCAGAATACGATTTTTGGAGAAACTCATCACAGTTGCTCAATTTATGTTGCTGACCACAACAATAGCAGCTAAGCGATCTAGCCTCCTTTTGCGGCTTTTCTTCGGTCTTATTCGGGCTTTTAGCTTTCACCGGACTAGTCGCTTGTGCAGTTCCTTTTGAAGAGGTTGTCGTGGCGAATGTGTGGGTCTTTCTTTGCTTAAACCCATAACCGTCATTTTTGGTTGATCGGGCGGGGAACACTGCTCTAAAGTACGTTGAATTAGCCTCTACGGACTCGCTAATCACGAATTCAGCGAAGTCCTTAAATCCAGCTAAGGTGCCAGTCTTGGTTTCTATCTTCAGTGCTTCTGAAACCCATTTTCGACGCAGCTCTACAGGTAGCTTTTCCACTAACGAGGCTATAAATCCAACCGTATCCATAGTCGTAGATCTTGAGAATTCTTCTAGTGAAGCAAGACATCTCTTCAACAATATAGCCATATTCTCAAGGTTTTCCCCATCATACTGTCCAACTTTAGGAAGTTCCAATAAGCGTTGCTCTTAATATCGACCAATAATGTGAGGTTGGCCATATCGTTCGTATAACTCCTGCCACACTAGCTTGTAGCATTGCCGCTTACCACATCCGCCTGCATAATGTTTAACTTTGTCGTAGACCCTTTTGCTACAGTGCTGCAGCAGATATACCAATTTCAGATCATCACTGTTTATTCTGTCAGCGATGTGGACCTTGAATCGACTTACAAAGGCCCAGTAGTCCAGCGGGTCTCCGTCAAAATTCTCAATTGCTGGCTTGGGGAGGAAACGTTCACTCATTTCAGTGTGATAAGATTCTGGTATTGGGCTTCTGTTTCATAGCCTGGACTCGTCAACTCCCTTAGACAATTTATTAACCTGAGGGCGACCTCCATAAGGCTCAGGTACAGAACCAGACCAATTAACGTTTGGTGGCTTGGTTTCCGGCATAGCAGAGCGTGGCAAAATATCACGTGATGGTGCGGCGCGCCTGTTTGCAGCGGTTGCATTTCTTATGCTTATGGCAGATTCGGCTTCCCAAGCATCAAGCTCGGCTTGGGCCATTTCCAGTTCGCGTTGCTTCTCGCGCTTCGCCATCCTTCTTCTTTTGTCAGCTTTTTTTCTTCGTCTCTCTTCTTCTTCCAATCGTCGGGTGTTTTCTTCCATTTGCTTCTCCTCTTCATGACGTAGTGCCAATTGAGCCAAACGCACCTTTACTATGCTTTCCCGAACACGACTAGCACGGGAACTATGAGAAGAAACGCTTGTCGAAACACCTGACCCAGCATCATTGCATAACCCTTTATCTTGTGACTTATCACGACCAACAAGAGCCACACCGGCCCCAGACTCAGTCAACTGTCGACCACATACAGCCACACCGTCACCAGACCCATTCAACTGATATTCATCCAGCACATCACTAGTCATGGTACGCCTAGCAGGCTCAAACTCACACAACGGGTTACCTTCAAACACACTCGGCACATGCACACACACCAGCCACGCCTCAACCTTCCTTTTGAAATTATCTTTCCCCTTAATTACGTCAATCTTATTTGCTGTTGCAGCTGTAGCGGGCGGATGTGTTCTAGCAGCTGATAAGAAATTGCAGTGCTGTGGAAAAACGAGCAAAGTACAAAGACTTCGCTACCAGCTCTTTTGAAAACCTTGCAATGAATCAGCAAACTAGTGAAGCTACTACACATAGTCTACTTAAATTCAGTTAAACAATAGAGAGAGAGAGAGAGAGAGAGAGAGAGAGAGAGAGAGAGAGAGAGAGATTTATTTCGCCATTCATTCACTACACAATATAACAAAATATAAAAAAAAAGGAAAAAATTCTAGTAAACAAATGGCCAGGAAGCATCAACTAACCGCAAGGTTTTCGAATCAAGATGCTCCCTGACAGTCGCAGAAAGTACATCACACACAGAAAAAGAAAATCACAGAGTAAAAAAACGATTACCAATATTTTTAGGTGCCAATAATCAAATTTTCAGTGAGTAATCAATTAACTAAATTCAAAACATTTAAAGAAGATTATACAAAGAAAAGCATATTCAATAAATATCAATACGATTGCAATAAAAAATGTTTGTAAGCCTTTTTAAAGGAAACCCAGTGTGTGCTTTTTATATCATTGTCAATCTCTTTTCAGAGTTTGATTCCTCTGAACGAAAGTTTTTTGAGAAAAACTTTTTTGAGAAAGTTTTTTGAGAAAAACTTTTGTTCATACGCGGCAAAAAGTAAATTGCTTTTTTAGTGGATCTTGTATTGTGATGATGAATTTGATTAATCTTCATGAACGAATCATGAAATATTTTCGGCACATTTCCTTTACACAATTGAAACATAAATTTGCCAAGTTCAAAATTGTATACGTTATGAAGTTTTAAAAATTTAAGTTTTTTATGAAGCGAAGTCATTGACGTATAACGGTTGCAACGGGTAATAGTCCGAATTATATAATTCAATCTGACACTGATTTCACTTAGATAATTTTTGGTAGCCGTGCCCCATACAATTATGCCATATTGTAATCTGCTGTAGATAAAGCTGTAGTATAGCATGCACAGAGTTTCCACGTTAACAAAATCACGAAGCCTGTAAAAAATTCCGGAGTATCTTGCCAATTGATTTGAGAGATGTTTCAAATGAACAGACCAGTTTAAATGTTCATCAATGTGCAAGCCGAGGTACTTAACCGACGAAGCTCTGATCAGCGCAGAATTATTTATGATCAGCTTAAAGTTATCATCAATAGTTTTCTTTGGATTGCCATTGACTATCATGTAGTTTGATTTAGAGTAATTCAAAGACAGTTTGTTTTTCCGTAGCCATAGATCAATTTTTGAAATTTCTTTATTGGTGCGAGTTTCTAAAGAATCTAAATCTTTGTCAGACATAGCTAGACATGGCAATAAGCCGTTAATTCATTCAAATTAAAAGAAGATGTCGCGGAAAGACAATAAGTTCGACGCAATATTATCAGCTATTGAAAAATTAAATGAAAAAGTTGACCGCATCGAAGACAAAATGGACAACTTCGAAATTCGCCTCAGCCAAGTAGAAAGTAAAAGGTAAAGGTACGGGACAGCGGGTGCAAGCACACATTGTTTAGGCCATTTTCAATTGTCAGCCCATTACAATTTTTAATCACGAATGATTGAACGCTGTTAAGGGACATAACATGACGAACAACACATACACAAAACCCTTCGCACTTCCGCTTGTGCCGAGCGCCTGGCGCGAAAGCTGCGAATACTATTTTGAAAGTCTTTAGTATGACCCGACTGGGAATAAAACCCCAGTCTACCGGCTACCAAGTGGACGCTTTTAACCGATACACCAAGCGCCGGTTAAGCTGAATGAAAGAATCGAAAAAGTCGAAAAAGAAACTGTCATTGTTCCTACCATTGTTAACAATTACGAGAAACTGAAGGACTGGGTACACGCTTTAGAGATAATCAATCAGCAGGCACAAAATGAAAATATAATGCGCGATTCATACAGCAAAAGAATGAATCTATTAATTCACGGTCTAGACGAATCGTCAGAAGCTTGGGAAAGTAAATCCCAAACCAGAGATACTCTATCAAAATTTTTTTCTGACGGCCTGCAACTAGATTTTAATCATATTTCACTTGTCGACTACCATAGACTTCCGCAAAGACCGATCTTTAAATGAGGAAAAAAAATTACTGGACCAGTGATTATCAAACTTGCCAACGTATTCGACAAGCAAGCTCTTCTTCACTCAGCAAAAAACCTGAAATCTTACAACTCGAATCGAAATAGCTCCAGCAACAATACTCAAGAGCGAAACCGGCAATCCGTCTACATAACAGACCACTTACCCAAGCTGTTCTACCAACAAAAGAAAGAGTTAATGCCTCTATTCAGAAAATCCAGAAGCGACAACAAGAAAACCAGATGGGCAATTGAAAATGGATCCTACTGTTTATATGTAAACGAGTCCAAACACACTGCTAATCATTCCGGTAACTTAGAGTGTAATTAATTTAGCTTTACGTTTTTTGTTTTTTTTTTTACTTTTCTCTTTCAGCTGCTAATGTGATACTATGTATTAATTATACGCGTTTGCCAATACCGGGAATAGGAAATACTCAGCCTCGGCCGCCCTAAAGTCAGTTTTACTTTATTCTTTTTTGGTTGTTTGCGATAGTTTCTCTGCGTGGTATCGTAATCTTTTTCAGTTAATCCCCTACAGCAAACGTATTCGGACTTCTAACTTCTTTACTACTAACTTACAACGAAAATTATTCAGTCGCGGCTGGCCTAAGCTTTTTTTCTTTGTTTTGTTTATTTGTTGTTTTTGTATGCGATAGTTTCTTTACATGGTATCGTAATCTTTCAGTTAATCCCCTGCAGCAAACTTCGTAACGGATTTCTAACTTTAGTACTTTCTTACCTAACTTCTTTACCCACTCTTAGTTAATCATCGCATTCCCAATTATCTACAAAGTGCGACGTTATGATCTTTTTTTGTAGCCTGTCAACATTTCTATTTATACTATACAACAACTATTTATACTATTAAAACCGCTCTTCCACGGCACCAAACTCTGACCACTTGAACTGAGATAATGAACATACTTGACTTCTATCAACCAAGTCGAGCACCCGCCCAAATCGAAAATTGCGCAAACTTATTTGATGATCCGAGCGACGACGTATTCATAAATTTAACAAGCAACATCAGTGAAAGTGAATATTATGATTATGACACTAATTTAAAATTATTGAAATGTAATGATAACAACGCCTTAATACTCTTGCATATTAACATACGGTCCCTCCAAAAAAACTTCGATCCATTCCACGAATTCTTAAACTCTCTTCCTTTTAAACCAGATGTAATCTGTCTGTCAGAATCCCGTATTAAAACCGATCCTTTCATAAATCTGTCACTGCCGGATTACAATTTTGTTCATGTTAGTCCTAACTCGCAGGCCGGAGGTGTCGCCGCATACATATCCGAGCATCTTACGTACCAATTATCCCATAAACAGCACCAATTAAGTAACTCAGAATGTGTATGGCTAGATATCAAAGGAAATAAATCAACCTCCAACTACACAGTAGGAGTTGTATACCGACAACCTCATCAACCAAACATGAAACATTTCCTAGATGACCTCTCCTTGTGCCTATCCGATCTCACCGCCCTTAACAAACCCTTTTACATTCTAAGTGATCTAAATATAAACGTAAAAAAACGAACCGTTCATCTTATGCGATTGATTATCTTAATGTTCTGCTTACTCATGGAGTTTTTGAACTAATCACCAAAGCTACTAGAGTGACTAAATGCTCCTCCACACTAATCGATCATATCTTAACAAATGACCACAAACACTTTCTAAAGCCAGGGATAATTCGCGACAACATTTCCGATCACTATCCAACACTGCAAATAAAATTGGGTAGAGCTCTTGGTAAAACATAAATTGATATGCATAAATTGCATGGCCAAAAATTACATAAATTGATATGCCCAAAACATAACTTGAATAATTTTTTTTTGGGTAAAAAAGTTTTTGGGTAAACATGAAATTTTGTGGGCAAATACAATTTTTACCCCATTTTTTGGGGGGTAAACACACCTTCTACCCAATTGCGACTTTTTCGCTTTTGGGTAATTTTTTATACTTAGCAAAATAATTTTGGGTATTTTTGAAAATTACCCAAACGTAAAAAATTTCGTTGCATTATTAAAAAATTTTACCCAATTTTATATTGAACAAAAAAAAAATTTACTCAAACATCCAAGTTCGAAACTCAGAAGAATATTTTGTGAATACGTAACTTTCACTGGTTTTTCCTTTGCTATATGCAGCTGAAACCTATACCATATGGCGTTATGCAGGTGATGAAGGCAGCAACAGCGTGATGCAACTTTTCCTTAGGGTCATAAGAGTCAAGCAACCACCCTTATACCGACGGATAAATCAAAATCTAAACAGTGGACTTTTATTGTTATTCAGATTTCCGAAAATAAACAGCATTCATATGAATTCTCGATATACCCTGCTGCTGCTTGGACTCCTGGAAGGTCAAAGTGAATACATTTTGGAATAAAATGCAGTGAAGTTTCATTTAAAAACTGCGCATAAAGAAGGACTTTCTGTCTTTAAAATATCGTTTGAGATGTTGACATTTTGATAAATAATTGAGCGTTGCAGTTTCGAGGTGTTATGAAGGGGGAATCTTACAACTTTCTTTGCCCTGAAAGATTAGCTTGGACCGAACAGGCGTGTTTAGAAAACCTGCTATCACTTGGCCACCTGCCATATTTGAGTGGCGTAGCCAAGGGTGGGAGGTACCGGGGCCATGCCCCTTAAATTTTACGAAAACAGAAAAAAAAACGATGTAAAAACTAGCACTCACTTTGCTTACATTAAGCTATACAGCATTAGTCATGAACCCCTTCAAATATGTTTTGGCGACGTCACTACGACCTGTCTATTTCCTAAAGGTGCGCGAATCCCGTTAGGTGCCTTTACCAACTGAATAAGTAAACTAACTGACTTGTTTTTTGCACGGTTGTTTCAACACTCGACGTCAAACAAAGAAGTTGAAATACAGATCTCGAGTCTTACTAAGCTATTTTGGCTGTTAAAAGCTATTATCTGATATACTGTACGTGCATCTATTGGCCAATCAATTTAAAGTGATAAGCTCACCTATGCTGTGCAAGTAAAAAAAGTTTTAGTGGGTTGTGTGCACTAATTTTTTCTCTGGACAACAGCCCCGGATGAAAAAAAGGGAATTAATCTAACCTTATATAGGCTCAGTATAAACGAACAGTGTGGAGAACAAACCGACAAGCTCGCTTTTACTGTCGTCAGGAAAAGGCACTTGGTGCTTGGTGGATCTACTTTTTCTTTTTGTTGCATAGATTGACCTAAATATTATTAGATACGCTGTTTTCAGATAGGTCGGTAGCTGAGCAAATGCGCGTACACCAAAGATTATAGGCTAAAACATTGACTGTTAGAAATTTAAGCAACGCAGTAAAAAATTTGCAAGAGGGATGATTGAAACTGAAAAACTTGAACGTTATGGAAAAAAATCTTAACAGCCATAATCTAATACAGTTCACAACAGTTCCAAAGATTTCATCTTTGTTTATAGAATTTCTTGGCTGTAGCACAAACAAAAGTGAGGTAGGCATTAACGTTTAGGCCCCAGAAAACGTTTAAGTAAAACGAAGTATGGAAATGGGTAACCAGATTATCGAAAAGCTCACTTGTGCAATATCCCCTTTAACATTCGCAGCATTACCAGTACTGGTAGCGTATTTAGGGGGCATTGGGTCATGCTCCCCTTTTGACTCTGCCTTTTAGTAAACAAGAACAAAATCAATTATGCCAAGTAACTGAAATATGCCATACTCTTTTGATGGTTTCTGTAGCTTATGGCTAGGGACGGATCTAGGGGGGTAGGATGAGGGATATGCATCCTCTACCAGCCATTTTCAAAGTTGTTTTGAATGTATACAATTTTTCCATAATTTTGAACCTCTTCGATAGCGATAAGCCTTACGCCTTGAGCACGCATAATTGAAAATGTGCGAACAAAATGCATCATATTTTGCGAAGCACTCAGATTAGGGTCAAACAATTTGAACAAAATTTGCCTGAAAATTATTCAAAACGCATTAAAATAACCATTAGAGCATGTAAATTTTCAAAAATTTTCTGAGGGAGCATGCTCCCGGACCCCCCTTGAGACTTTCTCGCTTCTCAATCAGCTTCAAATTTGTTTTGCCGAAAAAAAATACTCTTGCAAAAAGTGTGGAAATTATGGCTCCCCCCTTCAAAAAATTTCTCGCTACCCACTGAACACTACCATTGGCCTTCAAGTTTAAACCAATCTGAAAAGTCTCACGGCGCTAAATAGAATAGATTAGATTATATTCGAAATACCTAACTATATACAGGTAATAGAAAAGCAATCGCAAAATATAGCTTCTTTTGCCAGCTTGAAAGCCATACTTTTGTGTGACAAATCATAGGCAATTCAAGATAAAATTACTGTTTATTTGTTCATTTGCAGACAGTATTTTTTTTTAATTTAAGAAATAATGTATTTGCGAAGAGCCTGTACAATGATCACTGCATGCAGCGAAAATAAAATCAAATTTAAAAAAGTATTGGGTATGGAGTACCCAATATGACGTATTTTCAAAAATGCCACTAGTGAAATATTATTATGATTCTTTGTTTTATATACAAATCGGAACATGTACAGTATGGTAGAACATCAACATCGCTTCGTGTGAGATCCCCGTATGATATGCAATGGTAGGTATAGGCGTTAACTAGACCCTGTAGAACAGGGTGGTCCAAGGTAGACAGTGTCGCGGGCCGGTTTATTTTTGCACATAATTCGCGGGCCACATACAGCTGCATCAGTGCGAACAAATAATAAACAGACGCTATAGCATAGATTCTATGTTAAGTTTGTGGAATCTATTCTATTTAATAGTTTTAGAACAACTTTAAACAACAGCCAAACAATTTAAAGTCATTTGATGTTTATTGTTTACGCATCCTTGATTAATCGTTCTATGTCAACATCAACTTCAGTGGTTGCCAGTCGCAAGCGGGCATCCAATGTTTCATCTGCCAACCTGTTCCTTGCATTAGACTTCAGTCTCTTCATTACCGAAAAAGTACTTTCGCAGATGTAGGTGCTCCCAAACATCGATAACATTCTCAAAGCAAACTCCCTTAAAACTGGAAATATGACTTTACAATTGTTGTTGTAACGTCATAAATTGTTTTTCGAGTACCGGTAGTTTTAATTTAAACTGCTTCACGTTTGCTGGCGTTGACTTATTTTGACTCAACGCCGTTAAGTCAAAATAAGTTCATAACATCTCTTACCAATCAACTAAAAAGCAATGTCCTTCCTGGCCTACCGGACGGGAAGTCATGACGACTTCCTCTTGTTGGGTCAGAGGCTATAACAGCACTCCATCACCAACAGTGCAAAGCACTCCAGTAAACCGTACCGTAGAGCGAGACAGCGCTGTTTCTGGCTATTAGCCTTCATCAGCCGCCCTCAGGTACGAAACATTCATCTACCAAGACGAATGATTTTGCCAGGATCACTCATCCCTTCGCATAAATATTTCTTTAAGAATTTAACCTTTGTGGTACGCATATCCACTCGTGTGGCTACGTCACCATTCCAGTCAAACTCTTTACGTGGCCAGGGTGAAGAGCAAACAACTAAAAAGCAATGTCTTTCCTGGCCTACCGGACGGGAAGCCCGGTAGGCCAGGAAAGATTTAGTACCACAAAGGTAGTACCACAAAGGTTAAATTCTTTAAGAAATATTTATGCGAAGGGATGAGTGATCCTGGCAAAATCATTCGTTCTGGAAGATAAATGTTTCTTACCTGAGGGCGGCTGATGAAGGCTTAATAGCCAGAAACAGCGCTGTCTCGCTCTACGGTACGATTTACTGGAGTGCTTTGCACTGTTGGTAATGGAGTGCTGTTATAACCTCTGACCCAACAAGAAGAAGTCGTCATGACTTCCCGTCCGGTGGGCCAGGAAAGACATTGCTTTTTAGTTGTTTGCTCTTCACCATGGCCACGTAAAGAGTTTGACTGGAATGGTGACGTAGCCACACGAGTGGATATGCGTACCACAAAAGTTAAATTCTTTAAGAAATATTTATCCGAAGGGATGAGTGATCCTGACAAGGTCATTCGTCCTGGAAGATGAATGTTTCTTACCTGAGGGCGGCTGATGAATGCTAATAGCCAGAAACAGCGCTGTCTCGCTCTACGGTATCTCTTACCAATAGTAAATGTGATTGTACGTTGTAAGTCTGTGGCTTAGATGTTATCATTTTTCACTGGGACTTTCTCGCAGTTTTTTCAGAATTTTCCGCGGGCCATAGAAAATGCTGCCGCGGGCCACAAGTGGCCCACAAGCCCGGGTTTGGACCACCCTGCTGTAGAATAACACACTAACTCATCCAGTACTCTGCAAATGAGCGATGATGGCAGCGAGAACAATTTTTGAGTTTTCATTGCCTAAAAACATTCGGGTAACGATTTATTGGGCTCTTGACTTGGGCTAAAATAGCCCAACGCGTAATGGTTAGTAGTCAGTCAGTATACTCCATTTGGGTAATCTGCACCCAACTTAAAAAATTGGGTTTCTCAACGTTAATACCCAAAATGTTTACCCAAAAAAATAAATTTTATTTGCAGTGAATCTTCTGCGCAATCGATAAATTTTTTTCTCATGGCAAAAGTTATCAAAAGCGAGGCTTCTATAGAGACAAATCTAAATTCTGTGCCGATTTATTTTGCCACGACCTAGACCTGAACCTACAAACCTTTGACAGCCAGCAAAATGAACTAACCATCGAAAATTTCGATCAAGTTTTTGATAGCTTTACCGAAATAATTTCTAAAACAATCGAGAAACATGCACCCATGAAACAACTATCCCGCAAACAATTTAAACTAAAAAGCAAACCTTGGATAACAAAAGCTATTTATACTTCAATTCGAAAGAAACAATCTATGTTCAAATCTCATTATTTAGAAGGCAGTTTATCACAGAAATTGTTTTTCAAGCAATATTCCAACAAATTAAACAAAATTAAAGCGTACTCAAAACAAATGTATCTTGATAAAGAACTGAAAGCTAATACAAAAAATCCCCGAAAAACTTGGGAACTAATCCAATCCCTACTTCATGTCAAACCCAAAACCTCTCCTACCCTAAATTTTATTAATCACAGCGGAACTTTGATCAACGATCAGAATGCAATCACTAATTGCCTAAATAACTATTTTTGTTCGATAGGTAAATCCTTAGCATCCTCATGTAAAACTGATAACAAAAGTTCTTTTTTAAAATACCTAACCAACCGCATTTCATCTTCAATTTTTTTAGAACCACCAAGCATAAATGAGATTATTAATTCCATAAATTCTTTAAGTAATTTAAAAGCAGTCGGTCACGACAATATACACCCTATGTTTCTAAAAACCTCTTCGCCTCTAATTGCTCCCTACTTGCAAATCTTTATCGACTTCTCCTTTTCCAACGGTATAGCTCCACGAAACTGCGCAATTGCAAAGGTTATTCCTCTCCACAAAAAAGGGAACGCCGAAGACCCTAACAATTATCGTCCTATTTCTATTCTATCCTGTTTCTCCAAAATATTCGTAACTATTTTATATTCTCGCCTTATCAAGTTCTAAGATAAACACAGAGTGATTCAACCAACTCAATACGGCTTTCAAAAATCTGTTTCAACAAAGCATGCCATGATAGACATAACCACTAATATATTCGATGGCATAAAACATAATAAATATTCTGGCCTTCTCTTTCTTGACCTTCAAAAAGCTTTTGATACCATCAACCATCGTACCCTCCTTTCTAAATTAGATCATTACGGCATCCGAGGACCTGCCAACAAATTAATCCACTCTCCTCTTAACCGACAGCAATTTGTTAGCATTAACGGAGTAAACTCATCACTACGACCCATCTCGTGCGGTGTAGCCCAAGGTTCAAAACTAGGCCCATTACTTTTTTTACTGTACATCAACGACCTACCAAACGCCATAAATAGCACCCCAAGACTGTTTGCCGACGATATTTGTCTGTTACTTGCTAACTCTTCCAAGCTTTCTCTGTTATCAAACATGAATTACGAACTAACGAAACTGAATCTATGGTGCAACAATGATTATCTGACATTAAACCCATCCAAATCCTCAGCATTAATAATTCCGCCTAAACAAGAAAACCCTTGCACAGTCAATCCCACTTTACACTTGAATAATAAACCAATTGCTATCCTCAACGAATCTAAATACCTTGGTATAATTATCGACAACAAGCTCAACTTCAAATCTCACATAAAATCAATCGAACATAAATTGGCTAGAGCCGTAGGAATAATGTCAAAAATAACATACATTCTTCCTCGTAGTGCAAAACTGAAACTCTATTATAGCTTGGTCCATCAACATCTTCTTTATGGTTTACCCGTGTGGGGTTCCACTTTCCCTAGTAACCAATCCAAATTGTGTACATATCAAAACAAAGCGGTCAAGATAATTGGCGGAGGAAAATTCAAAGACCACGCAACTCCTTATTACCACCAGCTTAATATTCTAAAACTACCAGATTTATACAAACACGAATGTGCCAAACTTGTCTATCATTTCTTTCATAACGCCCTTCCTGTTCCCTTAGCTAATCTTTTTACAAAAACCGGTGACATCTCCTCCCGCATGACCAAATCCACCCACAAGTACAAACAAACATTATATCTACCTTTGTACCCTACCACCAAACTCCAAAACACCTTAAAATATCAGGGCGTTAAGTTTTGGAATATAATTCCCTCTCAAATCAAAAACCTCCATTTCGGCGCATTTGAAATGAAACTTAAATTGCATCTTCTTACTCAATACAATAAATAATTAACTAACTACAACTTAAATTGCTCTAACCCTACTAGTCAAATGTCGCTCGCTTACCCATAACATAGAACATAACATAGTGACTAATTTTTCTTTTTTTCTCTTTTTCTTTTTACTCCTCTCTTGGGTGGCTGCTGACTCGATGACCGTAAGGTCTATTCGCAGTCTTCCTATTGCAACTACGATAACATCCGCTTTCAAAAATTGTATCTATCACAGTATTAATTGTTTATTTTTTGGTTATTGTTGATTGCAAAAATAAATTGAGTGTATGTCTCATGGGATGAGCTACCA
Organism: Trididemnum miniatum; assembly: GCA_964006365.1. NCBI lineage: Eukaryota > Metazoa > Chordata > Ascidiacea > Aplousobranchia > Didemnidae > Trididemnum > Trididemnum miniatum. The sequence goes on from OZ023233.1 coordinate 2,162,841, forward strand.
GGCATAGTTTCGTCTTCTTCGACGTACAGACACAAGAACATCAACTGATCGAAGTCAGAATTAATTTGCTGCAGTTAGTTTCGAACCTCAGCCCCATTTTCATTTTTGCACATTAAAAGTTCGGTTTCTCTATACTTAGCCTTAAGGGCTTTGAGTTTACTTATCACCTGCTCAGTAAGTAGATGGTCATGGCTAGAATCACACACGTGCGAAAACATTAGGCCTACACAATACAACAAAAAATGCCAAAGGTTCTTCAAAACGCCAATTTTCTTCTGAATTTTGAAACGTCAATCTTTTACGAATTTTTTGAAACGATGTTAGATTTGAACACGCGCGGGTTCGGCAATCACACTCCACCGCTCTTCTAACAGATATTGAATTTATTAGAAAATTTTGAATACGCGCCTTGCACAGAAAGTCGATGACAGCTGCGGGCGGCGGCGGTTTCTGCGTAAAAACAAAAGGACAAAAATAAGCCACCACACCGAACATAGGTTAAACAGTCAAACGCAAAAAAAAATGTAAACTAGATTCGCAAGCACTGAAACTATACCAGCACTGCGGCACACACGTCAGTACGTCACACGCGCAAAAAAGGAAAGAACGAAAACCGTAGCCTACCGGTTCTAAATCCAGGAACGAGCAAGAGTCCCGATATCAAAGTGGTATCAACAAAACAAACAAACTTACCAAAAAATTCTTGGCCAAATCGGGGATCTTGCATCCAACACAAAACTAGCTCAACACTAGAGCTCAAAATTCTGTTCTACAGGCCACTACAACGCTAGCCTGTAATGCAGTGTGCAACTACCACAGCACTACCGTCACTGATCCTGAACAAAATACTCAAAAGGTGAGAAGAGTACCAAACTAGTATTCTCCATGACAAAATATGCGTCAATTAAAAGCGCGCTGAGTTAATACACACTAGTATCAAAATCATTGCTGTAGTTTGCAAGTCAGCGCGCTTTGAATCAGTGATTAGTAGGCTATCATCGACAATTAAATTGTTTCTTTTATGTAAGTTTACTGTATTTCTTCTATGAGATCTTTTTCCAGTATAGGATTAATAATATCCGAGTATTAGTCATGAGCAGCTTTGGGAAATTTTTATCGAAAACAAGTCTTTTCCTGCTGCTGTCTGTGGATATAGTTTCATAATGAGTGTTTTCTTTCAACTTTTCCGCTTGCTTTAAATACATTTTACCTCTGAGTTAACAACGACTTCTTTATGGTCTTTTGTACTTAACTATTAGAAAGAGTCGACCGCATGTGTTTCTTGTTTGATTCTATTTCGTTTCGTAAGCTGCAAGTTTGGTCAAAGTTGTCATTCGGGCTTGTGGAGTTAATTCGAGTTATATTATGGACTATGGAGCTTAGTTTATTGTTTGGCAGTTGGCAATGGCATGTTAATGAAATTCAATGCTTGAAAAATAAATTTCCACGATAGGACTCAGATTTTCAAGCTTGTCAATTAGCACTTAAACAGGGTTCGGAGGGGATACGGATTCTCAAATTTGTCGATTAACAGGTATCGGAGCGGATCCGGATTCTCAAGTTTCTCGATTAACAAGCATCGGAGCGGATCCGGAGTATTACTCTTCGGACTCGGAGTGGATTCGGAGTCGATTTTTTGTGACTCCGCCCAACTCTACTTTTAACCTAAGAAGTCGACACTCGACAATGCGGCTCAAATTTGAAACTGAACTACTTTCAAGTTTTCTACAGTAAAAACTACTCTGGTAGCATTACTTTACATTAAAAATATTTCAATAAAAGTAGTGGCTAAATATCAGGGTATAGGCTGCTAGTTAACTTTTCTTCAGCGTAAGGTAGACAACAATTTTTTAAAAACACATTGATGCATTTCAAACCGAGTGAAAAAAATTATTGCTGCTGCAAGTCTGCATGTTGCCGCCTCTGCTACAACTGTAGTCTAAAGGTAAGTGATCTGGGACAGAGGTTTTCAATACCTGTGGGCGATGGCCCACCAGTGGGTCACGGCCCTGTTTTCAGAGAGCCACAGAGCTTGACTTGAAAACAACATCAGCATTCCTTAATTATGTCATTGTGTTTAGTTTGTCCTTTTTAGTAAAAGTTTTTGGGTCACCGTCATATTTTATGATTTTAGAGCAGGCATGGGCAACATACGGCCCATTTTAAGCGGCCCGCCGGCACGTACAAAAATATAAACACCTACCGTGAATCAAGCCGAGGGCCTTTGTTTTCTTTGCTTTTCACTGATATTGTTGTTTTTTTGCTCTTCCAACCAGTGCGGCCCTAATGTTGGCAGTTGTTTATGATATTGAATACGATTCATCCAATAATCCGGCCCGCCAAGGACTTCATTTTCCCACATATGGTCCGCCGAACAAAAAAATTGCCCACCCCTGTTTTAGAGGACTTATGAGCAAAAAGAGATTGAAAAACCCTGTTTTAGAGGGCCATGAGCAAAGAAGGTAGAAAAACCCTGATTTAGGAGAACCGAACTGTGACCATTATAATAAGACACAAAAATGAAAAAGAGTCGGACAACTCTATTAAGAGAATTCTGCGAGCATAATGAAGATTTGATTTGATTTTTGTAAGTTCAGGCTGAAATGTGATTTCTCGCCTAACAATTTCAGCTTATACTGTACTAATACAACAATGTCTACGAAGTTATCACTCCAATTTCTGCGTCAAGCTAGAAACTTACAGTATGTCCAAAAACTATACTAGTGAGGAAAAGTCAACGAAAAGTTACAATTTATCAAATCCTCGTTATACTGGCGGCGTGTAAGGGTCCGTTTCCGCGGCTTAGCGCTTGAGCAACACAATGCCGAAGAAAACGTCGCATAGGTGACGAGCCGTTGACGACACTTTGTCCGATTTGAGAATTGAACCCAAGACCTCCGGCGTCAATAGCGAAATATTTAACCACAACCCAGCCGTTAATGCCAAGAAACAAACTTGGGCGAAAACAGCTAAAATACCAACGCCCGGGTGTTTTGAGCTGTTTCTTGGCTCTGATATTTGTAGCTAAATTGCTAGTAAACTCGTTAGTGATTGATTAATTATTGCTGACCTGTTTCAATTCGGACTTTGTTTGCCATATTGTGTGTACTGCTGCCTCGTTTCAACGGTTGTTTGTGTAATCGTTAATGATCGATTACCAGTGATCTTTTTCAATTTAGATTCTCGGAAGCATTGGCATCAAAGCAAACAGAAAAAGATCAAAATGAAATGGTGTTAAACGAATTGAAAACGACAGTACAGGCAAGGATATCGGCATTGCAGGTGCGTTGTTTGAACAAACACAAACTTGGCGGTAAAAGATATTAAGGTGTTCATCACTTCGCTCTTTGGTTAATTTCAAACCTGAAACTCTTTTAAAATACTCTTCCCTACACTTTCGATAGTATGCCGAAGCGCGTGACGAGCGACAGAGCCTATCTCCGCGGATTAGCGCCTGTGCAACTATAGTTCCATAGAAACGTCACAGACAGCGGTGGAGATCCATAAAAACGTCACAGACAGCGGTGGGGAGCCAGTCTCCGGTTTTACCGGCCTTCCCAACCGTTAGCGATGTCTTTAACCACTACGCTATTCTGCCAGTTAGAACTTTTTGCACAAGTATTGAAGTAATGATAGGTTAGCATCACAAAACCAGCATACAGCTACAGATTAGGATTCGATTCCAATTCTGGTCTAACGAGCAACACAAAAATGTTTACTAACTCGTATGACTGTGCAGCGGTTGTTAGAGAACCTTGTTAGAAAAAGAACCGAGCTAATCTAAATTTAACGTTTTAACCTCATAGGTAATCAATCATTGTACGTCATAAAATATAATATTGCAAATCCAGGCCTCTGAAATGCATACTTAGCGGAACCAGGGGGGTCCCGGCACCGTCTTATTATGCTGATGATGAGAGCAGCTAAATCTTCAGGTGTCGAAACGTCAGAAATCAAACCTACACGCCGAAGCGTGTAACGAGTGGCGGGCACGTCTCCGCGACTTAGCGCCTGGGCAAAGTAGGCATTGCAGCTCCGAAGAAACATCGCAGCCGTGGCAAGGCGTTGGCGACACTTACCCTGTCCACGTGTCTAATTTTAGCACGCCAAAAGCCGGCAAATTTTTTGCATCATAATCAAATATTTGATGTCATAATCAGTAATCACTTTTTGCAATTATGACCTCAAAAATTTGGTTATGATGCAGAAAGCCCGGGCTTTTGGCCCACTTTTAGTGGACATGTGGACAGGGTAACTGTGTCCAATTTGACTGGCCCAGGAATCGAACCCGAAACCTCTCGCGCGGATAGCGATGTTTTTAACCTCTACATCAACCTGCTGTTCATGTAATCAAGCAGCTTATACCCTCAGTTAGTGGTTGAACCAGTCAGAGGCGTTATTCAAAACTTGCACCATGGTCAGGCAATGAATGAGTTTATTCAGGCCTGGCCTTAAAATAATGAAATCTTAGTAATATTTGCATTGTTTCTGATAAATGTCTTCTTGTTTAGAATCCACTAAATTGCTCACAATCCAAACTACTTTTATGCCACGTGTTTAAAGGACATGGGTTCGCAAGTTTGATGCATTTATTGGGAGAATGTTTTTTAATTGCACTTGGAACCAACCGAACAATGGTGACGTTGTTAGACGAAGATTGGTTCGCCGATTTATACCAAGTTATTACACCACTGTCTGCTATTGAATGCGACAAGAGAAAGGCAGAGAATGCTGCGCAGTGGCAAGGTAAATGCGTGAGTTGGACTCCTGATGTCAGAGGTTGTGAAATGCCACTTAGCTTTTACTTCGCTCGTGAGGGCTTATCTTTGGTGGCCGATTATAAATCATATCCTCATTGTATTCGCGGTTTTAGGCTGAAGCGTGTAACGAGTGGCGGAATCAACCTCCATGGCGTAGAGCCTGAGCAACACAGTTACGAAGCCTTGATGTCACATACTGAAACACAAAAAGGTTACTTCAAAAATTTCGAACTGGATTTTCCGAGATCACAAAACACAAAAAAAAATTGAAATTAGTTTACTTTGCGTGCTTCGCAGTTTGAGCTTAGAATACTTTCCTCATTGCCTATGTAGAATATGGTTCAAGAAATTTTCGGGCATTGAAGCTTGGTTTAGATAAAATTTTTATATACAGTCGAACCCGGTTAATTGCATAGTCAATTTGACAAACATTCACATGCGATTAAGCGGATTATGCGTATGTACGAAGCGCGAATGACAGAGATTTCGAAATGACAGCCACGTGATTTTGTTCTGAATCGGCAATTGTCTTTGAAGAAACTTTTCACTTCGCTCGAGTTAATCACATCACACGCTGCGTCACTTTTGATCACTAATCGGTGGTGATGTTGGTTCTTGTGAAGTTGGCAATCGGCGAGTTCATTTAGGCATTAAAGCAGTTTGTTTATGCTCAGAAAGTCGTGCTTTTGACATAAAAGTGTGTTGCATAATCCGCTTAATTGCATAAAATACCATTCAAATCTATTCCATTCAGCGGATTTTGCAATAAACCGTCATGCGATTAACCGAATTATTTTCTTAACAAAATGTTTGATGGTGGTTTGGAATTTGTGATCTTCATGTAATAAAACGGAATATGCATTTATCCGCCATTCAATTATGCGGATTCAACTGCATAGAGAAATGATGGTAGTGAAGGAAATTCCGCGTGGGGAAGAAAAATTTTCATATTCAACAACAAGTAACCCCACAACAAAAATGCGCAAAAAATGGAGCGCCGTTTGGAAAAAATATATATACGCTTTGTGAACCGTGTTTTTTGAACTTATTTAGACCATAATTTGTCCGATATATAAAAACTGTAGGAAATATCCGACTTCTTTTGGCGGGGCGCGTGAACCAGAGTTGTCAACGGACCGAAGATGTTGAGCCCGACCCGACCCGAACCCGATGTTTCAAGTCCGACCCGAATCCGAATCCTCATCTATCAGCCAGACTGAGCCTGATTTAAACCCGAAATCAAAATCAACGCTTTAAATTTTGAATAAATTTTAATTAAAAAAAAAAAGAGTTTTACTCATCCACAGTCACACCAGTTACAAACAGCAACATTTATACAAGGTGTTCTTTTTGCTTTATTCCAGCAATCGTGAAAACCATATCATTCTATGAAAATGTCGATTTTACTCCGGCGTCGGGCCCGATTGAAGCCCGATAGTTTTTTTAAATGCAAGCCCAAGCCCAATTGACAACTGAAGAAATATCGCAGCGGTGGCGTGCCATTGGGGACACTGTGTCCTATTTGACCAGCCTGGTAATCGAACCCCGGACCTATCGCGCCGGTAGCGATGTTTCTAACTACTGATTTAACCGGCGGTGCCAGTAGGTATTTATCAACCTATTTTACTAAATGCTGACCAATTTGATATGATTGGAGGCAGAAACAAATTTGTTGTCGCATGTTGTGCTTGGAGGATGTTTGGACCATGGTACAAAAATGAGTATGATTAAAACGCAACCTCAAAAAAAAGGGCCTTTCATTCTCGGCGTGAGTCTCTGGAGTCGTGTAGGAGGTGTTTCCCTCCTTTTCAGGCTTGTTTTCCATAATGTCCGTTGCAGAGTTGATTGCACTATAGTCCGAATTTATCGTTAACTTGTGAACAATATTATACGGAACTTCATTATGTTCTGTGTTATGTAACCGCACTGCTGCAATGTTTCTTCGGAGCTATGTTGCCCAAGTGCTAGGTCCCGGAGACGGACCCTGCCACTCGTTACAGAATTCGGCGTAACACCGCGAGTAGCCGAATGGAAATTTGATTTTTGATACAAGATTACAGTATGTTTAGATGTGATGAACGATGCAAATTCTGCAAGTGTTGATGTCGTTAAATTGACAATGTTTCGCCATCATGATCCAACGTTTTATCCGTTCAACATGCCGCCATCAATCGCAGGTTCGTGTTGGTCCACTAGCGCATGTGCAAAGCTGGTCTGTAACTGTCAACAAATGAAATCATTTCCTACCGAAAATTTAGGGTGAGAGCTGAGTACATCAGGACAAGCAGGGGCGTTGCAGGAAATTTTAAAAGGCAGGGGAACATTGACAATGGCAAGCTTTATTGCTTTTAGTTATTCGTATGGTTATTGATGTTATGTATGAGCAACGAATAAAATTCTGTTCTGTTTTACTGAAAGACAAATTCAAAAAGAGGGAGGCATGGCACAATTCGCCCTTAAATGGGCTACTGCAAACAAGTAATAGAAAAACTACGATATTTTGGCATAGTTCAGATTAGGTTTCGACAAAACTGGGTGGGGAGGCAACGCTTTGGTGCCCCCTGGCTTCGCCACTGAATTTAAATGTAAACTGCACGACACACGCTACACTGACAGCACTGCTGATGGTGTCATTTTAAATTGTTGAAACGTCCAATTGCAAGTATTGTTTGGTCTTAATCTGTTTTCACCCCATTAAGCTGTGTTCACTTAAGGAATTGTTTTGAAAACCAGGAGAACGAGGCAGGTTTTACACTTTTTTTCCTGCGTCAATCAGAGCTGCAAACTCGTAAACATTTTCAATCGACTTTGAGTTCACCAAAAATTTGCAAGTCTAGTTCTAGTTCTTCGTTGTTAGTTTTTCGAGTTCAGGTTCCAGTTCGAATTCAATAATTTCTACCGAGTTCATGCTGATTTCAAGTTGTTTTTATCGGATTCAGGCTAAGTTCAAGCAAATTTGTCAAGTTTAGTTCAAAACTGCATCAGCTTGTTTCAAAATCAAGCTCGAGTTTGGCAAAAAAAGCCGAGTTTTGCGAGTTTTAGTTAAAGTTTGAGTTTGCAGTCCTGATTTCAAGTACCATCACGTCAAATGACAGCCCACCGGTATGCTCAACTAATAGGAGTTGCGGGCATCAACTTTTCCTGAAACAATTGCATTGATTAAAGCTTAAGAATATCTTTGAAAAGAGCTGTTTTCGCATTAGGCTTCAAGAAACGCTTCGTTTTAACTCTTTTGTTTAGCTTTAAAAAGAGTTGTTTGTCCCAGAAACTGTTACGAATCCGCGGCTGTGCGGAGTGCATTTATCTCCAGACAAATGCTGCCTGCAAGTCGGAAAGATGTTCTATATGCCATTCAAAAGAGTTTCGTCATCTATGAGTATAAGTGGCACTGTGATAGTCGGTACGTAGGAAGAACAACCCAACCTTTACAAGATCGCATCAAGCAGTATGTTCCAAAATGGCTACGACAACACATAGGCTCTCAGCGAATGCAACCTGAACGAGCGTGCAAGCGAAGACAACCCACTCCAGAATGAGATTCAGCAACTAAACAACACTTATTATAAAACGGCCAATGTGCTGCCTATTGCAATGAAGATCAATTTTTTATACTGGACACGACGCGCGCTCCTCTTCATCTCAGTTTGCTCGAAGCCAGCTGCGATCTAATCAGAGTATGGCGATCTAATCTATGCAAACAGAAAAAGTTTGTCTATGCTTTCAAACTGGTTAAATAGAATTTAGCTTCGTACGGCTTGTCCAATCAAAGCCCTTGCACTCGATTGGCCACTGTAACATCGCTTACAGACGCCATAAACTATTCTTAATCAAACACCAGACCATGGTTCTCGTTCTCGCTTTGACGCGATTACCCACTGACGAGTACGTGACGAAAAGCTTTTGGGACAAACAGTGTTTTTGAAAGCTGTTCTTAAGTTCTGTACAGCCAATCATTCAAATCTTTTAGAACCTTTGCAATGTTGCCATGGCGACCCGAATGCATGGTGGATGGGGCAAATGATGAAATATTTTGTGAGGCCCCAACCTTGGGTGGAAATGGAAATTCAAAACACGAAAGACAAGATTGGGTATTCTCACCCCATTGTTGGGTAAATAGTATTGTTTACGGATTAATGTGATCTAATAAATTGCTTGTTTGTTTGGTTGCATGTTTATCGAAGCGCCATAACGAGCTCGCTTAGGAGTTTCCGACCATCTATCTACCACACCAAGATGGGGAAATCCCACCTAGTGTCTTTGCCAAAGATACAATAAGTAAACTTGCCGGCTTGTTCTCCGTACTGTCCCTTTAATACTGAGCGTCAAGCAGGGAAGCGGTGGATACAAATATTTTACAATCATTGGTTTGACCGGACTCGCATCAAACCCATTAAGTTCACAACTTCAGACGCAGACGCTTTTCCACTTCACCATCTGAGCTGTTAAATAATGTTTCGGTTAATTTTTCAGCTTGCATATTCGTCGCACGGACAAAAAAAGTGAAGCAAAATATCAACATTTAGAGTCTTACATGTCTCATGCAATAAAGTGGTATGATTGTAACCATGCGAGAAAAGGCGTGAATGTAATCAAAAAAATTTATGTGGCCACTGATGACCCGAATGTTATCGATGAAGCTGAAGCAAAGTGAGTGAATATTGAACCGAAATTATTTGTTGTTAGCTCAGTTGATAAACACACCAATATCTAATGAAGGTCTGAGGTTCGATTCCCGGGCCTGTCGAATCGGACACCGCGCGCAATGTTTCTTCGGGGCTGCGTTGCCCACACGCTAAGCCGGGAAGATAGGTTCCGCCATTCGTTACATGCTTCGGCGTAATAGCGCGAGCATAATGAAGATTTGATTTTTGGGGGGATCAATTTTAAACGATGCTGTCTTGGCTGGGATGCGAACGCGAAGCATTTATAATCGAGAGCACTAACAATTTGCAAGTCTGGGACTTTATTTTCAAAATTTCGAATTGGACCATAGTCGTCGCGCGGACAAACATTATAGAGCTTAAGCAGTATTTGTCGAATTTACATGAAGTTGAAAACTCGAAACCCACCTTACTGCATGAAGCTACTACCACAATCCTCTGATTTGTCAAAGATAACATACTTAATTTTTGTTTTGGCAATGAGGGCAAGAATTTACTCTAAAAAATCTTCTTTGATATTTAGTTATCCTGACTTTGTGTTTCTACATGACCCATATCTAACTGAACACTGGATGGAGAAACCGGAACGTTTCAGCAAGCAAGGTGTCCTCGGGGTGGTGACTGACTTGATTTTGTTGAAAGAAAGTGATTTTTTTGTCGGAACGTTTTCATCAAATGTGAGTGAGATTAATTGCAGAAAGGTATCTACTACCTCTACTTGCTGCCCCCTACGGCATACTCCTCGGGGCGAGTGCCCACTCTCCTAGGCAAGCCTGCCCCTGCTTGCATGTGAATCCCCAATCTTACCTCGTTGCATCGCATGTTTTGGCGTTATTGCTAGTTCGAATTAACAATTATGCAACTTCAAAAATCTCTCTATTTTAATCTATTCAAATTACTGTATCTAACCTTAGTCAACAGTTTTTTTTCAATTTTCAGTGAAAATATGAAAGGACTCATTCAAATGCATTATTTAAGGAGCCTAAACCGTTTATAATTGCAAGTTCATGGCGTATGTAAAGTTGGGCAATGCTTGGAACTTCTGAGGAAGTCTTCTAAACATTCTACCAGTTGGACCATACTTTATTCAAGATCCGTGATTTGAATCATGAGCCAACCAACCAATGCTTGGCATGGGTTTGTCCGGTTTAGCGTGGGTGAGCCTGAAACGCTTAGGAACGAGCGTAGTCGATTTTGCTCGACCATGCACAGATGGGGTCTTGCTCCTTCACCGGAATGCGAGGTCGGCACAATTGAGCAAACAGAAGATCACGTGATCTCCATTAGGCCGATACTTCGTGCAACAGGGGATCGCGTGGTCTGTTGCCACTGAATGAAGATACCGGAAGCTGGTTTACAACATTACTACTAGTTTCTGATACGGTTCTAGGTAACAATGTGAAGTGTTTAAACTCGGATTTGATTTCGAGTCGGGTCCAACCAATGACTTTAAAACTGGTGTGCACGCTTCCTTGCTTGATGCTCAGCATTTAACTAACAGTGTGGAGAACAAGTTCGCAAGTTTACTTGTGCCCAAGGGAAAGGCACGTAGCGGGCATCTTTGAGTGGTAGACAGATGGTTGGCAACTCCTAAGCGAGCTCGTTATAGCGCTTTGGTCGCTTTCTCGTGATAGGAGGATAAATATGCAACTACATACAATGATGAAAGGATAGAATCTGCCTCAGAGCTGTATGTGCTTAATCCTTACGGGATACTCGACTAAACGACAACGATAAGTAATAATGCTGTGCAATTGTTTTTAACAGCTTGGAAGACTTGTTCATGAACTACGGCAAGCAGATGAAGACAAAACATTCGATGCAGTCTCACTCGACTTTGGTTATTTATATCACCGAGGTTACAAAATGTGGCACTTGGCAGTGGAAAATCATGAATCGCAAGATGGCCAAATAGAACTGAAAGCAGGAGATAAAGTTTTCATTGATAGACACAAATCGAATTTAATAAACGGTTTCGGTAAAAACGAACGGACAAAGAAAACGGGCAAGTACCCAATTAGTAAAGTTCGGCCTTATGTTAACGCAATATTTTACCCTGGATTCATGTGAAACAAATTTTAAGTGTAGAATTAGGCGTAATCAGAGAATGGTAACCCGTCACTAATCAGCAGTTGGGTAGACTTACTTCCTCTTTGAGTGTAACAAAGCCTTCAAAAAATGATACTATGCCTGCTTCGACTTGTTTGCGTAAAATATGCTTTTTTTCTAGTAGTTTGAGTATTCCTTAACTCATACGTATAAGCAACGACGTTCAAATTGCAAGCGCTATAGTTATTCGAGTTAAAGCTGATCATTACGGTGATGATTGAAAACGTTTTTTTGGAATTTCAAAACTCCTGATGTTAGATAGAATCAATTTTTTTAAATATACAACGAAATTGGGATTGATTTTAATTTTGTTAGATAAAGATCCCCCATTTAATGATTTTTGCACCCCATTTTTCATTTTTTGGCCATCTTTTGCCAACCATAAGTTATTGCAGCAAATTATGTACTTATAAGTTTATGGGGACGATGCTTCTTGTGATTTGACAGCTTTTAAAAAATTGTTCAAAACGGATAATCTGGGCCAGAGATGTAAGCAACTTGGTGTTCAAATATCTAAAATCACTATCTAATGGAGGAATTGTATATTAACTGTTTCAGGGAGCACTGAAGTGATTTAGATACTTTTTGGTTATGGTTACCCATTTTTGTTGTGGGTATCGATTTTTGACGATGAGTAGTTTGTTTATGCACTCACATTAAAAGTAATTTCTGCCACTAGATGGCAGCAACATCATTTTTTTGGTTCTGAATGAATATGCACTCTTCTGTGCTTGTGTGACTTTTCAAATATTTTTATTTAGCTTGCATTAATAGGAACACACATCACGATAGGGACTACCCAATCTATTGAAGGAAACTTGCGCATATATACAAAACTTCAGATAGAACGACTTGCTCTAGCCTAAGCAAAAACTAAAAAAGATCACAATTCGCTTTCAAAACACTAAAAGATTGTGAGAATAGCTTGCAGCAAGATGCAAGTACAACACTTTTTATGCAGCTTTTCCATTAATTTGACTGCTCTTTCAGCGATCCAATTTTTGTTTATGACTTAAAATTGATGTTGCGAATTGGATGATTCGATTCCCAGCTGTGTAGGGAAGTTCCATTTTCGATTCCATTATAAGACTGCACTCCAATATTACAATGAAGAATGAATATATATTAGACGATTCTTCAAGCCAATAGAGCTTTTTAACAATGGCAAACTTAGCTAGTGCCCGTGAAAAGACGAAATTTGGTTCTTCTTTGTTATGAACTAATCGATTTTTGGACCTATTCTACCCCTGATACATTAGGCTTCGTTATTGGGAGGCTTTGCAAGCACTTATCAACGACATGCAGGATAGAGGAATTCCAACTGAACTACACCTCCTTCATAATGACATTGGATTTTTATTTTGAAGGTTATTAAGATTGTATTCAGTTCAATATTCAATTCTGCAACTAGAGGCGATCTTGGATATTTGAGCACCAAATCGCTTATACCTTTGGCCCTGATTATCCGTTTTGAACATTTTTTTATAAAAGCTGTCAAATCACAAGGAGCATCGTCCCCCTCAACTCATAACTACGTAATTTGCTGGAATGACTAACGGTTGGCAAAAGATGGCCAAAAAATGAAAAGTGGGTGCAAAAAAGTCATTTAGTGGGGGACTTTTTTTAACAACTGATATATTCTTGCACAAAACTATTAAAACTTCAATCTAAATCCAATAATACAGTGAAAGTGGGAAAAATACTACGCAATTTAAGGGAAAGAAAAAGCAAGCAAATTGTAGTAATTAGCGCAGGTGCTGAAAGCAAAGCAAATCTACTCTAGGCTGTGACTAAAACGCGAGAGGCAACTACAGGAAGTAATCAAATTAAGCAAAGTTCAAGAGTTTAACACGCTTTATGAAATGTAAATTAGACTCAAAACTAAACCGTGAGTTCGAGATCTACTTCGAACTCAGAGTATACAACACCTCCTAGCTAAGTGTAAACGTAACGTGAGCAATGACTAAACACACGAAAGGAATAATTAACCTGCCAATGTGAAACATAAAAATCCGACGGTCTTCTTTGTCTGCTCGATCTTTCAAGATTTTGAGAAGTGTAGAGTGGAGGACTGTCGGCATCTGTAGATTCATCTGGAGATGATGGTAGGGTAGCGTGTAGTTCATTTGAAGAAGATTCGCAGGCTGTGTCTGGCTGTGAATCTTGGAAAATCGGAGCCGCATCAGGGTCATGATCTTTATCGGAGGTGTAACGAGGTTGTGATTGGTTTAAGTGACGCCTCCAAATCAGACCTCATGGAACAACTCTGACGTTGAAGATTCTAGTTCCTTGGCGCTTCACAATGATCGCTGGAACCCATCGGGGATCTTGATTCCTTCTCGGACCAAAGTATAAGGCATAACATGCATTTTCAATTTGGAACTGATGCGAGGGCTTGCTGATAGTGTTGTTTGGCTTCTTCATCTTTGACTGAGCGATATGAAGTGGTGAAGGCAACAAAGTATCAACAATGGTACGCATCTGACGGCTATTGAGTAGCTCGCTGGGGGAGTATCAACTGGAAGTAGGAGTTCTTCGATAATGCACTAAGAATTTCACTAACGCAGCTTTAGGTGACATTATCAATTATAATCATCAAGGTTACGGAACCCCACGTTTTTATGATCAACCTTAAACAAATAGTTGGTTAAACAACGCTTAATTTTGCAAATGCTAACGAACTTTAAATGCAATACTGTCCGTCGAATTAAACAACAAACTGCTTAATTATAACACATTACTTTCAAGAATCATCAGAAAAGTAACTTCGTAGAATATCATAAAGGTGCTCTGGTGCAATTTTATGAAAAGTCTGTTGTCTTTTTTGCACCAAACCACTGAACTGTGGTTGGGTGATTACATGAGCAATTGCACAATATTTAGCCGAATAAATAACAATTCAGCCTACTGCACTACCCGTACATAACAGTATTTTTGTACGTACTAGTTTCTGCCTTGTACCTACATCAACATAACATTTATTGAACAAGTTAATGATTTTGTCGAATTTTGATGCACTCGCGGACCCCAAGCAAGCTTTTTACGGCCCCCTTGGGGGTCCGTGAACTACTGGTTGGGAACTACTGGTTTTGAAGGTGATCCTCTCTGTACGTGCCACTAACGAGAATATCATGTACAGTAAGTAAATAGCCACACCTGGTAAGTCCTTTGTGATGTCGCCCATGATCTGCTAAAAGTATCCAGGAGCTAAGAAGGTTCCATGAGATAAAACGTTCTGTAGTAGTTCCCCGCGATGAGTGCTCAATGCCAGTCGCTTTCGACTTTTCGCAGTCAGTTTGATTTGATTGTAAGTATCTGCAAGATCAATTTTTCTACATCCATAACCACCACCTAGCTTTCTCATCAAGTCTTTTGGTAGTGGCAACAGGTGTCGATAAACCTCGAGCTGTGAGTTCGAGACCTACTTCGAACTAAGAGTACATACCAACAACATTAAAAATGAACCCCATTTTCATTACAAACAGTACAGCCAAGTTTGCAAGTACGTGCGGACGTTTCAAGTAACTTACGGTGCACTTTTCAACACTTAAGGAAGGTATTGTTAGTACTTGGTGCTAACAAAATTTCCAACTTTACCCTTCCGTCCCGTTTTCGTTTTAGAATATAACACTTCATCTTACCCCACGCCAGTTCATTTTGTTTAGTTTGCGAAGTTCTAACCCCGTTGTGTACGATCGCGATGATTTTAGGGTATATGTGCTGTTCAATATTTAAATTTTGTGGTACGTAAGTGTAATTGATTGTAAGCTTGCTAGCGTTGGTGTAGCGGCGACGCTCCAAAAATGATTCTGATTATTTTTGTTACTGCTGCTGCGGAGTGAAAAAATACAGTTTTTGTTTGTATTTTGTGCTGACTGATCTTTGAGGCAATGTTTGGCTTACTCAAGGTGAGAGGGACAAACCGGATTAAAAAAGGGAGTTATAGCCCCCGGCCCAACGGTAAATCGTGACCTCCAAAAGAAAAAAGTGTGCTGCTACCGTCGAAGTCAGGTCTGAAAAAAGGCATAGAGCCACCGAAAAATTAACCCGCTGGCCCCCAAAGTTTTAATATGGCCCTTGTGGGAGGGGGGATGTCCAAGAGAACATGGTGCAAACGGTATTTCTGAATTTTTAGAGCTATCGATCATGTGGGGGCTTCCTTAGGCCACTACTGCTCGTGGGCAATTGTGTAACAACATTAGATGTTGTTCCTCTGACCAGTGACCAGGCTCATGTGTATTAGTCCACAACTGCGTACGTGAAGGTAGCTCAATTTAAGGGCAAGAACCGCGTTTATTGTTAAAATTGTTTTATTTTTTGTTGCCGTAGGTAGCCTACTTAATTACTATCTTTTTTAAACGTAGAGTACATTGTTTTGGGCTCTGTCTTTTTTTGTTTCACGGTATGGATGATTTTTACGTTTGCGGCAGACTGTTTGTGGAGGACGCCCTTTAAAACTAATTTTTTAAAGTTTGGCATGCCTCTGACCGGGAAACTGTGGGGCTATAACCCCCCCTCCCCCTTAGTCCGACCCTAGATAAGCACGTCAGCGGTCCCCATGCAGATTAAGAGACCCTAGATCGAGTTTTCCAAAGATGGCTTCATTGCGACGAGATATTAATGACCAATTTCAGCGAAAACTTTCTCCAAATTTAAAGGAACAATAAAAGATAATCGAAAATGTGTAAGGTTATAACGCTTTGATCGCTATGTTTTGATAGAAGGATAAAAATGCATCTCTAACCAAAAAAATATATGACTTACCGAGAAGGTAGTTTTCCAGCCAAATCTTTCTCTTGAGGTTTACTTTTTTTATTGAAGAAAGTCTCAACCTCCACGGTTTGCTGACAAATCTGTTATAGTAAGCTACCTCTAACTTTAATTATAGGTTTTATAATTGAACTCAACTCGTCGAAGCGAGTCGTTTACGAGACATTTTGTTTGAGCGCAACTTGGCGTCAGCTAACAATTGCCGTTGTTGCCATAACGACGGCGGTTTCCATTTGAAACAAATTCGCGTTTGAGGCGTAAAATTAGAGGTTTAGTTCTGGGACAGCAAAACCAATCTCAGGGGTGAATGCGCCACGGCCACTGGCCAACCGAGGTTAGCTGACCTCTGGCTCTTAACTTAAATTACCCAG
The DNA here is from genome assembly GCA_964006365.1 of Trididemnum miniatum. Taxonomy (NCBI): domain Eukaryota; kingdom Metazoa; phylum Chordata; class Ascidiacea; order Aplousobranchia; family Didemnidae; genus Trididemnum; species Trididemnum miniatum. The sequence continues at coordinate 2,179,512 of OZ023233.1, forward strand.
CACGCACCAACTACCCAACAGCTATCCTTACAAAACAAAAAAACTTACCAAGTGCCAACCACCTTAAACACAAAACCAAAATAGTACGCCATTGCATGCGAGCTCTGACTGCAAGCTTTAGATACTACAAAAGCATGGAAAAGTATTAAGTAGGCCTAATTGCCTATTCTTCACACAAAATGAAAGTCAAGCACAGAGTAATCAATGCTAGCAAAAAATCGCTTAAAAAAATTATAAGAATAATGCCCTTAAAATTAGTGAGTAACAATTTTTCGTGGATTTTTTTTGTATTTGTCCTTTTGGGGATCTTTAGTTAAAATTTACAGCGAACATATTAAGTAATCCACTTTAACACGGTAGGGTTTTGTTTGTTTGGATTCCATTTTTTTTCCTATTAAATTAGATTTTCAGACCGCGCATGATGGCGCTGTTGTTTCTTTTCATCGCTATTTTAACAAGCTGCAACTATGACAATTTCAACCAGACATGAGAATAGAACATAACATATTTGACTGTGTTAATTGTTCCAAATACTCAGTAGCATGTACATGCAGCAACATTAACTGTTTACCACCTAAATCTATGAGCTGGAGATGTAAAAAATTTAATTGTGCACAGCACACGATTCATTGCAATTGCGGCAGAATTACATATCAAGACCTTAAAAGTGCATATAAGTGTCCATGTGACTTTGAGTTTGAACATGATATGGAATCTGGTGTTAGCACGTTTTGATTATTATTGCTTTATTTTCAATATTATTTATGTCTTGTGTTATAGCAACTTTTAACGCCAATGGTCTAAGACAAACTTATAAGCGAAAAGCTGTATTCCACTATCTCAAACAAAAAAAAGATGATGTAATTTTGTTGCAAGAAACGCGCACTCTACATCTGCGGATGAAAATTTATGGAAATGTGAGTGGGGAGGGAATATTTTGTTTTCACACGGAAATAGCCGCTCAAATGGGGTAGCTATTTTGTTCCACCACAAATTTAAATTTGAGCTGTGCTCTGAGCATTCTGACTCTCCCGGTAGATTCCTACCAACTGAAATTAAAGTAAAAGAAAATTCCTTTCTTCTTGCAAATGTGTATGCACCAACCAAAGACGAGCCAGTTTTTTTCGATGGCCTATTTTCAACCCTTTCCGATTTTTCCTCGCTAGATTATATTTTAGCCGGGGATTGGAATGTTATCTTAGATAATCAGATAGATAAGGATGGGGGCCCAAAACATGCGAATAAATTATCAAGGGATAGATTAATATCACATATCAATGATTTTGCCTTATAAATATGATATTTACCGTGAATCAAATCCGTCGCGAAAGGCTTACACTCGAATTCAGTCTCAGCCTTACACTGCAACCAGACTTGACTTTTTTTTAATTGATATCAATCTTCGGCACCATATCAAATCCACTGATATTGATTCTAGTGTATATTCTGATCACAAAATTGTCACGATTACTTTAAATTTTGAAGAATGAGGAAAAGGTTATTGGAAATTGAACAGCGATATTTTACTAGATGATAAATATGTGGCGCTTATTAAACAAACAATAACTGATTTTCGTCTCAACAATCCAGAGGGACATGTATCACCGCACATTTTGTGGGATTCTCTTAAATGCGTAATCCGAGGCGAAACGATTAAATATTGCACGTTAAAGAAAAAGATTCTCAACGAAAAAAGATTATCTCTTAAATCGAAACTGGCCATTATGGAATCACGATTAGTTAATTGCACTGAAAAAGATAGAAACAATATTCTTAGTAGTGTTAACAATACTCAAAATGAATAGAATAATCTTATTGCTCAAAAAGCAAAAGGTGCTGCAGTTAGAAGTAGAGCGCGATGGATGGAATACGGAGAAAAAAATAATAAATATTTTCTTGGTTTCGAAAAACGTAACAGAAAAAAAAAAACATTAATTGCCTGAAAAATGCGCAAGGTATTTTAATTAATGAAAAAAATAACGTTTTAAAAGAGCTGGTACATTATTATGAAACGCTTTATCGAAACAATGAATTGTTTAACAGTTTAATGAAAGTCAATGCTACGATTTTGTTAAAATGACATCGTGCCCAACTATTAATGAGGCGCAAAAACTTCATTGCGATTCCCCCATAACTGAAAATGAATGTTTGAAAGCTGTTTGCCAGCTAGCCAACAACAAGTCACCGGGACCGGATGTTTTTTCCGTCGAATTTTGCAAATGCTTTTGGGATGACCTTAAACATCCATTCATGGAATGCCTAAAATACTCCATCAATAAGGATCAACTCTGCAAATCTCAGTATGAAGGGGTCATAACCTTGCTACCCAAACCAGGAAAAGACCTTCTTCTTGCCTGTAATTACAGACCCATCACGTTATTGAACTGTGATTATAAAATTATTGCAAAAGTGATTAATAACAGATTGTGGCCATTGTTGCCCTCTCTTGTAAGCCAAGATCAAAGTGGTTTTATAAAAGGTCGCAATATTGGAGACAATATACGTTTAATGTTTGACATTATTGATTATGCGAATTGTAAAAATGTACCATGTGCGGTGTTATCTGTCGATTTGCAAAAAGCTTTTGACTCTTTGAATTGGTCATTTATTTTTGCTATGCTAAGAATTTACGGTTTCGGTGATTTTTTAATTGGTTTAATCAAAATGATATACAAAGAACCAAAATGTTGTATTATTAACAATAACTTTTTAAGTTCTTTCTTTAATGTTAAAAGAGGGGTACGACAAGGTGATCCCTTGTCTCCTACCATTTTCATTTTATCTATCGAGTATTTAGCAATTTCGTTTCGACAAAGTATTTCATACAAAGGATTAACAATCCAAAACCATTGTTTTAAAGTATCTTTATTTGCTGATGACACTGTAATTTATTTGAACGGTAACTCTTCTCAGTATAAAATTGTGTTTGATATTTTACGTATATTTGGAGAACGATCTGGTTGCACAGTCAACATCGATAAATCTACAGCATTTTACATTGGGTCAAGTAGAGTTAATGTCATGAAACCATTTTCGACTGAGGGATTAAAATGGGTTACAAATACTATCAAATATTTAGGTGTACATATTCCAATACAGAATTGTGATACTAATTCCGTTATTGATCAAAATTTTTCGTCGATCAATAATAAAATCAAAACAGAATTAAATATATGGTCATCAAGAGGCTTAACATTATTGGGAAAAATTTCCGTTTTAAAAAGTATTATCGTACCGAAAATAATGTTTAAAGCCGCTAATCTACCAGCGATATTACCCGATTCTTACATTAAAAAAATTAACCAAGTTTTATTCAAGTTTATTTGGGGTTTCAAGTGGGAGAAAATTGGAAGGTCACAATTATGTTGTGATATTGTAGACGGAGGAGCTAAAATGATTGATATCAAGCAACATATGTTGGCGTTGCAATTTAAGGGAGTAGTAAAATTATTTGACGAAAATTACACAGCCGCATGGAAAACATTGGAGAATTTGTGCATTGATGAAAATCTGCATTTTAGTATCTTGCGTTCTAATATGAAGATGACAAATATGATGATTACCAAATTGGCATTTTTACGCTTTACCCGGTGTACTTTATTGGCCTTAAGATCTACGATTGACGTTTCAGAAATCTTCCGCGATAATAAATTTTTGTGGCTAAATAAAGCAGTAAAATATCAAAATAAACCAATGCTAATAGAGGAGTTCTTAAAAGTTGGTATTTTTCATTTCAAACAATTGACTGATTCGGATGGGGAAATAATAACCTATGATGATTTGGCACTGTTAAATGGTATGCATCCAAATAATTACAGTTTTATAAAACATGTCAAATTGATATCTGCTATTCCAACGCACTGAATTGGGGAAGCACCTACATTAGGCGAACTTTCTTGGGTTTCCAAGGAAAAAGCTAAAGAACTAATTACTTTCCTTGGGAAATCCAATGAAACAGTTTACAAGCACTTAAGAAGCAAATCGAGATTGCTACCAATAAAACAGCAACGAAAGTGGTGTGATGCATTGCAAATCTTACCAAATGATATCGACTGGAATAAAATATATGAAAATAATTATTTTGCTACAAATGAAACAAAGTTGAGATCTTTTCAAATCAGGTTAAACTTGAGATCTATTGTGACTAATGTGCAACTTGCTGGATTTGGTATTGTTGACAGTAATTATTGTGTATTTTGTTCCGAAGAACCTGAAACAATTATTCATTTATTTTGTATGTGTAAATTTGTTGTAACTTTTTGGCAAGATCTGTCCGATTGGCTTTCGGTAAAACTACATCACGATTTTAACTTAGAAAATCTTCATAAATTATTTGGATATGAAAATTGCAATGGAGTATTTCAGTTTGTTAACGGATTACTTTTATATGCACGTTTTTTAATTTATCGATGCAAATATTCTAAATCAAGACCCAATATGGTACAGTACTTTAGTCTTCTTAATTCAATTAAGCAATCTGAATATGTAATAGCTAAAAAGAAAAATAAATTGGGGTTACACTTTCGAAAATGGGGTCAACTATGTTGAAGGAGTTGTTCGATAACAATGCTTGATTTATTGTGTGTATTTATCGTATTTGTTTTATCATCGCAAAATAAAAAAAAATAAAAAAAAAAAAAGCTGCAACTATGCTCGCACATGGAGTTGGCCGAGTGGTTGGTGCATTGGGTTCCGAAGCTGGCTTCGCGGGATCGATGCTCAACTAGGTCATCTCCATGACGCATGTACTTAACTACCATAAAAATCCTAAGCTGCAATTAAGTGGCTTTTTTTAAAATGATCGCAATTTTTCCTATTAAATCCGCGACCAGTTACCGGTAATTGTTTTTAATAAACGGATTGCTTATTCACCCTGTTCACAACTTCAAAAAAATTTAATTTCAAACATAGAGGGGCATCAATCTTAGGATGAAAATTACAATCGAAAGAATATTTTCAATATTTCGGTCGCGTTGTATCAGGATTATGAGAAGGGATAACGGCCCCTAGTCGAAGTCACTTCGAAATATTTAGCATATTGATTTTCAAAAAAGGTCAGGAACGGACTCAGGGGTATGTGTGGCAAGCATTTCCCCCCCACCAACATTTTCAACAACGTTTTTGATAAATAGGCCTACCGGTACAATTTTTCCATAATTACGAAGTTCGAACCTTTTCAATGACAATAATCCTTACCGTTTGTCTTAGCAAGCATAAATCGAACAACGTGCGAACAAACCGCATCATATTTAGTGAAACATCCAGAATTAGGGGGCAAAATTTAACAAACTTTGTCTTAAAAATTGTTCAAAATGCATTTAAACGACCATCTTAGCATGTCAATTTTCAAACAATTTTCCGGGGAAGCATGCCTCCGGACCTCCCTAGTGCCGTTTTTGTTTCCGGTTTGCTTTAAAATAACTCGGGCGAAAAAACTACGCTTAAAAAATGTCAAAATTTGGTGCCCCCCTAAAATGTCAAAATTTGGTGCTGCTTATCGAAAGTGCTGCGGCCACTAGAGTCGGAATCGCGTGTCGCTTGACGCCCTTCCATGTCGGTAAAGCATCTAAGCATTGCGTAAAATAACGTAGACCTACTTCTGCAATGTTTATGTTAACGTAGGACTACTGTTTTACTGTAATTGAGTCTAGGTTACATTTGAAATGTAAATGTTGTGTGGTTTTATGGCGCTTTATAACTGCTAAGGTCCTTTAGTGCCAGGACTAAATTTTGTCAAGAATTCACTGACGTATTTTTATTCTCTGTTCATTTCATCCTCCGCGGTACACTTAATTGCTGAGCGCTTACCAAATGTAACAGCAGATACCAGTTTTAAAGTCTTTGGTGTGACCCGACTGAGAATAGAACCCAGCCTACCAGCTTCCAAGGCGAACGCTCTTAACCACTTGGCCATGGCGCTGGTTTAGTTCCACATTTAGACTTACGTCCACTACCAAGAGGGACATGCTCCAGCGGCAACTCACTTCAAATTAAGATTTTGCTACGCTTTCAACTGAGGAAATCTGTAGCCTGGTGTATGAAGCTGAGATAGCTGAGTGAACGTCTGCCTCTAAAGCTGTAGACTTGGGTTTGATTCCGAGTCGGTGTCACAAACGTTATTTTGTTTCAATAATAGGACTGAATTTAAATCCTGAGATTGTATCGTTAAAATGGAGTATTTCACTTTGTATTCAATGCCAAGCGCTTTCTACTTGAGAGAAAGTTGACTATTTTGTGAAAGCGAGTTTTACTATCATTTCTTCTAGGATAAAGATCAATAACCGTAGATTTTGCTCTATGTTCTGAATTAAGTGCTTTTGCGATTTTCTTTTACTGTTTTGCTAATGATGCCTTTCATTCGTCGAACCTTCTGCGGTTTTCGCCATGTGAATGTTTTCTTATGTATAACGAGCTCTAATGATTCAAAACTTCAGATCAAGGGTGGAAACCTGGCTACTTGGCGTTAGGGTGTCAGTTTCAGTTTTCGTGTGTTGAAACCCACACGTCAGGTTTCAGTTTTGGTTTGGTTTCACGGCTTTTGAAAAATAGGTTTCAGTTTCGGTTTCAGTTTTGCTTACGCACAACTTCGGTTTCTGGGTTTCAGTTTCGGTTTAAGTTTCATCCAAAAATGCTATTTTATTTTAAATACGGGTTGTTTAAGTGCTCTACTTTTGAGCGTTTTTGTTGTATTGCGATGATAAGTAGCAACTCAGATGGCCGAGTGAAGAGAGCAATTGCTTCGGAAGTTGTCGACTTGGGTATAATTCCAAATCCGGTGAAACCGAAAACTCAAAAATTAGTATTCACAGCTTCTCTATTTGACGCTCAGCATTAAAGGAACTGTTCTGGTATGATGGTGATGACAATTTTAAAATCAAAAACCTTAGAAAATTCTGAATTTTAAAATCAAAAACAATTTAAAAATCAAAAACCTTAGAAAATTCTGAACAGGTTTTAGTTTCAGTTTCGGTTTTGACGTTTCAAGAAAAAACGGTTTCGGTTTAAGTTTAGGTTTTCAAAAAATTGGTTGAGTAGGTTTCAGTTTTAGTTTGGGTTTCAAAAATTTCCTTCAAAACCGGGTTTTCAGGTTTAGGTTTGGGTTTTGGTTTCCACCCTTGCTTCAGATAAGAGTGAGCTTGGTATAGCAGCGCTTGTTTTGTATCATTCTGGCTGAAATCGTAATAGTTGTCGTTTCGAGGCAAAGTTTTTGAATTATCATCTTACATATTAGAAAAATATAAATGAGTGTTTGAAAATTTTGCTGCTTGTTATGATTTTAGCGCAGTGGTGGCCTATTCCTTTTATGTTCCATTCATCAAGTTGAAATATATAGTTATTAATAAGCGACACTGTAAAACCGATATTCCGGTGAAATGAACGTTTTTGTTTTCCAACAGTTTTTTCACGTTTACGCATTTTATTTTTTGTTGTTTACACTTTTTTGAAATTACCTCGTATACTTGCATGTAGGGAATAAATTGAAGGAAGCTTCGCGGAAACAAGCCAGCGAATTGAGTGGCACTGATGATTCCATCCTTGATGATCGAAACGTCAGGATTGCTGAATTGGAATTGGTCAAACAGACAGAAGAGTCAGACCTGGAAGAGCTAGGGCATTTTCACCACAGAAAAGATGTGATAAAAAGATTCAATACACCTCAAACAAGAAACCTCCATCACTCCCAGTTGTTCCGAGAAGCTAAAGATCAAGCTGTCAGGGAATCAGACAAATGCACGACCCAGGAAGCGAAGCAGAAATTCCAGCTCGTTCATGGAAACATTGTTGGCATAGCTGGTCAGGCCGGCATTGGCAAAAGCACCCTCTCGAAACTGATGGTTCGGGAAATTCTAGAAAAGAATTTGTACGAGTTGGTTTTCTACCTTCATTTTCGCAACCTGAACTACAAGAAAGATATGAACTTGCTCCAGTTCCTTACCAATGATTCAACGTTCTCTAACAACCTAGCTGAGAAAGATCGAAATCAACTGCTGACGAAGCTGGAAGAAAATGATAACATCTGCGTAATATTCGACGGCTTCGATGAAAGTGAGATTTCAAACAAGTCGGAACCGATTAAAGGAAGTTGCTCGGTCTTTGACTCAGTGAAGTCGGAAACAACGATCAAACATCTACTCAATGGAGATCTTCTTCCCAAGGCCAAGAAGCTCTTCACGTCAAGGCCTCGGCAGCTTTTTCAACTGCACAAACGTATACCGTCCTCATTTCATAGTCAGCGTGTGTGGGCTCAATGAAAGTTCGCAAAAACAAATTTGTCAAGATGTGTGCGTGAACGATGATGTTTGTACAAAAGTTCTGGAGTTTGTAAATCATAGACCGGATTTCAGCAGTATGTGCTATGTTCCTGTACATTGTATATTGTTTATGTATTGTGTTTCTGTTAATTTTAATGCCGTAAATGTAAATTCATTAGAAAAATTAGATTCCCAGTCAGATATACTGGTAGCTACTCTTGCTTTGTTTGCTGAAAACACGGATCATTTTCTACAGTTTCGCAGTTTGGCCGCTCATCAGGTAGACTCGGGTTTGAACCCAGGACCTTGTGATTGAGAGTTTACCTCCCAAACTCCTCGGCCACGTTCTAAGCCTGGTGATATCTTACCACAGCTGTCATATACTATACATCATAAAGCTTTCCTTTCGTTTGGGGTTTTCAAACAGCTTTCCTTCTTGCTTCGCGATTTTGACCATAACATTCCTTTCTTGTTACTGAAAAATGAACATAGTGAGCGGCAGACAACTTACTTTAAAGTCCTCATTTAAACAAGAAGCGCCTTTTTAGATTTAGATGAGAACTTTTAACCAGAAGTAATTGCAAGTATCGCAGTGTTAACAGCAGCAGAGAGCGCTACATCATATTTATTTATTACGTCGTCGTCGTCGTTTGGCGGGGCATCTCTTCCAAGACAGATGGAAGGACCAAGGCCGAGGGTTTATCCTTTTACCACCCTGGCCACCAAACTGCTTGGGTCAGATGATGATTGTAAGGGACTTCAACCAGCATCTTGTTTCGTCATCCAAAACCATTAGACCAAACATACCTCGGGGTGCTCGATGTATGGGACCTTGTGAGATGATGAGATCTATTACGTAACACCATTGTCATTGATAATGATGATACGGTCGGTTAACTTAAAGGAGTTTGAGTTGAAACTCAAAGATTTAGCGCGTGTTGTTGGATGTAAGTTGATGAAGACAGGACGGTTGACGACTTGGCCTACTGGTAAGAGACAGCAACGCCGATGCGGTAATCTAGGGTTCGAAATCTTCGGACTGGTCAAATCGGACACAGCGTCGCCAACGGCTCGCCACTGTTGCAACGATTCTTCGGAGTTCGAAGCTGTGTTGCCCAAGCGCTAAGACACGGAAAATAAGCCCCCCCCCCACACTCGTTACACGCTTCGGCGTAATACCGTAAGCATAGTGAAATTGTAAGGGTGAGATCTACCAAAAAAAAGTCTTCACGTTTTCAGATGTGCTATATTCCTCTGAAAACACCAGTGAAGAGCAAGAAAAAAAAAATCTCGGACGCGCAGCATGAATTGGAAATGTTTTCACCAAAACTTGTTACCCCAATCCCAAACCAGCGCGTGATCGACTGCCAGGCAGGCAAAGATCTTACCGCGATCAACTGGTTGGCCACCGCTGGTGTAACCCAGTGGTCGGCAACCTTTTTCGCACAGCGGACCGGTTTGAAACTGAATTGTTTTTGCGGACTGGCCTTTAAAAAATCAAAAATGTTTAAGCAATAAAACACTCATATTTATTCAGAACTGAAAACCTCGATCTTGTTTTGCTATGACCAGAGTAATAAACTTTTTAAATCTTGCTGCAGCAGCATTGCTTAATTTTTTTATAGTGTGAGCTTCTCAAACTTGATTCTTGACGTTATTCTTTCTCTTAACCAAGCGCTGTTTGATTCACAAAAGATTTACGATAAATGACAGCATAATCAAATGTTCGCTGTTCAATTAAAAGATTTGACTTTTCAATTTGGTTAGTTTTGTGATATTGAGTAACTTTGCCATACTGGGTCACCAGAATTGAGTTATTAAGTATTTTTACAAAAACGTCCCAAAATTGCGTCTCACGTTATAAAAATGTTTTAAAATCAAAGCATTTATTCTGAAAACGCATACGGACCGGTAACAAACTTCACACGGACCGGCACCAGGCCGCGGCCCGGTGGTTGCCGACCACTGGTGTAACCAACGTCATGTTAAAAGCACATAGAGTTGGCCGAGTGGTTGGTGAGTAAGGTTCCGGAACTGGTTTCGTGGGTTCGATGCTCAACTAGGTCATCTTCCAAGATGCACATACTTCACTAGCATAAAAAAAACCCAAGCTGCAGTTATGCGGCTTGGAAAATAAAACAAAATAATAATAATAATAACTTGTAAGCCTGGCTGCGCTTGGCATAGCTCAAGTTTGAAAAGGCATTTTAGCAAAAAGCAATAGAAATAATAGTCCAGTAGCCACGTGCAGTAGGCCTAATGCAGGCTACCATCGTTATTGTAGCCTTGTTAAGGAAAACTGTTTTGCTTTTCTTTCCACATAAGTGATTAAGTGCAACTACAAACGTGTAGTAATGAGCGTTGCGGGCACGAGCACGGGAGTATTGCCTATTTTTTCTACTAACTGCATTTCCAATAGTGCTATACCGATATCAGTTTTTATAGCCTAATATCTTGACTGCCCCTCCCCCCTATAGAAAATTTTCTGCCGACGCCCTTGCAGGTGATCGATTGAAAAAGTTTTAAAAGTGTACAATTTAAATATCAGCATAAGCTCGATGACTTAGAGCGCAGCGTATATAGGGAAGCGCTGCACTAGCTTTGGGTTCGATTCTTCTGTTGAAATGACCCTCACCATCCGGCAATTACGTGCTCAATCAGTTCTCTCTTTGTTTTTGGTTTGTTTTTAGGAATGATATTACCCAACCTGTGCCAGAGATTTTTGATCGGATTTATAATTGCCCAATGGTTTAGGGTCATTTCAACAGAAGAATTGGCAAAGTTAGTCGATTCCTTCCAAAACATTGCAAGATAATCATTGAAAATCATGGATGGTCAACAACATATTAAACCTACTGGTATTTCTCTTGGTGTAATAATACTGTAGCGATAATTCGAAATCGTACAAATGAGCCTTTTTGAGGACGCTTAGTTCTTGTAAACGAGTTGTTCGATTAGCGACTATAGTATAACTTGCACATTGCACAAAGCATTCTGAAGCAGTGTAATAATGGAGAATATAATGCAGTTTTAGTATGAAAAATATCAAAAAGCTTTATATTTGTTTGTTGAGTTGGTTTAGTGATCGTTTATCTGGTTTTGTTTTAATTTCTTGGATGCGCTAAGTGTATGAATACGATTTTTAAATTGCATAAACCTGTTATGAATTTTGTTATTGTGACGTCATAACGCTTCGCCACTTGATTGATCGGCTTCGTTAGAACTGTTCTGCTGCATTAAAATTATAATCTCTTTGTGTAATTTTGTTGAAAACACGAAATTTGTAATAAACTTCTCTAAACTGTTTCAGATTAATTTTAGCATTCTCTGCATTGACGAATGTTCCAGGAGGTGTGAAACGGTAACTTCAAAGTTTATCAGGCCACAGCTCTTTAAGTCCATAAAATACCCACATCATCACATTTATTTTAATGCATAACGTAAGGCATTTTAAGCATCAAGTATATTTTTCGGCACTAAACGTGAAAAACGAGTGTGGTAACAAGGTGAGCTCTGAATTATGAACACCACTTAATTGTGACATCATAAAGACTGGAGCGCGTTGGGGTCGTGAAATAAAATCGCGATGTGAGTACAATAAGCATGCTTATTAAAATATCAATAAAAAATGTGCACATTCCTTCAATTTTTACTCACAAAAGTAATGTTATGCAACATTATTTTGTCATTAATGAAGAAATGGGCTTTTGATATGACGTCATATTATGAGGCGCATTTTTGGTTTCAAATCAAAAATTAAAAAGATATTTTTTTACATAAATTGCCTGAAACAAGGCCTTCAAAAATATATAACATGTGTATGTGCAGTTACGATAAAAAGCACTAACTTGACTTGGAACTTGCAAAACCTTCAATTTTTCAAGGTGAGCTCTGAAATATGGTCATCACTGTAGATCAGGGGTGGCCAACCCGCGACTCGCTAGCCCCATGCGGCTCTTTGCCCAGTTTCATGCGGCTCTTTTGACATGCTGTGTTTCTTCTATCAGCAGCCTAGTTCTGTGGTCATGTTGCGTTTGGCAAGGCATAAGGTTCATTATCTCGTAATAATCACTTTGCTGTGAGAATGACGACGAGGCGTGTAACGAGTGGCGGGATCCACCTCCCCGGCTTTGCGCCTGGTCAACACAATTTCGAAGTCAGAGGAAACAATGCAGCTGTGGCGACAGTGTGTCCGATTTGACCGGCCCAGGCAACGAACTCCAGACCGCCCGCATCGATAGCGATGTTGTTACAAGGAGCGTGTTTAGGGGGAGGGGCATTGTGCTATGCCCCCCCTTTTTGACTCTGCCTTTTAGTAAAAAATAACAAAATTAATGGTGCCAAGTGACTGAAATACGCTAGGCTCTTTTGATGGTTTCTGTAGCTTATGGCCATAGGCCAGGGGCAGATCCAGAGGGGTAGAATGAGGGGTATGCATCCTCCAACCAGCTATTTTCAAAAGTGTTTTTGATGCATACAATTTTTTCATAATTTCGATCCTCTTCGGTAGCAATAAGCCTTAAGCCTTAAGCACGCATTACTGAAAAAGTGCGAACAGAACGCATCATATTTGGCGAAGCACTCAGAATTAGAGTCAAAAAATTTAGACACAATTTGGATGAAAATTATTGAAAAAGCAATAAAATAGCCATTACAGCATATAAATTTTCATATTTTTTCCGGGGGAGCATGCCCCCAGACCCCCCTAAAGCTTTTCTTGTTTCTCAATCATCTTCAAATTAGTTCCGCCGAAACAAAATACGCTTGACAAAATGTGGTAAATTGTCCCCTCCCCCTTTTTTTTTAAATTTCTCTCTACGCCACTGGTTGTTACCACCGGAGCTAACCGGTCGGCATACCACCATTCTTGCTAAGGGAAAGCTTGTGTATCGATATGACGTATGGTGATGTTGATACGATCATTATACCTTGTGTATGATATGGCTCCTTGCTGAACCACAAAAAGATATGTGGCTCTTAGCATCTGCCTGGTTGGCCATCCCTGCTGTAGATTATCCGCCACTGAAATAAATCACCGCAAATTTCTAAAGCTTCTGAGTGACGGGTTCGATTCACGGCTGGATCGAATCGCATTCGCTATATTTCGGGTGGCCGCTGTCTCAAGGAGCGCAGAACTCTCTCTCAGAACACTGCTGAGGTGTTAGTTCCGTGCGAAACCTCAGTTAGTTGGCTACTACGTATGCGTCTGGCGTTGGGACTGTGACGACATAATTATTGTATCGAGATGTGTTTATTCACTTTCAATTACAATACTTACAAAACAACAAGTATATTACGAATATGAATGAGCAACACATGCTAGGTTATGAACAGGAAATTATAGCATCTATCATCGCCATCACCAATCCACAATCACTTCACATTCTGCTGAGATATTTTGAAGAGATCGACCAACATCAGGTGAAATGTCGCAATCTCTAACATTAAGTTTTTGTATTTTGTGAAGACACAATTTTAAATACTTGGCGCCTTCGTCACCGAAGTAGTTCCAACGAAGATCAAGGAGAGTGAGCTGCAATGAAAAGCAAAATGTTAAACATACATAGCAGACTACAACTTTTATCAGTTTATATCGCAGAAGCGCATCGCAAACAGAACTGATTCGTTACAATGAAGCCGAAATTTTAGCTGGTCTCAAGTTTCAACATTTATTGCATTACCTCACTCACTTAGTGAATAATATTGCAAATCTGAACGACAGAAGTAGACAATGTTACAAACTATCCGGATAAATATGAGAGTCTTCATTCGCTTTTAATTTATGACTGAATTATTTAAGTGTTGAACGACATTAATTCAAACACAACATCAGCTAATTGTTTCACTGCGAAATTTTGTTTATGCTGTTACAGAACCAAATGATGAAACAAAATAATAAAATATAGGGGCCTCTGCTGCAGTGGCTGCTCCGTGCTCGTGGATAAAACAACGGTGGTACTGCGAATAAGCGTAACCAGGAGGGTTACAAACTTACAACTTCAGCTGAAAATTTCAAAACTAACAACTTCGATCGAAACTTGAGAGAAAAGGTTACAACCCTCCCATTAAGTCGCAAATGACGTCATACTTGATTTTTTTTCTGATATTTTTTTCTAAGTGCTATTTTTTTAGTCATTGATATAACAAGAATTACGTAGCGTTGTTTCCTGAATCTTGTTCTTTGCCGTTATGCTTATGAAGCAATGACGCAATGCTATTAGCAGGGCAGTGCCGCTTCTGTACACGCAACTGTCCTCGGCCCATCAGACTTTCCGACGAAAAAAAGCTAAACGATTTCAAGCAAAAATGACCTACGTACTGCAGCTCAAAAAAGAACTAAATCGTTAACATTAGAATATCGTTTTACCAGTTCCACCAACATATCTCTTAAATTTGAAGCTATTTTTTGTTACTATACAACCAGGGGCTGATCCAGGGGTATGTGGGGTATGCTGTGTATGCATTCTCCCATCAGCCATTTTCAACTATGTTTTGGATGAATAAAATTTTTTCATAATTTTGAACCTCTTCATAACAATATGCGTTAGTCGCCTTACGCACGCATAATCAAAGCTGTGCGAACAAAATGCATCATTGGTGAAGCACTCAAAGTTAGGGGCTAAACTTTCCCTAAAAATTGATTAAATAACTCTAAAAATGCTATAACAGTATGCAAACCCCCCTAGTGTCGTTTTCGGTACTTAAGTTGGTCTTGAGTTCAAGCAGCCGAAATGAGATTCTTGCGAAGGATTGACCTTGTTGCACAAAGTTAAAAGTGCACATATTCGTGAATCTCTAAACATCAAATCGTTGCTTCTCCTACTAGAAAGATCGCAACTGCGTTGGTGTGGACATGTTTTAGTTAGTTAGTTGCATATTTATCCTCCTATCACGAGAAAGCAATCAATGCGCTATACGAGCTCGCTTAGGACTTGCCAGCCATCTGTCTACCACACCAAGATGGGCGAATCCCGCTAAGTGCCTTTCCCAACGGCATAACAAGTAAACTTGCCGGCTTGTTCTCCACACTGTCCCTTTGATGCTGAGCGTCAAGCAGGGAAGCTGTGAATACCAATTTTCAAGTCATTGGTTTGACCCGACTCGAAATCACACCAGAGTCTACAGCTCAAGAGACAGACGCTCTATACCACTCGGCTCGGCCATCTGAGCTGTTTGTCCCAGAAAAGAACAGCCAAATAACTGCTCTGTTCAATACCGATTGGTCGAAGGCCTAGAGGCCGTTTCAGAACTCGATGGCGAGATTACGTAGAAGATCTTAGTTGGTCTCGCCTTGGCATCCCAGCAGAGCATCTGTCCTTTGTTGCAGAGGATCGAGATGGTTGGAGGATCCAACTTGAGCTGCTGCCCCCGCGACCCCCCAAGGATAAGCGGGTCCAGAAAATTGATTGATTGATTGAAGTTGGTTAAAATTAAATCAGCAGAAAAAAACTACGCTTGAAAAAGTGACGAAAATTGGTGCCCCCTCCGCCAAAAAAAGCTTCTGAATACGTCCCTGACATAAAACAATTTCAAAAGGCTTGTTTACGCCCGTTTCCGGGTGTAAACGTGTTTACATTTAGTTAAAATTCAAACTAATTCAAAGTTACATCCCGCCCCACCAAAACTTTCTGGATCCGTTTCTGCATACAACGTATGGTCAAATGTGACGTCATTCTCAACCCCTACCATTGCAAACTCCTGGGTACGCTGTTGATCATTACCAAAGTAGTTGCCTCCAAGATCAAGCTTCCGAATCTACTCATCAACATTTTAGTAAACAGTGATGCAAGACAAATGACGTAATAAACACAAATCGACAAATGGTTACATCACAATTCAGCGTCGAGCAACACAATAATCGACTGTAAGTGACGTATCGCTACGTGTATGCGCTTACACCGGAATGAAATGACGAGGAATCGAACCCGTGATATTGAATAGCAGCCACACCTCACCATGTTTCTATATCGTTATCATTACAAATATCAACATCATTGTAATAAACACCGTTAATAAACAAAGTTATTCCTTAATACGTCAAAAATAAAATTATTGCATGATTAACATTTGGTCAGTTTTCGATTTGTTTGTTTTCACTTGTTTCAAACTTATAGTGGTGTTACGTCGACTCGATGATGTTTTTGCATTTCCTGCATCTCACTGTAATTCATCAACTATAACTGCCAGCATTTACCGCGAAACAGTGGCCATTTTTATCTTGTTAGCCATTCAAGTGCTTAGCTTGAGTGTATATTTTTTGTTAAAACTTATCAGTTATTAGTGAAGGTTAAGTTTAGAGATTTACGCAAAATATCAACGTGATTGTAGCTAGAAGATGAAGTTCAACCATAGTCCCGATACACATAGTTCAACTGGATGAAAACCTGAACGTGTTACTGTGTTTTTGGGAATAATTTTAAGAAAAAATTGAGTGGACACAAAAGTTGACCGACATGCTTTGGGCAGTCAGGTCACAAGCTGTTCAAATGAATGAAAATTGCTAAGTATTTTTGTCTTAGTTGAATTTCAACCATGGTTTTAGGTTTTTATGCGTTGACACGTCATTTTTTATTATGCAATAGTTGCAGATCTCGTTAATTTCCATACTGACTGTGAAATGTACGTCTGCGGAACGGATGTATCATAAATAGCGTCTCTCCTGCGTTTGCGTCTCTCCTTGGACGTATCATAAGTGGCAAGAGCCAGAGTTGGACTGCGGCCGGGTTCGGGCTGTAATTTTTAAATTATTTTGGGCTTTTTGCGGGCTGATATTCAGCATGTCAATGCAAAATATTTTTGATCTTTATTTTGAATATTTTTACTGCATTTTTTATCTGAATTTGTATTCTGCAGCAAGCATTCGTTTGAATTCTATTTTTTTCTTTTTTTTTTTTTTGCAATAATGGTATAGAGCGGCATAGAATAACGTGTAGGCCTGTATTTGCACACCACTTTGTTTCGAGCCGAAATCGGGGTTTTGATTGTTTGTCGAGTTCGGGCCGGGTTCGGACAGTGGGTGTCGGGTTTGGGCCGAGAAAATCCGTACGCGTCGAACTCTGGCAATAACACGAGCTTGCCGCAGTTAGAAAGACCGAATTGCTTGAATGTTAAAACAAAAGACAACATGAAGAGGTTTAAAGTGCTAGAAATGTTGAAAGACATATTTTCCTTTATCAATACTGGTAAATATGAAGAAATTTAAAGTGCTAGAAATGTTGAAAGACATAACTTTCCTTTATTAAAACTGGTAGGATTGGTGGAAATGAAATCAAAAAAGCATCGACATAACATGTAAACAAAGAAAATACAAACCTGAACTGGCAGAAAAACTTGAAAAGGTTACAAGCATATACAATTTGAGACTTTGCAAGACGGAAAACAACAATGTTATAATAGGATGGGTTGCTATACCGAAGAACAATGACGATGCACAAATAGAACTTAAAAATTTAATCGGAAAAGGGGTCATGGTTACACCTAGAAAGCGTAAGAATGGTTTGCTATCAGGATATCAGCTATCAGGATAAGAGTTGTAACTGTTCCTAAAACTTCGCTCGATCGAAATCCGTTACCGAGCTACATTACAATGTTTTTTTTTTCCATCTGGGAAGATATAGTACTGTCTTCCAGGCAGAAGTCTTTGTTACAGCAGAAGTAGCGAAGAAACTGATCATGGAAAGAATTGGAAATGAAAAAGTAATAATAATTAAAAAGTAATAACGCATAAAAACAGCAATTCTGGCTGTTCAAAATAATATTGTGAAATCTTACACAGTATTAACGTGCATCAAAAACCTGAATACGTTGGGTAAAGACAATGACGTCACTATTGCCTGGACACCGGGTCACACTGGCATCCAGGGTAATAAAAAAGCGGATATTTTGCTAAATCAGGATCAGCATTAAACTGCTTGAGGCCTGAGCCTTTCATTTTAATCCCATATGCTAGCTGTCGCGCTGCAATAAAGGATTGGAGTGTTAAAAGATGGAAAACATCTTGGATAAAACGAAATGACTGCTTGTGATCAAAAATAAAATGTCGAGTGGGCTTCGTCCCATTTGTAACACAACGACTTTTGAGGGTCAAAACACCTAGATTCAATGGCGCCCGCGAAAAAAATATGTTGTGGGGGCAAAGTGTGACGTCGTTATCTACGACGTCACCAACCAAATTTCTGAATGTGATACAGATAAGCTACTGATATAGCAACGAGTGAGTGGTTGGTGGTTACGCTTATTTGGACGCGTAATGGACTAATAATGCGCGGTTGTACACGTCCCGTTAGGCCACGGATGAGCAAACTTTTAAGTTCAAGGGCTTCATCCAAAATTTCTGCGGGTGGCATATGGTAGGCTGCAATAACTTCCAAACAGCAAATTTGAGTAAATCGAAAAATTCTTAATATTGGCAAAAAATAGTAAAAACTTTCAATCAACTTGTGCAAAGTTACGATACTACATGTTAGAGCAGGGGTGGGCAAGCTTTTTACTCCAAAGGCCAGATTTGGAAAAACTGTTGAAGCCGCAGGCCGCACGCTGATTGGAAAACAAAGTGAAGACCTTTTCTTGAAGATCACGGTCCACGTACGAATGTGATCTCCAAAATGAAAGGTTTTTACCTCGTTTTCTCGTTTTATATTCCAATTTTGCACCGTTGAGGCTTATTTCTTTGAAAATCACTGCCATCCATGATCTCTAAAGGAAAAAAGGTGTTCCGCTCAATTCACGGTGGGAATTTAAGTTTGTGTAAGTGCAGGCGGGCCAGAATAAAAGGACTCGCGGGCCGGATTTGACCCACTGACCGTAGTTTGCTCATGTCTGTGTTAGAGGAAAATATTACAAAATAGATACGAAATCAACAAAAAACAAAATAATGCACAAATTGACTAGGCCTATTATTACGATGATTCCATTTGACGATGGACCGTAGAGGCAAATACATCAACGAAATGATTGCCGAAAAGACGACATGCGATACTTTTTGAGCCTCAGTTTTTGAATACTTTTCGTTTATTTATTGCTTAAAATAACACTATCATCAATTCCCTTCTGAAGTTAGTTAGTTGCATATTTATCCTCCTATCACGAGAAAGCGATCAATGCGCTATACGAGCTCGCTTAGGAGTTGCCAGCCATTTGTCTACCACACCAAGATGGGGGAATCCCGCTAAGTGCCCTTCCCAACGGCACAACAAGTAAACTTGCCGGCTTGTTCTCCACACTGTCCCTTTGATGCTGAGCGTCAAGCAGGGAAGCTGTGAATACCAATTTTCAAGTCATTGGTTTGACCCGACTCGGAATCAAACCGGAGTCTACAGCTCAAGAAACAGACGCTCTGTTCCCTTTCGGCCATCTGTAATTGTTCTACAAAAAATTACACCAGAACCAATCGCACCTGAGAGGTGGTCACAAAAAAAACAAAAATGCACGATGGCAGCGAATTACACCTGCTAGAGGAATATATGACGTTCCTTCAAACTAAAGAAAACCCAACAGACACATTTCTTGCAATTGCTCAACGACACTTGCACATTAGAGAGTAAAAATAGCGTGACCCCCCGGTGGGTCACGCGGCACCTGAGCAATCGTTTATTCATCCAAAGCCACGTGACCCAACCGCGGTCACAGCTGCTAGAACGATAAAGAACGTTCTTTCCACCTAAGGATAACCCAACAGACACGCTCCTTCCCATTTTTCTACAAATAATTGCACAACGACCAATGGCACCTGAAAAGTGGTCACATAAAAACTAAAAATGCACGATAGCAGTCAACGTGTTAAACCAATTAGGTAAAATTGGATAATTTCCCACGGCACACCAGACAAAATCTCACGACGCAGTGGTTGAACAACACTGCTCTAGCTAACCTGTTTTCATGTAACTTATTTCAGTTGTAAAATACTGAAAGTTTTTGTGAGGATTCTGTGAAAACAAATTGTTTTTGCATCTTTGGAAAATATCTCGCGTACCTCTTGAAAAGCTTGCCCGTACCACCAGTGATACGATTTTATTACAAAGTAAATCAAAAACTTTTTTCATTGATTTTTAGTTCATTTCATCGTTTTGATTGATCAAAATCACATTCAAAATCAAACTGAAACAGAAAAAACTTCGAACCGGAATCGGATTAAACTAATGATTCGATTTCTTGCTCAAAACACTTACTCAATTTTATCAATTTTCGTTATTTTCAATTTTGCCATTGCGTCAATTGCACAAAGGTGATTATCGTGAAGCAGTCAGTCCGAACACGCACCTGATTCACTGCGACACATCCCCGAGCCCTAACAAGCGCACTCTACGTTTCATAACATAACTACATAAAAACATTAACCAAGAAAAATATATCAACGCAGTAATTACCGGATGATCTCTTTGCATTATTCCTTGGGATAATAACTCCATCCCTCTTGCTCCGATCCCGCATCCATGGAGTTTCAGTTTCTCCACCTTTGTTATACATTTCGCAAGATGCATACAACCATCATCACCAAAGTCGTTGCTTCCAAGACCAAACGTCCGAATCTATTCATCAACATTTTAGTAGACAGTGATGCAAGACAAATGACGTAATAAACACAGATGGTTACAACACAATTCAGCGTCGTGCAACACAATAATCGATAAGTGACGTATCGCTACGTGTATGCGTTTACGCAGGAATGAAATGACGAGGAATCGAACCCGTGATATTGAATAGCAGCCACACCTCACCATGTTTCAATCGTTATCATTACAATTATCAACATCATTGTAATAAGCACTGTCAATAAACAAAATTATTCCTTAACACGTCAAAATCAAAACTATAGCATAATTAACATTTGGTCAGTTTTCGATTTGTTTGTTTTCACTTGTTTCAAACTTGTAGTGATGTTACGTCGACTCGATGATGTTTTTGCATTTCCTGCATCTCACTGTAATTCACCAACTATAACTGCCTGCACTTACCCTAAAATTGTGGCCATTTGGAAATTTGAAGGGTTTAGATTTTTGGAACTAAAAATGACTAAGTTGCAAAATAACAGTTTTGAGGTAGAAGCATTTAAAGTTTTTGAATGAAGATTTAAATACTGCGCAATCACATTTATTATGTTTTAACATGTTTTTGTTATTGGTACTGGTTGCAGTGCGATATTTTTGACTATAATTGTTCGATCAACTTTTATAAAAATAAATTAATAAGCAAATAAACTTTTGGACTTGGTCATTTTTGTTTCAAGCTGCGAACTTGGTCATTTTTAGCAAAAAACTTAGTTACTTGCAGTTCAAAGCGACAGCGCATATTTCATGGATATCTCAAACAGCATTTTGTTTTAACGTAACTGCTTGCCAGCATCATTTCTACAGTTGGAAACAAGTGAGGACGAGGATGCAGAGCCGGATTTGAAGGTAGAATCTCCAAAACCCAGATTTTGTTGAAGGCACCAACGACAAACTTAAAGACTTTAACACTTTATTTTAGTTTAGAGATCACTTTTTGTGGGACTTCGAAGTAGTGGGGGCCCTGGAACCTCCTTTTTCGCTTATATCTGGTCTTTCCGAGACAGTTTAATGCTAATTTTGATGATAACAACCCTCAATGGAGCATTTGCCATTAATGCCAGCATTGTTTTTAAATGCTGATGACCTGAAATCTGGAGACACCTCTACTACACCATGCACCACGTGTTTGTAAT
This sequence comes from Trididemnum miniatum, assembly GCA_964006365.1. Taxonomy (NCBI): domain Eukaryota; kingdom Metazoa; phylum Chordata; class Ascidiacea; order Aplousobranchia; family Didemnidae; genus Trididemnum; species Trididemnum miniatum. Next base: position 2,201,445 of record OZ023233.1, read on the forward strand.
AAACTTGAACTGACTACTCAGCTGCTACACTTTGCCCCCATAACTAGAAATCATGGATCCAGTAGCGCATTTGTGCAACAATCTCATCTCCCTAACTTGTGTTAAATTTCTTAATGACTAAGCACAAAGTGCTGCTGAGTCACACCATTGGGCGATCTTGATTGGCTGATTTGGACTTGAGCATTTCTAGTCCAACAAACGTTACTCTCTGAGGAAACGCAATCTCTGGAAAAGGGACTTCGGCAGTTTCTTTTTCAAAAAATATCTAGCACGTGTTGTTAAGAATTCAAAACAAAATGCATTTTGGGTGAAATCTCAAATTCGATAAAATGTGATTTTTAGTTCAAATTGGATAAAAATGTGATTCTTAGTCATTTTTAGTTCTAAACCATGAAACTAACTTATTGCATGAGATCATGTGACACACAGGAAACTTTCAAAATTATTGCGTCATTGAAAATGGACTTTATTACTCTAAGTTGGCCTAATCGGCGACCTGGTCGAGCGGCAGCAGCTCAGTTGATACAATGACCATCTTGCTGATCGCTTTTGATTCAACTCCGATTCACTATACTGCGTTTGTGCAGTCACACGTTTTGAAAGCTGGGCTTTATTTTGATTAAGAAGAATTGTGTTAAAAGTGTGGGTTTTGGTAAAGAGTGTGCCGAAAATCGGACGCCAAGTCGGTCGGCCACTATAGGCGTCTAATCGGCGGGACCAGGAGCAGTGTTTCCTCCGGTCTAATACCGAAAAGGGAGACATAGCGTATGCCTGGCCTCCGGGGTGTTTTCATTAATATATTAAAAGTTGACTGCATGCACATTGCAAAGTAGCTAAAACAGGTTCAAAATGTTACAGCGCAAAATCTTAGCATTGTTTTGACGAAATTTTGCGCTCATGCTATATATAAAGCGAGAAGAAAACTATCAAGCGTGTGGCCTTGTGTCAGTGGCGTGATTTTACGAGTAAAGCAATCGAGTTGACTATTACCACACATTGTGTTGATGTTTGCGGCTTTGCGCTTGTGAGCAATATGTGGTGATACCCATTGAAAGCAAACTTCAAAAAAGATCAAATCGTCATTATACTCGCGGTATTACGTCGAAGCATGTAACGAGTGGCGAAACCCATTTCTGCGCCTGTGCAACACAATTTCGAACCCGGAAAAAAACGTTGCAACAGTAGCGAGCCTATAACAGCTCAGATGGCCGAGTGGTATAGAGCGTCTGTCTCTTGAGCTGTAGATTGGGTTTGATCCGAGTCCGGGTCAAACCAAAGACTTTAAAATTGGTATTCACAGCTTCCCTGCTTGACACTCAGCATCAAAGGGACAGTGTGGAGAACAAGCCGGCAAGTTTACTTGTTGTGCCGTTGGGAAGGGCACTTAGCGGGATTCCCCCATCTTGGTGTGGTAGACAAATGGCTGGCAACTCCTAAGCGAGCTCGTATAGCGCATTGATCGCTTTCTCGTGATAGGAGGATAAATATGCTACTAACTAACTAACTATACCACCACACCTACAGTAGAGCGATATGTCTTTAACCACTACGCTAAGCGGTCGGAAAAGGTAAGTTTGCATTTTCATATGTTTTGCGCTATCATCAGAGCTGCTAATAACCGTAAGGTTTATAGTTTATAAATACATAAAGTTACTGCAAAAAATACCTACCTTCAATGTCGTTTATTGAACGTAGAAAACAAAGTTTCTATACAGATTTTCTCTCCCTGCTGTTGGCCTTCGAGAAAAAATTGGCACCTATGTCGGTCGCTCATTACTAGGGCGATTCACGGTCAATAAAGTCTTTTTTTTTTTTGGATGTAGAAAATAACTCTAACAATGTGGAAACAAAATTTCACGGTCGTAGGATCAGTATTGATGAAGTTATAAAGTCAATAAATGTCAATTTTTTGTTTTTTAGATCAATTTTTTTTTATTAGGTCAATTTTGCTTTCTTGCTTTTTTTGCGCGTTTCTACTTTATACTCAAAAAGAGATGACTCAGATAATTTAGAGATGGAAGTTCGTAACTGTTGGTGGTACCAGGGAGGTGTATGCTGTCGCAAGACTGTTACCGGTATTTCAGTTTACACATGCTTAATTCATTAATGTAATGTTTGATGTGATTTGATCGATTTCGATTGTAAAGGTCCGTTCAGACAGCTTTGCAAGATTGCAATCTCAGCAAAATTGGTTTATGATGAAATAAGCTTTTCTTCGTGTTTTCATTTGTCACATATTTTTGTCGCTACGTGCCGGTAGTCAAAAACATTAGACTTGAAAAGACAATGCAGTTAATTCGAACATACTTTGTAGAGCGAGACAGCGCTGTTTCTGGCTACTAGCCTTCATCAGCCGCCCTCAGGTAAGAAACATTCATCTTTCAGGACGAATGATCTTGCCAGGATCACTCATCCCTTCGCATAAATATTTCTTAAAGAATTTAACCTTTGTGGTACGCATATCCACTCGTGTGGCTACGTCACCATTCCAGTCAAACTCTTTACGTGACCAGGGTGAAGAGCAAACAACTAAAAAGCAATGTCCTTCCTGGCCTACCGGACGGGAAGTCATGACGACTTCCTCTTGTTGGGTCAGAGGCGATAACAGCACTCCATCACCAACAGTGCAAAGCACTCCAGTAAATCGTACAGCGCTGTCTCGCTCTACGGTACGATTTACTGGAGTGCTTTGCACTGACCCAACAAGAGGAAGTCGTCATGACTTCCCGTCCGGTAGGCCAGGAAGGACATTGCTTTTTAGTTGTTTGCTCTTCACCCTGGTCACGTAAAGAGTTTGACTGGAATGGTGACGTAGCCACACGAGTGGATATGCGTACCACAAAGGTTAAATTCTTTAAGAAATATTTATGCGAAGGGATGAGTGATCCTGGCGAGATCATTCGTCCTGGAAGATGAATGTTTCTTACCTGAGGGCGGCTGATGAAGGCTAATAGCCAGAAACAGCGCTGTCTCGCTCTACGGTAGGATTTACTGGAGTGCTTTGCACTGTTGGTGATGGAGTGCTGTTATCGCCTCTGACCCAACAAGAGGAAGTCGTCATGACTTCCCGTCCGGTAGGCCAGGAAGGACATTGCTTTTTAGTTGTTCGAACATACTTTGATGTTAGAAAGATTGCAATACAGCGAATAGCAAAACACTTAAATTATATGTGCGTACATTATAATCTAAGCACTAACTGAAGTGACTTTGGTGTGTTTTTTTTTTCTTATGGACTGGTTCTTTCATTTCATTGTTTCGTTAGGTCAATAAAGTCAATTTTTTGATGAAATAAGGTCAATTTTTTGAGATTTTTAGGTCAATAAAAAATCGCCCTACTCATTACATTTGTTTTTTTCATTTTGAACAAAAGACGAACGCGCAAATTATAGAACAGAAGACTGGCTTTTAAACGTAAATTACTTGCATGGTCTTTGCGAGTAATATAACGATGGTGGCCATCGAACTACTGTAATACCGTCTCGGTTTGAAGCCGATTAATTACTGCCCTTACTACTACACCATTGAAGTGGCTTTGCTGATGACAAAACTCGCAGCGCCAAGCAAAAAACAAACTTGCTAACTAACTAAATTTAAATCCACTTGATATAAAAAATTACCAACGTAGTCTAAGTTTGGACTAGGTTCTACTTTTTGTAGAGAGTCTAAACGAAATTAAAGTTTTCAAATTTGAAGTAAATTTTTTCACATTGTAGATCGAAAAGGTAAACTTTATTTTTACCGAGTCTACTCTACTAATTTTTGTGAACTTCAAAACTATCCGGTATCCGCCCGGATAGAGAAGCACTATCCGCCAGGATAGCAAAGCACTATCAAAAAGCACCGGATAATTTTGGATAGTACCAAAATTTCCGGCGCTTTTTGAGGTATTTGGTATCCGGCCGGTGAGTGTTTCATCCGGCACATCCCTATTAATTTCCAGACTTTTCTAGAGTAATGAATTAATTATTTCTTTGCTCGCGAGCACGTGTTTACTGAGAACAGCAGACGGTGGATTTGTTACTGCATGCCTTGTGTTTCTGATCCCTGGTTGGCTCCAGGGCTGCGAACTCGATCGATTTTTAATCGCGTTAAAGTTCGAGTTCAAGAGAATTTGCAAGTTCAAGTTCGAGTTCAAGTTCGAATTCAAAGATTTGTATTTTTCGAGTTCAAGTTCGAGCTCGAGTTCGGCAAAAATGGTCGAGTTCGACTTCAAGTTTGAATTCACAGCCCTGTTAAAAATATCCCTAGAACAAACATACCCTAACCAGAAAATTGAAGAAAATCTGGAGCGGATCCTGAAATTTTTGGTGGGGGGATGCAGTTTTGATTTAGTTTGAATGTTAACCAATTACAAAGACGTTTGTATTTGAGAAAGGGCATTTAAGCTAATTAAAATCAATGTTTTCAGAGTTTTTAGGGGAAGGCATCAAAGTTTGACATTTTTGAGAGTAGATTTTCCGGCTGAGTTAGTTTGAAGCAAAATGAGGACAGTAACGGTTTTAGGGAGTCCGGGGGCATGCTCTTCCGGAAAAATTTTGAAAATTTGCATTCGATGATGGTCATTTTAGTGCTTCTTGTACAAGCTTTAAGGAAAATGCATTTGAATTTTTTGCCCTTAATTTAGAGGTCTTCACCAAACACCAGTATGATGTAATTTTTTCGCACGTTTTCGGTTTCTGTGTGCCGGTATAAAGCGTAGAAATTATTGTTGTCGAAGAGGTTCGAAATTATGGAAAAATTGTAGTCATCAAAAGCATTGTTGAAAAAGGTCCCCCTCCCCTGGATCCCCCCTGACCCACTTGGTAACAGTCGGAACAGAGATTGCAGCACCGCACAAACAACAGGTAACTGTTGCTGCAGTGCAGCTGCGTTTTCATTAAAATCTCTCGGAACACCGTTTATGATGCAATAAATAAGTTTCAATGAGGCAACGCAAAATGAAATGCCAGTGCAGTATCGCTACCAAAATTGCAAATTTGCAATCATTTAATCTACTGTATAACAAAAAATCAGAAGTACGCTAAACTTCATTTTGAGAGATTTGCATCAATAAAATTAAAGCACTCAATTAGTGAACTCGAACTCGATTGTTTTTTTTTTTCAAGTTCGGGTTCAAGTTGGAGTTCGGCAAAAACGATCGAGTTCAAGCGAGTTCGAGTTCAATTAATCAATAAATCAAAATATTTATTTTCATGCAGCACAATCCAACACAAGGTAACAAGGCAAGATGAAATAATAACAGATTAGCGGTAGTGGGAGTTTTCTCGTGAAGTGGCTGAATGAAAGGAGACTGCGAAATGACCGTTGAAGGTCTTCAAGTCAAGCAGCCACCTCAGTATCTAACGTGTTTCGCTTAAGTCGCAAAAAAAAATTGGCAAGTTCGAGTTCGCAGCCCTGGTTGGCTAAGTGTTTGAGCGTTCGGTTCGCAGTTGGTAGACCAAGTTCGATACTCGGTCGAGACAAACAAAAATTCAATAAAATAGCAATTACTCAGCATCAGAGGTAGGATGGAGAACAGGGCCTGCGCGAGAGCAGTCGACTTAGAAGGGCCAAAGTTTGGAATTAAACACAAAAACTGCTGTCTTCAAAAAAAAAAGCTTGTTGAAGGGGGGAGCCAAGCATGTCAATTGGGGGGGGCGGCAAGCCCTTCTCCCCCCTTGGCGCCAGACCTGATGTCAATGAAACAGAAATGGTGAAATAAAAAATCAGCTTAATTAACCGTGGTGCTACCTGTCCTTAGCAGTCGGAAACACAACAAAAAGAACCAATAAATATTTCGAAATACAGCAATAATTATGGGACGAAAATAGTCTAAGGAGGAAAAATAAAGGCCACAGTAATTCTTGCAACTTGACGTTTTGACAGCATAAAATCAGGTGTCATCATCAGCAGTGTAAGCAGGGCAGTACAACACTGAAATCTCAAGTAAATCAAAAACTTCAGCTCAGGTCACCAAGTGGTCAGAGCGCTCGACTCTGGAGCTGTAGATTCGGGCTTGATTCCGAGTCAGGCCAAGCCAATGTCTTTGTTTAAAATTGGTATTCACAGCCAACTGGCGCTGGAAGTATTTTTAATTAGGGTGGGGGGTGAGACGAAATTTGTGTTACCACACCAACGCGTGGAGGCTTCGCCGGGATGAGTTTTTTTATATATCAAACGAAAATGGGGTTGATTTTTTTTAAGCGTTATCATTGCAATTATTATCAACATCATTGTAATAAACACTATTAACAAACACAATTTTTCCTTAATACGTCAAAATTAAAACTATTGCATAATCACAAAGAACAAATAAGGGACCGCCCAGGTTTCCAAGTTTGGTAGGCTTTTAGTCACGATAGACTTTTTATATTAATTGCTTAACTTCAGTGTTTATTTTCTGAGAAAAATTTTTCAGTTACTACTGAAGGTCAAGTTTAGGGCTTCACACAGAATATCAATGAGTGTGACTGTAGCTAGAAGATGAAGTTCAACTGGATGGAAACCTGTGCTTGTTATTGTGTTTGGGAATGATTTTAGGAAATAAAATGAGTTGACACAAAGGTTGACCAACATTTTTCGGACAGTCAGATTACAAGCTGTTCAAATGAATGAAAATTGTTATGTATTTATTGTCTTCGTTGGATTCGAGCCATGGGCTTCAGGTTTTCTTGCGTTGACACGTCATTTTTTATTGTGTAATAGTTGCGGACCTCGTTAATTTCCAAAATCTTGTTGCGTGCCTCACATTTCTGTTCGCTGGGTGGCTTAGTGCTGGGGTGTTTGCCTGTTTGGTTTGCAGTTGGGGGAGCAAGTTTTTAAACTTGTCAGCGATATGGCCTAGCGATACTACGCGCAGGTGAAAGATCCCACGCGACTGGCTCGATTCGCGGCTGGAGCAGATCGCATTTGACATATGTAACGGTAACGGGTGGCTGCTGACTTGAAGAGCGCAAGCTCATGTCACTGTCTCCCTCCATTACTGTTGAATTTTCCGTTTAATATGAGGCAAAAATAACCTCAGTTATTTATTATTATATTTATTTAAACCAGATAAATTTTCAGCGGGATTCGGAGTCCAAGAAATCCATATTTTACATTTTTAACTATCGAAGTATTAATGCAATAATTTGCATAACCGAATATTTAGAGAAGGAATGGACGTCCTACCCATCTTCTGGTTCCACCAATGCGATCCCCATCAGACGTAGGAACGGAAAAAGAAACAGAAAAGGTCGAACAGAAATCAGTTGATTTGAAATTAATTAGTTCTGGCTCTGCAAGACTATAGCTGATAGAAATTCAAGAATCATTTTGTGAATTCTGGTTGCCACATTTCAAATTGTGGTCGAAATGTGACCGAAGTTTTAGCGATGGATCATTCGACTGCACTCAGTTACTACACTGCTGTCGCATCTCTGCAAGCATTTGTGTTGTTTCGTTTTATTCCACACCATAAACGTTTCGCCAGTTAGTTCACTAGACTTATTTTCTTGAGAGCGCAACAGTCGTACTTGAAATTATTTCTTTTTAAAATTAATGATTAATCATTTATAAACATTATAATATTTATGCTGACGATTCTGTCAAACATTAGTGCTTAAACTATACCTGCTCGTTTTGTCTTAATGCCAATGATAAAGCTTCTACGCCCAGCGACGTCACGTGGCAATTGTACAGTTGTAGAACTTCGACGTCGTGAACGTATGACGCAACTTGACGTGCATCTTCGTTTTCAAATTCTTCACCAAAATCAACAAATAACTTCTTTATTTGCCAACAATAAAGTTGAAACGATCGAACAAAATAATGAAGGTTGAAACATGAGCATGAAGCGCGACGACGTCGACTGCTGACTTGCTTCCCATTGCTTTATTCTGCGACGAGAAGCAAGTTTATTTACGTTTTATTTACATTGCATAATAAAGTGACTTGATGCCTACTTTATTTTGTGTAACTGGATGCATTGAGTATTTTGAATATACGGCGCTAACCTGAGTAATCTATGTGACTTGTACATTAAAGCGAATGCCTTTGCTAACTTTAAATCGTTGTGAATGACGTCAACAAGCTGACTTGGATTTGTCGGGCGTTGCTTTGCAGCCCTTGTTCTCCAAAAGTCAAGTGGCTCTTTACATATCCCTTCCTAAAAAAATTGGAAGCTAAAGGTTGCCCAAACAGGCTTAGTATTTTCCAGCTAGTGTCATTGATAATTTGATATAGATGCGAGTATCAGTTTTGCACAGCACACATTTTCGCGCTCATGACACAGGAAACACCGTGAATACAGACGAGTTTTTACCATGTTTCGTTGTTTTCATTCTTGCGAGCGTGTTTGCTGTGTTAATATTACAAAGCGTAATAACGTGTAATAACATTTATTATTACGCATTCGCCTGAATGAGCCGGACTTATATCGAGAAATCAGTTTATTTTTACTAAACTGATCATATTTCATTGGAATATGATAAACCTAGGTTTGTAACTTACTTTGACTTTTCCGGATTGAATTAACTCGTCAAAAGTATAATTAAACTGGTTCCAATGATTCCTGACATAAGTATCAACGTGTACAGACAGATACAAGGGGGTTGTCCTCCATTGCAGCGCATACTGATACGCTGGTGTATCGCTTGGAACAAGGCCATTATCTAGTTGCACAACGAATTCGCTTTTTACGTTGGAAACAACTTCCTCACTCAACTTATCATCACGCATCTCTTGCAACCAGTTCAGCAATTGCGGCAAATTGCTGAAGTCCCCCACAGAATCAACTTGCTCCAACGCTAACTTCTTCAAGAGTTCTTTCTTTCCTTGCACGTCAGTAGAATTGAATTCATCCGAAGGAATAGTTTCCTGCAAATATAGCTGAGTGCTTGAATTACAAAGTCCGAACGCGAATTTGGCAATCATTTCGAATTTGCTGTCCTTGAGCTTGGGTAGAGTTTGTTCGAATTCATCGAGATCCATAAACATTATGAAATAAAGCGCCGCGAAAAATTCGTGAAATAAAAGATGCGAAAAATACGATTTCAAATGAGTTTTGCCTTTCATCAGCTTCAAGTTGGCTTTCTTTCCTAGTCGCGTTGACAGAAATGTACTGGCTTCGTCTTCACCGATTCTAAACTTATCTAAGTCCTTTTGTTCAAATACAAGTTGGTTCAGCAGAAATGTTCTGAAAGCTAACAGAGATAATTTTTTTGTTCGGAATTCTCTTCCTCGAAAATGATCCGTGTTTTCAGCAAACAAAGCAAGAGTAGCTACCAGTATATCTGACAGGGAATCCAATTTTTCTAATGAATTTACATTAACGTCATTAAAATTAACAGAAACACAATACATAAACAATATACAATGTACAGGAACATAGCACATACTGCTGAAATCCGGTCTATGATTTACAAACTCTAGAACTTTTGTACAAACATCATCGTTCACGCACACATCTTCACAAATTTGTTTTTGCGAACTTTCATTGAGCCCACACACGCTGACTATGAAATGAGGACGGTACGTTTTGTGCAGTTGAAAAAGCTGCCGAGGCCTTGACGTGAAGAGCTTCTTGGCCTTGGGAAGAAGATCTCCATTGAGTAGATGTTTGATCGTTGTTTCCGACTTCACTGAGTCGAAGACCGTACATCTTCCTTTGATCGGTTCCGACTTGTTTGAAATCTCACTTTCATCGAAGCCGTCGAGTATGACGCAGATGTTATCATTTTCTTCCAGCTTCGTCAGCAGTTGATTTCGATCTTCTTCAGCTAGGTTGTTAGAGAACGTTGAATCATTGGTAAGGAACTGGAGCAAGTTCATATCTTTCTTGTAGTTCAGGTTGCGAAAATGAAGGTAGAAAACCAACTCGTACAAGTTCTTTTCTGGAATTTCCCGAACCATCAGTTTGGAGAGGGTGCTTTTGCCAATGCCAGCCTGACCAACTATGCCAACAATGTTTCCATGAACGAGCTGGAATTTCTGCTTCGCTTCCTGGGTTGTGCATTTGTCTGATTCCCTGACAGCTTGATCTTTAGCTTCTTGGAACAACTGGGTGTGATGAAGATTTCTTGTTTGAGGTGTATTGAATCTTTTTATCACATCTTTTCTGTGGTGAAAATGCCCTAGCTCTTCCAGGTCTGACTCTTCTGTCTGTTTGACCAATTCCAATTCAGCAATCCTGACGTTTCGATCATCAAGGATGGAATCATCAGTGCCACTCAATTCGCTGGCTTGTTTCCTCGAAGCTTTCTTCAATTTATTCCCTACATGCAAGTATACGAAGTAATTTCAAAAAAGTGTAAACAACAAAAAATATAATGCGTAAACGTGAAAAAACTGTTGGAAAACAAAAACGTTTATTTCACCGGAATATCGGTTTTACAGTGTTCGTCATTAATAACTATAAATGTCAACTTGATGAATGGAACATAAAAGGAATAAGCCACCATTGCGCTGAAATCATAACAAGCAGCAAAATTTTCGAACACTCGTTTTTATTTTTCTAATAAGATGATAATTCAAAAACTTTTCTTAAATCCGAACTGAACCAAGATGAGCTAAAAGCTCAAAGCTGATAAATATATTTCGCCATTAATTACGGGCATCTTCAGTTTTTGAAAGAAACAAATTGGCGTTTGAAGCTGAAAAAGTCGCTAAAATGTTTACCAACTTCCTCTTTTCGTTGAAAATGAAAGCAGCTGATTGGAAAAATTGAAACGAGATAAAAATAAATTTATATGACAACACAAACAACGAATACAATATCAAAAATATATAAAAAATTTAAAAAAATAGAAGGGGTAGAAAAGTTCAAAAAGGATCAATATAAAAATGAAAGATAGTAAAAATACCTAAAAATACAAATACAAGCTAGCAAAAAATATGTATGAAAGGAAATCGTGTTAAAAAAAAGAAAATGTTTTCGCAAAAAAAATTCCAACAAAACACGGAGAAATCACGTAAGGACTAATTAATTTTTTATTGTTAGTAGTGACTCGAACCATATTAGCCTATCTGTCTCCACAAACATCAAGACTCATGACAGGGGAAGTTGTTCGACGAATACAACATTGAAACAGTCAGCAATGTCAGGTTTATTGACAAGAAAATTAAAAAAAAGTTTTTCATTTGATTCAAGCAGTGAATCCACAGGTCTTTTACTAAATGAACAAGAGATCCTCTTTTTGATCATATAAACAAGATGAATTGATAATTTTTAATAAAATATACAAATTACTTTTTCTTGCGTGTCGATAAACAATAAAAAGTCAAACAAAATTATTGTATTATCAAGAAACGAAATGAGATTGTGACTGTTATGGTTCAAAAATCAATAACACAGTCTACTTTCCACTAGCGATGGCGTAAGTATTTCCAAAGTGGGGGGGGGGGGCCAAAAGCAATGACCAAATTTCCTTCGTCTACAACCCATGTTTAGCCTGTCCACATGTGACGTGGCCAATTTTGTGGGCTTCAGACTAACGGTTCTTGCTTCTAGTTTCAGCATCACCATTAAATTTTTGATGTCGTCATCATCATTTTTAAATCATGACAGCAAAAATTTAATTGTGATGTAGAAACTGGAACCAAGAACCGTGGGTCTAAAGCTCACGTAAATTGGACAAGTGGACAGGGTAGTTGTGTTGGTAAAGTTTATTGTTTCACCAACCCAAACTGCCCTAACACCTACAACAATTTTTTTTTTCCAAGCCACATTACTGCAGCTTAGGTTTTTATGTTAGTGAAGTATGCGCATCATGGAAGATGACCTAGTTGAGCATCGAACCCACGAAACCAGCTCCGGAGCCCTACTCAGCAACCACTCGGCCATCTCAATGTGCAATAGCTACTGTAAACACCATAACCGTCCGTAAAGCCTCTATTTGAGTGCCACTATAGGGGTCAGGGGAAGGATTAAAAAATAGAGCACCACCCTCTAATTGAACACCACCTGTAATGCCACTACAGGGAAAGATGTTGAAAATGACGAGGACGGATCAGCGATGGCGGAAGCATTTCTAAAATGGGGGGACCCAGAAGCAATGACCAAATTTCCTTCGCCTACAATTGACCTATGTATTTAGCCTGTCCACATGTGACATGTCCAATTTATGTGAACTTCAGACCCAAGGTTTTTGCTTCTGGTTTCTGCACCACAATTAAATTTTTGATTAAGATACTAGAACCAAGTACAGTGGGTTTAAAGCCGACCTAAATTGGACATGTGAACAAGGTAATTGTGTAGCTAAAGTTTACTGTAAATATCATAACCGTCCGTAAAGCCTCTATTTAAGCGCAACTATAGCCTATAGGATAAGGATTGAAAAATAAAGCGCCACCCTCTAATAGAGTCTAATTGAACACCATTTGTAATGCCACTAGAGGAGAAGGTGTTGAAAATGACGAGGACGGCTACACAGGGACGTGTCATCTGATTTTTCGCAATGAATTTTGATTACATCAGTAACTGTGTTGCGGTAGATGATTTTTTCTTTAAACAAGCAATCATGAAGTTTTTTCTTTTCATTAATTAAATTTATCTTTCCAAAATTCTGACCAGCTATGGTTAACAAATGCAGCACTATCGTCTAATTAAACACCTCCTCCTATAGAACGCCACAATAGAAGAGAAAGGTTGAAAAATAGAGCGCTGTGGCCGTGGGGCGCGTAAATAGAGGTATTACGGTATGTCACGTATACGGTCACGGAAACAACGAGAGCTGTCAGCTTTTTTGGAGCAGACGAAAAGATAAAGCTGGGATGATCAATAACGCAACTCCAATGAACGTTATATCCTGCACCGATAAGGTAATGCGTAGAGAGATTATAGAACTTCATAAATCGCATAGCCGCACGTAAAACTAGATTCTCTGATTAGACATAGCAATTTTGTCAGCATAGGAATTGCTAGGGTTAGCACTGCGCAACCAAACAAAGAGAATTAAAATACTTAAATATATTCAAAAAAATTTTAAAACCATGCTATACATATTTTGCACAATCTACCGATTTTATTCTATGACAGCTGCATGTTTTATCAATTTTGAAGGTTAGTTGTTAACGTCAAAATTAAGTCTGAAAAAAGCAAAGCTCTCACCTCCCAGAGAATTAGCCCCGCCCTTTGCGTTATAAAAAATTACACTGCCAATACAGCAGGTTACATTTTTTTTGAGTAACTGTCTGCAAAGTCCACGCATAAAGTAGGGTATACAATACAATACATTAGTTTTAGTGGCTATTGTTTACTATAAACGACACTTACGAGTTACGGCAACCACTGTACCTCGTCTCGTCTGAAAATGTAGGCCTACTGTAAATGCTTTTTCCATGCTAAAAGCTTCGATCAGTGATTGTCAATCTTTTCTGACCCGTGGCTCGTGGCCCCTACCTCTAAAAGATCGTGACCCCTATAGTGTGTAAGTTTAAAAATCCCGGTCTGTTACAGGTATCATTCATTAAAGATTCCTACCATCGTGGCTGCCAAGAGAATGCTTTGTGCTCCGTGGTCCCTTTGGGAAACCAAGGGCCACCGTTGCGAAGTTGAGAACCCCTGGCTTAGATGCTACCAATCGTGGTTTGCCTTTTGTTAAGATGCTCAATTTGACATTTTCAAAGCGCAAGTTATTTTTTTGCTACAAGAAGATACATTTTTTGTTCCTCCCCACCCTACAAACAAAATTTTACAGGAAACATCTCCGAATTTAAGCTCTTTCCTGGGTTTCAGTTTCAAAGGTAGGCCTATTAAGTTGATGATGATGATTTCTTCAACTTTATCTTCCTGTCACGAGAAAGCGGTGGAGGCGCTATGCGTATAGGACGAATCCAGATTAGCTTAGGAGTTGCCTTTGTTTTCAAATTTTCCGGTTGAATTTTTTTTTGACTTCTTTAATTTGCTGCCTGCCAGAATCCACCAAGCAGAGATAGTCATCGTGAAGCCATTTATCCAAGGACGCTGCAAGGAGACTAGGTTGGGAGTTGAACCATTAACTTTGCGATCATGGTTGTCGTAAAAACGACGCTACGAACCACTTCGCCACGCTGCCGACAAGTTTCAAATGCATTCATGTTTCAATTACATTCATGCAGAGGTATTATTGTAGAAGTAAACGCGTAAATTAGGGCCCCCCAACCCTCCCTAAAAAAAAGACCAACCCTGCCCCCCTCCCCCCCGTTTCCGCCACCTATGCTAGGATGCTTCAGGCTAATTAAACTGGCAATATTTCAGCAATATCGTTTCTGGCTTTGCGCTTTTGTTGCTAGAATTGAATTATTCGTCCCTGTTTTTCTCGACAGAATACATCGCAGACTTGCCTCCAGTACACGACGCTCCATCAGATCAAAAATCGCGTTGAACTAAACAAGCTCAAATGGTGCACATGGAGTTGGCCGAGTGGTTGGTGCGTGGGGTTCCGGAACTAGTTTCGCGGGTTCGACGCCCAGGTAGGTCATCTTCCATGATGCATATAATTTACTCATATAAAAACCCAAGCTGCAATTGTGTGGCTTAAAAAAAAAAAAACAAGCTCAGATGGCAGAGTGGTAAGAGCGTCCGCCTCGGTAACAGTGGACATGGGTTTGATTCCGAGTCGGGTCAAACTAATGACTTTAAAAATTGGTATTCACAGCTTTCTTGCTGGACGCTCAGCATTAAAAGGACAGTGAGGAAAACAAGCCGGTAAGTTGCTAGTTGTGCCGTTGAGAAAGGTACTCATGGGGATTCCCTCATCTTGGTGTGGTGGACAGATGGCTGGCAACTTCTAAGCGAGCTCTCTTAGAGCATTGATCGCTTTCTCGTGATAGGAGAATAAACATGCAACAAAATACAAAAAAAAATACAAAAACAAGCTGATAAAAAAAAAATTATCTCGCTTCTCAACTTTGTTTTCTGAAACTTGAACTTCGGGTGCACTTTGCACTATTTAGCACTGAAGCAACGAGTCTGTTTCGGTGAAGTCAACCTGCACTTCCCGAGGTCTGCATAATATGTTCCATCGTTTTACAACAGGATTGGAGAACAGGCGGCCCGCTTAAGTTTTGAATGTGGCCCGCGTCAGAGCTTTGTTAAGGGTACAAGACAGCGGTAGAATAGAAAACATTAAAAAACTGCTTCACATTCAGCTGTATGCAACATTTGTGACGTAAAAGTTACTAATTTCTGACCATAAAAAAAGCATGAATGCTTCGTAAAATTTGCCACTAAAATTGTGTATTTTTGTATTGTATTTTGTATTTAGTCGCGTATTTATCCTCCTATCACGAGAAAGCGATCAATGCGCTGTACAAGCTCGCGTAGGAAATGCCGGCAATCTGTCTACCACACCAACATGGGGTAATCCAGCTGAGTGCCCTTCTAAACGGCAAAAAAAGCAAACTTGCGGGTTTGTTCTTCACACTTCCCCCTAAAGTTGAACGTCCCTTGAAAGCTGGTAGGCTAGGTTCTATTCTTAGACGGGTCAAACCACAGACTTTAAAACTGGTATCTGCCGTTACACTTGCTAAACGCTCAGCAATTAAGTGTAGCGCGGGGGATGAAATGAACAGAGATAAAAAATACGTCAGTGAATTCTTGACAAAATTTAGTCCTGGCGCTAAAGGACTTTAGTAGTTATAAAGCGCCATAAAGCCACACAACCATTCATTACAATGTTGAACGTCAAGCAGGGAAGCTGTGAATACCAAATTTAAAATTATTGGTTTTACCCGACTTGCAACCAAACCCAAGTCTACAACTCCCAAGGCGGACGCTCTTACCACTGGGCCATCTGAGCTGTTGAAGCTCGGCTATCTGAGTTTTTAGGCAAAATTTACAAATTAAAAGTAAATGCGTTACAAAGTAAATTTACAAATTAAAAGCAAATTAAAATTTACAAATTAATAGAAAATATTATTCAACCAATGCGGCTCGCTGTGATTTTCCGGTTTCCTCATCCCTGCTTCATAGCATAACCTTCGCTCGTCCATGCACAATTGCACATATGTGGTCTCGCTTCTTCAACGTATGTAAGGCCGCCTAAGGCGCAATTGAGCAAACAGGAGATCACTTCATCTCCGTTGAAGAGAAATACGCGGTTATGTTGCTATCAGATGATGACGAAACTAGAAGCTAGCTCACCAACATCACTGCTAGCTCCTGATCCAGTTACAGGCAACAACCTGGGGTCGTAAAAGGTATAGATCCTCGACCTCAGAGTTGTTTGCACTTGATCGGAGTCGATGCTCGGTCCAACAACGGCAACATAACCTGCTCGTGAGTTTGTTACTTACGTATTAAACCACACACGGCAATATAACCGTACATGTACAAGACGACTGACATCATCATAGATTTCAGGGGCAACATACAAATTGGCTAAACAGCTACGAACGTAAAAAAATATTGCATCAAAACTACGTACACAGGTCCTCAATGTTGCGGGTCGATGTTGCTCTCCATGTGGTTGGTCGATCCTCAACATCATATGGTTCTGTGAGATAAACAATTGGATAATATAATTGTATTATAAGTGGTTAGCTGCCAAGACATAAATGTATTGGCAGCTAACCCTTCTCCCCCCGTTCCTTTGAAATTCAAATTATATTGTTTGTGTGTCTGCCTGTTTGTTTGTTTGTTTGTCTGTTTGCTTGTTTGTTTAGAAACTTTGCATTCTCGAAAAAGACTCAGCCACTTGTAGATGAGTTGATTTTTAAAAAAATCGAAGAACAACTAAAAAAACTTCGGCACCCTTTTTCTTCAAAGTCAAAATCGAATCTTCATTATACTCGCGTCATTCTGATAAAGCGTGTAACGAGTGGCGGAGTTCATTTACGAAGCTTAGCTCCTGGACAACCCAGCTTCGAAAAAACATCGCAGCGTTGGCGAGCCGTTGACGACACTGTGTCCGATTTGATCAACCCGGGAATCGAACCCAAGACTTCTCGCGCCGACAGCGATGTCTTTCACCACTTCGCCAATCGCCATTTCTATGTTTCAAAATGGTCGGTTGAAAGTTTGCGATCTACTCAACATGCGAAGGCTCGTTCATCATAACTTCCCATCGCTCTCAATCCAACTATCTATTGTAAGTTAGTTTCTACTACAGGAGCCGCCCAACTGAAATGATAACTAACATTTGAATAAAGAAACAAAGCAATGTTCATGTAGTTACCTGTTGCTTTTAAGAGTTACACATTTTTTAGGACATCGAGAAATTCTCTCTTACGTTTCATTGTTTTCTTCAAACAACTCGCCAACTATATTTCAATCTGTCGAGGCTTGCTATAGGTGGCTTGGCTTCCATCGAACCGGTCTGTTGCCGTAATGGTTAAACACATTGCTCTGGATAAGGAAGTACAGGGTTCGATTCCCCCGCCGGTCAAATCGGACGTAGTGTCGACAACAACTCGCCACTTCGATATTTCTTCGAGTTGTGTTGCACAGGCGCTAAGCCGCGGAATGGACCCGCCACTCGTTACAGTGTTAGACGCTTCGGCGTAATACCGCTAGTATAAGTTTTTTAGTTGCATATTAACCTCCTATCACGAAAAAGCGATCAATGCGCTATACGAGCTCGCTCAGGAATTGACAGCCATCTGTCTATCACACCAACGTGGGGGAACCCCGCTAAGTGCCCTTCCCAACGCCACAACAAGTAAACTTGCCGGTTTGTTCTTCACACTGTCTTTTCAATGCTCAGCGTCAAGAAGGGAAGCTTGTGTCATTCTGATCATAATCAGTAATAAATTAATAGTTATTAATATTATTCGTTCTCTCATATACGTTGCATAAACCTTGAAAATTTGATTTAAACATTAGCTATTTCCAGGTCTTAAAATAATTATTACGTATATTTAACAGGCAAATTTCTCACCATTGAGTGGCTGCTCAGCAGTTTGACCTTGATATACATTTGTCACGTGCTGCGGGACGTTTGTAACGAACTGGCGTTGGTCTATAAAGACGTTTCGTCTTCGATCTAAAAAATATTTAAAGGTTTCTAAAATATTATTCTGTTTCAATTTTAGTAGGAAGTAAATACCTGTACTTTCAGCTGTATCGGAAGTCCGTTCCACTTGGCTTAATTCATCTCTTCTTTCAGGAGTGCGGCTAGGTTCTGATTGATTAGACATTGCAATTTTTAGTATTTAGTTATATCAAGATTAATTAATCTGTTTGCTAAAAACAGAACCATGAATTTTTGAAGCAAAACACAACACTAAAGCCAGATTTGCACCAGAGGCAAATACCCCGTGTACGATGCGACGTCAAGCAATAATTTCGCTAGCAAAGGCAGCGGTTACACAGAACGCGACGCAAAGCTGTTTCAACTTTCAAAATACTTCGACAGTTTAACACTGAAAGCTTCTGTAATATATCTCTTACACAGTAATAAGTTAATAACATCTGCTAACATAACAATTAAGCATCATATCAGCTTTAACTTAATATACAGTGGTGTAAAGTAACGAAATACTTTTACTTGAGTAGATTACTTGAGTAGTTTTTTCCGGTAACAAGTAGGGGAGATGTTGCACCTATGGGACAAAAATCGTGTTTTTTGCAATACATCAAAAATTTCACATTCTTTGTGAACAAAACTTACTTAATAATAAAGTTTAGTGTCTATGTTGAATCTTAAAAATCAAAAAGAGCTTGAAACTTGCCGTCTTCCGAGGCTTTTTAAGTGTTCAATATCATCGATCAGACGTCCCATTGGTAAAACACATAAGGGACTAATGGGACATGGTTATTGCGCCTGTTGTCTTAGTTAGAATATATAGTTTAAACTTACTGTAGGTAAACATTTGTGATTGAATTGAACTTAAACGCTATACTTTGCGATTACTGCTCACGTTTCTCATCATAATCACAACAAAATCGAAGTCTACTCATATATTTAGGCAATTGAAACACACATGATTGACTAATGTGCTTCGTAGCCCTACACTCCAAAAGCGCTAAATTCAACATCAAACTTAATAACTCCTGCTGAACGTTTAGTAGTAGCAGTAGACATTGGCTTGGGCAGAATTTTCATTACATCGGCAAGTTTAATCGAAGCGAGATCTTCGATTTCTGGATAAAAACGCCATTCTTAATTTTCATGGAGCGTTTCAAAAAAATTGCTTCGGAATCTCCATCTTCATCCGGACCATCGATTATTTATCTGAGCACGAAAAATTTTCCACTTGCTGTCCAACGAATATAATTTGACAAGCGTAAAGCCATTAACTAATTCCAGATTGCTCACAGGTGCGTTATTGTTTTGGCCACTTAAATTTTTCCCAGAGTCCTGAACAACAATAGGAGCTATCCCATCATCATATTTACGATGTACCAGTAGCTTACGGGTATCAGTAATGAGGTAATGTGTTATTGTTTAAAATTTAACAGCAAGGAGTATTCCATAACACTTTGATTGCGTGAAGGCACTTATGAGACAGTGTCCCAAAGGTCAATTATTGCAATGTCCCATTGGTCCAACATCAGCCATTGCTGATCAAACCAATTTTATTTCTTTAAGCTCACAACTTTAGGACTCTAACTCTTCTTATTACAAAACTTCTTTTACTGCCCAATCTTTCACAAAAAAAAAACTTGCTTTAGGGAATAATTCTTCAAACAGAAAACTAAAATTGTTTTTTACCACTAATTTTACTTTTTATCTCAAAAACCTATTCTTAAATCTTGCCTGGCAAGTTAGTTTGAAACAAATGCAATATCAAACTCCGCTTTGTAACGGAGTCGTTTAAATTATATTTTTCACACGTTTTCAAAATATGGCACTGTCCCACAGGGCCGAAACTAGGCAATGCGGCCCCCCCCTCCGAAATCATCTTTCGGGGCCCCCTAAAAACTTTTTCTTGGATGGTGATGCAAAAGAGCGAGCCCCGAAGGAGCGATGCCAAGCTAGGGGGGTCTGGGGGCATGCCCCCCCCCAGAAAATTTTGTGGAATTTCACCTTATTTTGGAGACTTTTTGTGCGTTTTGAGCCTTTAAAATTCCTCAGTTTTAACTAGGTTTAGTAGTCTGTTTAACTAGGTCCCTTCCAAACCCACTAAAATAATGCTGCAAGCAAACTCTACTCTAACATTTCGCTACCTATGCGAAGAAAAAACGTTTTTAAGGCTTATTTTTGCGCCTTTCACTTAAAAATGAGAGGCCCTTGGCAAGAGCGGATCCAGAAAGTTTTGGTGGGGGGATGTGATTTTAAATTAGGTTGAATGTTAACTAAATATAAAGACGTTTAGACCCGGAAACGGGCGTAAATAAGTCCTTTCAAAATGTTTCATGTCAGGGGCGTATTCAGAATTTTTTTCAGGGAGAGGACACCAAATTTCGTCACTTTTTCAAGCGCAATTTTTTCCCGGTAGAGTTATTTCAAGCAACTTAAGTAACAAAAACAACTTTACGGGGGTCCGGGGGCATGCTACCCCGAGAAACTTTTGAAAATTTGCATACTGTAATGGTCATTTTAGCGCTTTTCGAACAATTCTCAGGCAAAGTTTGTTCATAATTTTGGCCCCTAACTTTGAGTGATTTATCAAATATGATGCAATTTGTAAACACAGTTTCGATTATGCGTGCTTAAGGCGACTACGGTTTATTGTTATAAACAAGGGTGCAAATCTATGTTGAGCGTTGGGGGAGATGATTTAGCAAAATCGACCATTTTTTTATATTGGGGGGGATGATTTAGCAAAATTGACACGTCTGCAGATGTCCAATTTTTTGCCCACTATGAAGTGAAGACCAAAAAAAAGGTCATAACGTTCCCAGATGCCAATGTTTTTGCCCAAAATGAAGTGAAGGCCGAAAAAAGGTCATCACCTGCGCTGACGCCGAGTTTTGGGACATGAAAATATTGGGGGGGATGCTGCCGGATTATTGGGGGGGATACTTCCCTCCATGGATTTGCACCCATGGTTATGAGAGGTTCGAAATTATAGAAAAACTTTATTTATTCAAAGCATTGATGAAAATGGCTGGTGGGGGGATGCATTCCCCACATCCCCCCCTGGATTCACCCCTGGCTCTTGGTATGCTTCTAAAGGTTTGTTTGCTAGTTTTGCGACTGTTATTTTTCGAAAAATTTGCAGGGGCCCCCAAGGCCAAAAGCATAAATATGGTATGGGGACCCCACATCGCGCGAGTTAAGACAAAAATATATATTGAACCTTAGAATAGGCTTATTTAAGGCACCTTTATCATACGTTGATTAAATAGTACTACGTACTGACTATTTGCGGAGCCCCCTTTTTGTGCGCCCCCCCCCCCCCGGTTGGGAGGTTCGGGGGGCGCTAGTTTCGGCACTGCTGTCCCATTGGTGCTGATGTCTGGACGAAGGTTCTAACATAGCGAAGACGTAATTTCTCCAGCATTTCTTCCCGAGTGTCCCTCAAGAAAAATTTTATAAGAGCGGGGCCCCTCGACGGGCCCATCAAAACATGACGGGCCCCGGTACTTTGTACCCCTCTGCCCCCCTCTCACCAGCCCTGAGGCGCTATGCATAAGACGAATCCAGACTTGCTCAAGAGTTGCCTTTGTTTCCAAATTTTCCGGTTGAATTTTCTCTTGACTTCTTTAATTTGCTGCTTGCCAGATTCCACCAAGCAGAGATAATAATTGTGAAGCATTTTATCCAAGTACTCAACAACGAGACTAAGTTGGGAGTTGAACATAACCCTTGCGATCATGGTCGTCGTAAAAACGACGCTCCAAACCACTGCGCCACGCTGCTGACACGAAGAGCGCAAGCTCACTTCGCAGTCTCCTTCAATTACTGTTTAATTTTCTGATCGATAAATCGAAAATATTCTCAGTTATAAGTCTTATGATTTACATCAACCCTTCGGTTAAAAACATTATCGATAGCCTATGTGATGTCCACTGACAATAATGTTTCTGAATTTGATCTAATTTGATAATCCGCAAAGCAACATGAACGTGTGTGCGTGAAGCAGATGCGGAAGCCTTGCTGGACACTTTAATACTTGCGTCATAGCTACCCAGCTTTGCGCTCATGATCAGGGCTGGTGTAGAGACTCAAACAAGAATGGCACAAATACAAATCGGTAACAACAAATACAAATCAGTAGCAACAATAATCGTTTTTCAAGTTTGGTGCTAAAAAACATACCCGGTACTTTGTGCTTGAAATACCTAATATTATCCATTAAAACAAATGTGATGATGTTGGTATTTCACGGATTTGAAGTGATGTGGCCTGATAAACTTTAAAGTTATCGTTTCACACCTCCTGGAACATTCGTCAATACAGAGAATGCTAAAATTAATCTGAAACAGTTTAGAGAAGTTTATCATAAATTTCGTATTTTCAACAAAGTTAAACAAAAAGAGATCATAATTTTAATGCAATGACAGTAGAATAGTTCACTGCAAATCTTTTTGGGTAGTAGAAGTCCTTAAAAGTGGGTAAAAGTGCCCAATACCCAATTATTTATGATGCAGTACTCAAAAATATTGGGCAAAAACGTTTTTACCCAAGAGCGCGAAAAAAATATTGATTCAAAAGCTAAACCCAAGAATTTTTCTTGGGTAAGCGAAACATAATTGGGTTAAAATCAACCACACCCAAAAACCTTCGAAAACGTAATCGGGTTGTGTAATTTTGGCCAACTCTCAATTCTGTGTACTTAAGTAAATTAGTACATCGCCGGAGATTATTGTACTTCGCTAATTATTGCGTAACAAGGTAAAAATTTAAATTCATTCTAGGGTAAGAACCTAACATGAAGATGCTATAAGCAGTGGAGAGATTCAAATTTTCTGTCAGCCGGTTCTATAATTACAAAAGTTTTACTTTTGGCCGGTTCTGTTTTAACTAATGATACAATTAGGGGTTTCAATATTGAGATATGAAGCAGCTTCTACTCTACTCCCAGCAGTGCAAATATCATTCAAAATTATCCACTCCAGATGTCCAATTTTTGCGAGCCACACGCCTGTTGGATTTCTGCATCCATGCACAATTCTTGTTCACACATAAGCTCTTATAAAACGGTTGATGAGTGTACAAAATAATTTTTAGGAGGTTGATAACGATGTTTTCCGAAGTTAAATGCTTGCCATCTTAACCAAAAATCTCAAACAGAAGTTTGATTTGCCACGTGGTTTACTATCGCATTGTTACATATAAGCATTTATAAGAAAAACAAATTTGTAAATTGAAAAAATATTGGGTATTAAACTCCCAAAATGACGTATTTGCGTAAATGCCACTAAAGAAAAATTATTCATCATTTGTTGTTTTGTATATGAATCAAGAAGTAATTCAAATGAATCTGTTGAGGTAAGAAATGCGCATAGGGAACAATCCAGGACAGTCGTAATATGCGCAAGAAATGAGTTACTGTAGATCTTGAATTCCCCGAGACTCACTGCTGGGTCTCAATAATGAGTCAATTCACTTTCGCTTTTTTTGGGTTGTTGTTGGCAGTTTTGGGTACATGAATTGGGTAGAATATACCCAATCAAATAAGTTGGGTGTCTCAGCGAGTCTATCCAATTTATTACCGAAGTTTTTTGGGTTGTCACTACCCATTTTGGTTTGCAGTGTTCTTGCGAAGCCGATTGATCAGGTAGCGAAGCGCTATGATGTCACAATAACAAAATTCGTAACAGGTTTATACAATTAAAAAAATCGTATTTATACATTTGGCGCATCCAACAAATTAACACAAAATGAGATAAACGATCAACAAACCAACTTAACAAACAAATAAAAAGCTTTTTGACATTTTTTCACAATAAAACTGCATTATATTTTCCATTACTAGCGTAGCCAGAATTTTGCAATGAGGAGGGGTTGAAAATGACGTCCTATTTGACCATACGTTGTAAGTAGAAGCGGATCCAGAAAGTTTTGGTGGGGAGGGTGTAGATTTAAATTAGGATGAATGTTAACTAAATACAAAAACGTTTACACCCGGAAACTGGCGTAAATAAGCCTTTTGAAAATGTTTCATGCCAGCGGCGTATTCAGAATCTTTTTCAAGAAGAATGCACTAATTGTCGTCACTTTTTCGACAAGCTGCACAAATTCATGATCATTCAACTAGATTTAGTTCAGACGGAAATTGGGTCTCCATGCGTTGTAGCAAATCTCTTTGTAGCAGATCAAATCGTTGTAGCAGATCAAATCGTTATACAGGCTGCAACATCTCGAACAATCTACCGCCTGACGTAAAAGGTAATTCGTAAATAAGTTTCAACGTCTTTGTAAAAAAATTAAACAAGTTCTTCGGAGCAAACAATGCTAAAATAGCTCTTGTGGTTTCCTTGCCACTGTGAATCTGGTTATACTCTGTTTACTGAATTATTAAGCAATAATAATAAATACTTCCGTATCTCTATAGTTCTTGTGACTGTTTGTGTTATAGTGTAGTTCAAAGGTTTTGCAATATTCTGGAATAGATTCTCGTTTAAATTTTTATCGCATCAAGTTAGTTTGTGTACTTAGCGCTTAGATCCCTACTGCAATTTTTGTTTTTGATTTTTCCTTTTTTGTATTCTATAGCTTAGTGTAGAAGTGTGAAATTTTTATCATTATTAGGCATTAGTTATATCGTTATTAAAGGTGAGAGGCTGCAGACTCGGCGACCGCGCCAGTTCCTCGGAACAGGACACATCGTCTTTTCGCAGCCTCTCACCAGAAAGACATTGCGTAACTTTCCTTTTTAACATTTATCGTTTTTTTCATCGTTTTGTATCACGCGTTATGCCCGTTCTGTACAAAAATAAACTCTCTCTCTTTTCAAACGCAGTTTTTTTTTCTGCAGAGTTAATTTTAACCAACTTAAATACCAAACACGACTCTAGGGGGTCCTGGGGCAGCTCCCCTGGAAAAATACTGAAAATTTGCATACTGTAATGGCCATTTTAGTGCTTTTTAAACAGACTTTGGGGAAGGCTTGTCACATTTTTGGCCCCCAACTTTGAGTGCTTCACCAATGATGCATGTTGTTCGCACAATTTCGATTATGCGTGCTTAAGACGACTACGGCATATTGTTATGAAGAGGTTCGAAATTATAAAAAAAAATTTATTCATTCAAGACATTGTTGAAAATGGCTGGTGGTGGGGAATGCATTTGCAGCACACCCCACATCGCCCCCTGGTTGTGTAATAACAAAAGATGGCCTCAAATTTATGGAGGTATGTTTTAAACTAAAAATACCGAATTATTGTAAGGACGTCAAAGGAATGTTTTCTGGTGAAACAGCTACAGGCTAAAACGATATTCAAATGTTAGCGATTTAGTTCTATTTTGAGCTACAGTACGTACATCATTTTTGCTTGAAATCGTTTAGCCTTTTTTCTACGGAAGGTCTGAGGGGCCTAAGGCAATTTGGTGTACGTGAGCGGCACTGCCCTGCTAATAAAATTGCGTCATTGCTTCATAAGCATAACGGCAAAGAACAAGATTCAGGAAACAACGCTATGTAACTCTTGTTATTATGACAATTGCACAACCAGATTATCAATGACAAAGTATTTAACACTTCGAAACAAATATCAGAAAAAGAAGTAAGTATGACGTCATTTGAGGCTCAATGGGGGGATCGTAACCCCCCACCCCAATGGCTACGCTACTGTTCTCCATTAATGCACTGCTTTAGAATGCTTTGTGCATATCATACTATATAATCGCTAATCGAACAACTCGTGTAGAGGAGTAAAGACTCATTTGTAAAGGCCCAAAAAGGCTCATTTGTACGATTTTGAATCATCCTACAGTATTATTTTGAATTAACCCTACCTACAGAAATGATTCAAAATCGTACAAATGAGCCTTTTTGAGGATGCTTAGTTCCTGTAAACGAGTTGTTCGATTCGCGACTAAGCTAATGAGCTTATAGTATGATATGCACAAAGCATTCTGAAGCAGTGCAATAATGAAGAATATCATGCAGTTTTAGTATGAAAAATATCAAAAAGCTTTTTTATTTGTTTGTTGAGTTGGTTTAGTGATCGTTTATGTGGTTTTGTTTTAATTTGTTGGATGCGCCAAGTGTATGAATACGATTTTTTTAATTGTATAAACCTGCTATGAATTTTGTTATTGTGACATCATAGCGCTTCGCTACTTGATCAATCGGCTTCGCTAGAACTATTCTGCTGTCATTGCATTAAAATTATGATCTCTTTTTGCGTAATTTTGTTGAAAATACGAAATTTATGATAAACTTCTCTAAACTGTTTCAGATTAATTTTGACATTCTCTGCATTGACGAATGTTCCAGGACTGTGAAACGGTAACTTTAAAGTTTATCAGGCCACATCACTTCAAATCCGTGAAATATCAACATCATCACATTTATTTTAATGGATAGCATTTGGTATTTCAAGCATAAAGTACCGGGTATGTTTTTTAGCACCAAACTTGAAAAACGATTATGGTAACAAGGTGAGCTCTGAATTATGAACACCACTTAATTATGACGTCATAAAGAGTGGAGCGCGTTGGGGTCGTGAAATAAAATCGCGATGTGAGTATAACAAGCATGCTAATTAAAATATCGAATATAAATATGCACATTCCGTCAACTCTTACTCACAAAAGTGCGGTTATGCAACATTTGTCATTAATGAAGAAATGGGCTTTGTTAATGACGTCATATTATAAGGCGCATTTGTGGTTATAAATCGAAAATTTAAAGAAATACACTTTTTCCATAAATTGCCTGAAACAAGCCCTTCAAAAATATATAACATGTATAATTGTATATGTGCAGTTACGATAAAAAGCTGTAATTTGATTTGGAACTTTCAAAACCATCGATTTTTAAGGTGAGCTCTGAAATATCATAATCACTGTAACTTTTACCTTTGTCACGTTCGTTCAACCTCACTTGCTTTGCCAGGAAGATATAATTGCCGATGAAAAATTAATGTCATGCATTTATAATCGACTCACTTTGATAAACAAGAGCGCCAAAAATTTCTGAGCTGCCCCAGAACGTCGCTAGCACAGATTGACGCAATGGCAGTTTAGTCAAGCAGCCAGACCTAAGCAGAATTCGTCCTACATTTTCACTACAATTCTTTTCATCTATTTTGTCCTGATCTGTTTTCATTGCAATAAACTTCTCATTTTTAGTTACAACTTTTGCTTTCTTCGATAAACGCAATATTCTCACGTATCAACTTCAGCCTAACTTGCTGGCTTATATCCGCTATAGGCTATCCGTCAAAGGACTCAAGGCTCAAAATCAGGGGTGCCTTGGTAAAATTCGAACTAGGGGGTCTTTGTGTAATGCAAAAAAATGTAATATTTTATACCAGATGTTCTTCAGCTTTTTCAGTCACACCCCCTTTGGCGTTATAATTATTTTTTCACGCCTTACTACCCGTGACGTGTGAAGATTGTTGCCCCTCTCCCCCCCCAAAATGCTCCAGATGGGACCCTTTGATACCTACAAGCATAAGGGCATTTTCGCGTTTTTTCGACTCGGTTACTAACTTTCCTCATTAGCTACATTATTTCGAAAGACGTATCCAGATATTTCCTCAGTAGGGTCGCTCAAAACTTTTGTACACGCAGTATTTTTCGGTGTGTGGCAAAATCAGAGCAAATTTGAAGCGGAATAAAAATCAACGATGAATCTAGGGGGGTCCGGGGGCATGCTACCCCCGAAAAATTTTGAAAATTTATATGCAATTTACATCATGAAATTGCAATTGCAGTGCTTTTTCAGAAACTTTTTGACGAGTTTTTTCTTAAAAATTTTTGCGATATTGTGGGGCCCCTACAATTGCCTCCCCCCCTCCCGAACGGGGAGATCGAACTTCGGAGATGCCTTGCTACGGCACTGCCCATCACGCTTCAAAAAACATGCAGAAAATACAACAATTTTTTTGCAATGTCTAAATCGACTTAATGAGAAGGAAGCAGCTGTTTTGGGGAAACAAGTTTTGTTGTTTGACGAAAAAAAGATTTGAAAATACACGCTCAATCATTGAAGTCACGGCTCAAATCAATCGATTCATATATTCTTGAGGATGCAAATATATTACCGAGCGACAAGGTTTCAAAGAAAAAAAAACTCAAGAACAGGAACCTTTTACGAAATACGTTCACAAGGACTTGGCCAATTTTGAGGCCCCCTGGGCCACTGGGCTTTGGCCCCTAGGCCTCCTGGGCCCCCCGAAAAAACAGTTTTTTTTTTTGAAACTACGGGGGCCGAGCCCCCTGGGCTCTCTCACCAAGACAACTTTGCTCAAAATTTATCTTTTGCTTTATTGTAAAATCTAGAAACAACAAAATCTTGCAGCAGAGATAGCCTGATAAACGAAAATTTCGACGTGAATGCAAACTTATAGCTAGTACTCAGAATTAAAGTAAACAAATGTATCATATTTGGCGAAGCACTTAGAATTAAAGTAAAAAAATGTAAACAAAATTTGCTTGAGGATTATTCGAAAAGCACTAAAATAGCCATTACAGCATGCAAATTTTCAAAACTTTTCCGGGGGAGCATGCCCCCGGACCCCCCTAGAGTCTTTCTTGTTTCGCAATCAGCTTTAAATTAGTTCTGCCGAAAAAAATAAGCTTGGAAGAATGTGAAAATTATGCCCCCCCCCCCCCCTTTTTAAATTTCTCGCTACGCCGCTGCGTTGGTACTAAAAGTGCATTTTGAAAAAGCTACCCCCCTTGCCTTTACGACGTTCGGGTACCCCTGTGCAGTAGAAACGCATTCGGTGAAGTTTTGTAAATTTACATATTTGCATCAATGCAATGTTGATGAAATCAAATGAAGACAATCAAACCTTCAGAAAATGAAGCGTGCTTTGCTTTCTCATCCATTTCACAAATCGAATAAATGAACACTAAATTATTAATTTGCAACCAAATACTGTAGCTTAAGTTTGATTGGGACTAAATGAATTCGCAAAAAACTCAACACATGCCAACAGCTTATACATGAGAAACAGATGTGTAGAAGTTTTAAAAAGAAAGTTGCAAAAACGATCACTGACAGTTTAGTCAAGCAGCGAGAGCTATGCAGAATTCGTCCTGCATTTCCACCACGATTTATTTCACTCATTTTGTCCTGATCTGTTTTCATTGCAATAAAATTCTCATTTTTAATTACAACTTTTGCTTTCTTCGATAAACGCAGGGTTACCACCGGACCTCACCAAAAAATAAGCACGCTGCAGTTAGGTTACCAAACCGTCAATTTGTGAATCCACTAAAAACCGGTGAAGACGAAAAAAAAAGGTCTTCACGTCAACATAGTCCTGTTTTTCCACTATTAAATCAAAAACAAGCACGGGACTCAAAAATAAGCACATTACACGTTTTCTAAGACATTACCCTTGAAAATAAGCACAAATCTTAGAAATAAGCACGCAATGGTAACCCTGGATAAACGCAATATTCTCACTTATCAACTATAAGCCTAACTTGCTGGCTTATACACGCTGTATCTGTCAAAGGACTGATTGCTATTAATCTTTTCCTTTTTAATAAAATCAAGAACAACAAAATATTGCAGCAGTTATAGCCTGATAAAAGAAAATTACGCGGTGAATGCAATAACTCATAGCTAGTCGTGGTAGTCAACAAAAAGAACGGAAGTAGACGACCTGCTGTTTTCAACTCCGCCATAACGCAAAATAGCTAAATGTACACTCACAGCTAAACACAACATGCTCAGCACGTACACTGTATTGGTTGTGTTTCTGCATACAAAGACGTGCAAGCCAGAGATTGAAGTCGGGTCGGGTTTTTCGGGTCGGGTTCGGGTCGGGTCGGGTTCGGGCCGGGTTCGGGCCTAATTTTCATAAGAGAAATCGGGCTCAATCGAGGGCACACTAGCTAATAATTTTTTTACATTAGGATATTTCTCAAAACTAGATTTTTGTGCGTCGAACGGCCGAAGTGACTAGCTGGTAGTGTACAACAGATTTAGTAATAATTAGAAGCTCTTCTGCACTAAGATCATTTACAAAAGACACTGCGTTATGCATTGCTAATAAGTGCTCTAGCGCTCAGCTGGAACGCGATTTTTCCTCCTGCGGACTGACCATAACAGCAAGGCGGACATTGCTCTCTCCAGAAACCGTGGAGGCAATAGAACTACTGAATTCTGCTTATCAATAAATAAATCAATCATTGATTTATTAGTGTTTTTGTTTTGTTATTTTCTAAACAATAAAACTGCTTTGCAGCACATTACCATTCAATTACGTAGCATAGCCTACTTAATGAACCGGAAAAACTACTGTTGGGCCGAATCGGGCTTCCTTATGAGGCCTCGGGTTCGGGTCGGGTTCGGGCTTGAACCAACACGGCCCGATTCCATCTTTGGTGCAAGCAGTACTTTTCGCTTTCTTTCTCTTATCCTAAAGCTGATAAATACGGAAGCTCATAAGTGCAAAACACAAAAATAAGTTAAAACCCGATCAACAAATCTTTTTCACGATCAACAAATCTTTTTCGCAATCGACAAATATTTTTCGCAATGCACAAAACTTTTTCACGATCGACAAAACTTTTTCGCAGTCGACAAATATTTTTCGCAATCGACAAATCTTTTTCGCAGTCGACAAATCTTTTTCGCAATCGACAAATCTTTTTCGCAATCGACAAATCTTTTTCATGATCGACAAAACTTTTTCGTAGTCGACAAATATTTTTCGCAATGCACAAAACTTTTTCACGATCGACAAAGCTTTTTCGTAGTCGACAAATATTTTTCGCAATCGACAAATCTTTTTCGCGATGCACAAATCTTTTTCGCAATCGACAAATCTTTTTCGCAATGCACAAAACTTTTTCGCGATGCACAAATCTTTTTCGCGATGCACAAAACTTTTTCACGATCGACAAAACTTTTTCGCAGTCGACAAATATTTTTCGCGATGCACAAAACTTTTTCGCGATGCACAAAACTTTAAACCGATCGACAAATCTTTTTCGCAATCTACAAATCTTTTTCACGATCGACAAAACTTTTTCGCTGTCGACAAATATTTTTCGCAATGCACAAAACTTTTTCACGATCGACAAAGCTTTTTCGTAGTCGACAAATATTTTTCCCAGTCGACAAATCTTTTTCGCGATGCACAAATCTTTTTCGCAATCGACAAATCTTTTTCGCGATGCACAAATCTTTTTTGCGATGCACAAATCTTTTTCGCGATGCACAAAACTTTTTCACAATCGACAAAACTTTTTCGCAGTCGACAAATCTTTTTCGCGATGCACAAATATTTTTCGCGATGCACAAAACTTTTAACCGATCGACAAATCTTTTTCGCAATGCACAAATCTTTTTCACGATCGACAAAGCTTTTCCGCAGTCGACAATTTTTTTCGCGATGCACAAATCTTTTTCGCGATGCGACAAAACTTTTTCGCGATCGACAAAACTTTTTCGCGGCCAACAAATCTTTTTCGCGATGCATAAAACTTTTTCACGATCGACAAGTCTTTTTCTCGATGCGCAAATGTTTTTTGCAATCAACAAAACTTTTTCGCGGTCAACAAATCTTTTTCGCGATGCACAAAACTTTAAACCGATCGGCAAAACTTTTAACTAATTGACTAAACTCAATGTCAGTGCACAAAACTTTTACTGTAAGTGATGCGCAAAACTCAATGTAGATATCAACAAGAAAAAAGCTCACAACTTTGGCTTTTCGTTAGGCTAGAGCTAGTGGGAAGTAATGTGAATTTCGCCCGTTTAGCTCGACACCTCTGAACGCTTGCACAGTGCAGCACACGTATAATCTGTAGTGCGAGCGATCGAGAATGCGAAATAGTTCCGTAGGCCTACCTTATAATTTTAGCTACGCTAACAGCTGCAGTTAGGTTACACCACTTACGCTATAGTTTCCTACTTTCATGGCCTTGAAAGTTGACATACATAATTTCCCAAGGCCAATGTTCATTTTGCACGGACCAAAAACCTGAGGACAATTCATCTTTTTCCTTCTACGATCACTAGGCCTATCTGTTTGAATGATCATGTTAAAATTATGATTAAACTATTCCCCTGATGGCCCATTAGCTTATGCCCTCCATAGTTGGGTATGGGACAGGGTAATAAGTTAACTAAGTATCAACAATTACAAACATCCTTACAATTTCAGAATCGTGAATAATACAATTATAAATTGTCGTAAAAGCATAGGCCTCTCTTCTCCTGTGTTTGTACTCACCAGTCGCCACAACCATTGCACGTAAAAAACCCCATGTTGCATAACTGTCGTCATGCTCATGAAGAGCAGCTTTTTCAAATCTTTGTGCTTCAAAATAAGATTTGTGTAAACGTGTGGTTATGCTGTTTTTGTTGCATAAGGCATAATTGTTTTTGTATTGCAATCTCGTAAACTACTCCTTCGCAGACTTAAACTTTAGCAATGGAAGTTAATGAGCTCGGAACCGGAAGAAATTGAAACTAAGCCAAAAACTTTTAAAATCAATGTAACAGCTTGCGATCAAAGAAAGCGTTGACAAGACTCAAGCTTTATTTATTTGTTACTGCTACATCGCGATTACAATACAGCAACAGAGTGACTACGAAGGGACCGTGAGGTCATCGAGTCGAGTAGCCCCACAGGTTTACGACTTGAACATTGAAGATTGCTTAAGGTGAACATTAACTCGGCAAGTCAAAAATTTGCAACGTGAAGCGAAAAGCATTCATACGTCAGCAAAGAAGTAGCCTGGTTTACTAGAGTTCAATGCAAAAACAATTACCCAATACCTGTATGCCTTAAGTCAGGGGTGAGCAAACTTTTAGCACAAAGGGCCGCATTGGAAAAAATGTTAAAGCCGAGGGCCGCTCCGCTTGGAAAAGCAAAGCAAAAAAAAGGTCATCACCTGGAGCGAATCCAGAAAGTTTTGGTGGGGGGATGTAATTTTGAATTAGGTTGAATGTTAACTAAATACAAAGACGTTGAGACGTTTAGACTCGGAAACGAGCGTAAATAAGCCTTTTGCCAATGTTTAAAGTAAGGGGCGTTTCATGTAAGTAAGTAAGGGGCGTTTCATGTAAGAAATTTTTTCAGGGAGGGGGCATCAAATTTCGTCTCTGTTTCAAGCGTAGTTTTTTCCGGCAGAGTAAATTAAAGCAACTTAAGTAACAAAAACGACTCTAGAGGGGTCCGGGGACATGCTTCCCCGGAAAGTTTTTGAAAATTTACGTATCGCGATGGCCATTTTAGTGCTTTTTGAACAATTCTCAGGGAAATTTTGTTTCCATTTTTGACCCCTTATTTTGAGTGTTTCACCAAATAATGATGCATTTTTTTCGCACATTTTTGATTATGCGTGCTGAAAGCGACTCAGGCGTATTGTTATGAAGAGGTTCGAAACTATGAAAACTTTTATTTAACCAAAGGATTGCTGAATATGGCTGGTGGGGAGGATGCATCCCCCTCTGGACCCGCCCCTGGTCATCACGACCGGAAATGTCTTATTTTCCTCCCGAAATCAAGTGAAGAGCAAAAAACGGTCATTACGTCTGCAAACGTTCTATATTCCAAAAAATTTCACTAAGGCACAAGGTGCATCCTTTTGCAAGAGCTCGCGGGCGACATGCAGCCCGCGGGCCGTAGTTTGCCCACCCCTGCCTTAAGTGACAAAATCAGCATAACCACGCGTTTGCACAAATCTTAGGCCCATTATTTTGAAGGATAAAGATGATAAAAAGCTGCTTTTCGTGAGCATGACAATAATTTATGCAACATGGGTATTTTTACGTGCAGTGGTAGTGGCGGCTGGTGGGTACGAACGCAGGAGAAGAGAGGCCTATGCTTTTACGACAATTTATAATTGTATTATTCACGATTTTGAAATTGCAAGGATGTTTGTAATCGTTAATGCTTAACGTCAGGGCTGTAAAGTTCCTCAAAAAAAGTAATTAATGCCAATTACAGTATCTTGGCCAAAAAAGTAACCAATTACCGAGTAAAATTACTTTATAAATAAAGTAGGCTCTAACTAATTCCAATTACAAAATTACGGGAGGAAAAAAGTAATTTTCAAAAATGCCCCTGGCCATAAGCTACAGAAACTATCAAAAGAGTCAGGCATATTTCAGTCACTTGGCGCCATTAATTTTATTCTTTTTTACTAAAAGGCATGGCACAATGTCCCCCCCTAAATACGCTCCTGCGGTGAAGAACAAAAAAGGTCTACTTGTCCTCAGACGATGTCCTATAAAAAATAAAAGGTCTTCGTCTTGATTCGCGATATGAGGTCATATTTCTGTAAGTGCCAGCGGGCCGCATAAAATGGTCGCGCGGACCGGATCCGGTCCGCGGGCCGAAAGTTGCCCACGCCTGTAATAACATAATGTTACCGCAGATTATAGTTAAACGCACTAAAATTTACTTTTTTAAAATACAAAAATTTTCAGCGGCTGGGGCCCCAAACCCCCTTGCCTCCGGCAGCTTGGGGCTTCGACCCCAGACCTCCGACACAACCCCCCATTGCGAAATCCTGTCAACTTTCAAGGCCATGAAAGTAGGAAACTATAGTGTAAGTGGTGTAACCTAACTGCAGCTGTTAGCGTAGCTAAAATTATAAGATAGGCCTACGGAACTATTTCGCATTCTCGATCGCTCGCACTACAGATTATACGTGTGCTGCACTCTGCAAGCATTCAGAGGTGTCGAGCTAAACAGGCGAAATTCACATTACTTCCCAACAGCTGTAGCCTAACGAAAAGCCAAAGTTGTGAGCTTTTTTCTTGTTGATATCTACATTGAGTTTTGCGCATCACTTACAGTAAAAGTTTTGTGCACTGACATTGAGTTTAGTCAATTAGTTAAAAGTTTTGCCGATCGGTTTAAAGTTTTGTCAATCGCGAAAAAGATTTGTTGACCGCGAAAAAGTTTTGTTGATTGCAAAAAACATTTGTGCATCGCGAAAAAGATTTGTAGACAGCGAAAAAGTTTTGTCGATCGGTTTAGAGTTTTATCGATTGCGAAACAGTTTTGTCGATCGCGAAAAAGATTTGTGCACTGCGAAAAAGTTTTGTCGACTGCGAAAAAGTTTTGTCGATTGCGAAAAATATTTGTCGACTACGCAAAAGTTTTGTCGATCGTGAAAAAGTTTTGTGCTTTCCGAAAAAGATTTGTCGACTGCGAAAAAGTTTTGTCGATCGTGAAAAAGTTTTGTGAATTGCGAAAAAGTTTTGTCGATTGCGAAAAAGATTTGTCGACTGCGAAAAAGTTTTGTCGATTGCGAAAAAGATTTGTCGACTGCGAAAAATATTTGTCGATCGTGAAAAAGTTTTGTGCATTGCGAAAATCATTTGTCGACTACGCAAAAGTTTTATCGATCGTGAAAAAGTTTTGTGCATCGCGAAAAATATTTGTGCATTGCGAAAAAGATTTGTCGACTACGAAAAAGATTTGTGCATCGCAAAAAAGATTTGTAGATTGC
Source organism: Trididemnum miniatum (assembly GCA_964006365.1). Lineage (NCBI taxonomy): Eukaryota > Metazoa > Chordata > Ascidiacea > Aplousobranchia > Didemnidae > Trididemnum > Trididemnum miniatum. Next base: position 2,236,820 of record OZ023233.1, read on the forward strand.
GAAAAAGATTTGTCGACTACGAAAAAGTTTTGTCGATCGTGAAAAAGTTTTGTGCATCGCGAAAAAGATTTGTCGATTGCGAAAAATATTTGTCGACAGCGAAAAAGTTTTGTCGATCGTGAAAAAGTTTTGTGCATTGCGAAAAATATTTGTCGACTGCGAAAAAGTTTTGTTGATCGTGAAAAAGATTTGTCGATCGGGTTTTAACTTATTTTTGTGTTTTGCACTTATGGGCTTCCGTAGATAAACGTAATCGCTAATTTTAGCTAATTTCTCTGCAACAGTTTCTATCCGAAAACACAGAATTACGCTCCTCAAACATTTTGCTACAGGCCTTATTATTTTCTGTCATACGTTTTCTTTTATGCTACTTCTCGATTTTATGTAAAAGGATTAGGATCATAATTTAGTTGCTCCGTTGTTTTTTTAGGGGATTTTATTCATTTATTAAGTTCTTTCAGCTTGATTATTGGAACAAAACTTTATCAAAATAACAATGTATGGGTAACGGAACGACCGGGGCAACAATTTCGGCCGGGGCCGGAGTTTATACAATTGCTTTATATTGTGTCTAGAATACACAACTAAGTAGGCCTACAGGGGCGGCGCCAGCCAGAAATAAGTGGGGGAAACAAATGAAGCGACAAAAATTTGTAAAAATTTGGATTCTTTCGAGAAAGCGTGGCGAACCTCCTTCAAAAAATTTCAAAGTTTTTGAATTAATTTAGTGCATTCTGGCGTATATCCAGGAATTTTTCGTCGAAATGGGGTCTTATTATAAAGTAAATATAAGATACTAGTGAGCATAAATGTTCGGAAATTGACATCGCCTTTTGCTTACTGTTATCGTGTCTATATAGTAGCCCGGTCTGTAGTACAGTGCATTACTGTACTTTAAGGTAGGCTATTAAAAAACAGTCTACCCTGCAAATAGACCAAATTTAGAGAAACATATGATGTATTATTACAGCATCGCGGTAAAGAATGAAAACGAAAATTGAAAAATTGTGAAAATGTCAAAAAAAACAATGGCACTTACAGAATATGAGAAGCGTAGTAACGGTTAAAAGGTAGTACAGCATCTTGTGGTCAAATTATGTGCTTCTGGGTTTACTGGACACTTTATCTGGTGACTTCTTAAAATTTTTGTCGTGTTTTAAAGACAGAAAAAAAGAGGCTAGGACGGGGTCCACGTCTGCCCCCTCCCCTACCCCAGAAAAAAATTGACTGACTTGCACGATTTACAAAAATGGGCCTGAGCAGAAGTGGGAGGAATAGTACCCCCCATTCCCCCCCTTGGCGCCTCCACTAGCTAAGTAACCTACTTGCGTCCTCATTCCTCATGTAAATGCCACCATTAGTGTTACGTAATGCTTTCGTAATTGTTTTCGTAATGCTTTCGTAATTGTACACACTTTTCATTGAGCTTTTCATTAGTGCAGCGTTTCTCAAACCATGGGTCGCGACTTAAATGTGGGTCGCCAAGGTTTTATAAATGGGTCGCTGACACAAGTAGAGGGCTCAAGCCCTACATTGCTTATGTGTGATTTATAGATAGGCCAAGCATCAGATTTTTAACTTTTGTGTACCTAAAAGTTCGACAATGTTGAAAGGTTTGCACGTCATCAGACGTTGATAGGGTTGTTTGTGACCACATAATAATTGTTGTGTTTTATTGTCTATTTTATCTCGGCTCGTGTGACCACATAATAATTGTTGTGTTTTATTGTCTATTTTATTTCGCCTCGCGTCGAATAATCGAGGGAGGGTGAAGTGAAACAATATTATTTGCGTAAAACTGCCAAAAAATGAAACAAACTCCACATTCTCGTAAATTTTTTGAAATCAGCGACAAAACTGCGATGAAGTGATCATTAACTTCAGGTCAAGACTTAACTTGACGTGTGACTAAAATGACGTCATTATGGTCTTGCTTCCGTGGTAATTTTGCCCCTCCCCCTTTTAAATTTTTTTCCTACGCCACTGCTCGCAGGATAAGCTGCTGTAATTCTAATTTGATATTTTGTTGTTTCTTTTTGTTTTTAATTGGAGAAAATTTAACTGTGACATAATAAAGTTCAAAGAGCTTTGTACACGAAGTTACCTGGAAATCCAACAGTTTTTGAGATTTTGTTCACTTTTGTCACAAAGTTGCATAAGTTGGTACGTTGGTTTGATGGCATCAATGAAGAAAAGAAACGAACAACAAGTGACGCCATAAGCCATCGCTGAAGTGCTATAGGATGTACTGTAGCTATAAATTTTTGAAAGAGGGGGCTGAAAGGGGGCTCAAAATTTCTATGATGGGCTAAAAAAACATAGGGGGGGTTTCAGTCGCCCTCAGCCCCCAGCTTCCAACGCCCTTGAGTTTGTCCATCACCAAGATGATAATTAGATTGCCAGATTAGCCATGGGCACGATTTTGTTACAGTTGCAATCGTAATTGTAACACTCTTTAAAAAAAGCTTCCAAAAATCGTAATTTATGTTGAAAATATTCAGAAGCTTTCGCAGATCCCCTAAAAACGTTTTGCGGACTCGACGATTTACATCTGTAATCTTTGTTTTTCATTGTTTGACATAAAATTACGAAATAGGTAAAACTCGTCACGTGCTTTGCGAAAATTACTTTGATGAAACAAGCAAAGTATATGCATTAAAAGTGATCAATTTCTTTTTTTCATTAGCAATTACCATGTCGTTTTTTATGAATGAAAAGTTTTTCACAAACGAAAAATCGCTGTAATTATTCGCAAATTGCTCGAAACAGCATCACTGGGTTTCATTTGTCTCCTCATGGCATTATGAACGCATAAAACAACGCCCGAGGAAGCGAGCAAGCTGACCAACTGTGCCAAAATATTGTTTCATTAAAGTATTTGTTGCAAGCAGCCATCAGACGGTGGCATTGCCAGCGTACGATACCTCACTGCACCATTTCCTTTTCAAGCTTGGCATGTTTTGGTAGACCACAATTATGTCTAACTAAGCTTTGAAGTGAAAAAATTTCTTTTTTCTTGAGTATTGTTAACAATGTGATGATCTTGATAAAACAGTAGCAACAATTGCAGCGCAACCTTTCAACCAGAAGCCGCTTGGGGAGCTCCAGGTTATTTTACAAGAAAACCGAACTTTTACGGGCCTTTAACGCGATTCGCCTTCCTGAGAACAATTATTCTTCAACTTGACATAAATTTATTGCTGTGAGTTGTGGGTGTTACTCGCAAATAGTGAAAGATGGAACAGTTTCTACATAAAAAATAAACATAATTTTATACTTGGACAAGGCTTATTCAAATAGAATAAAAATAGTTTCTGAATTGTTCTTGCCCAAGCTCGCTTCGATAAAAACAATACTCTTCAGCAAAAATTTAAAAAACATTATAAAAACTTTCAAATATCAACACTTCATCAACTAACAATTGTAAAATCATAAAAAACACTTGTTAACTTCGTTCATCATTACTGAAACGGTGCTTGCCAATATGTCTTTTTTAACTGCGCTTTGCAATGCAACTTGCTGCGTGCATTGCTGATTCTCTAGTGACGAGCTGCCAATGCTGCCACAGCAAATTTTTAAAAATCAAAAGGTTTTTGAAAAAAAGCCACAAGTTTTGGACTCAAAATCACAAGTTTATAAAACCAAACTTTTAGTGACTTTTACTGCCAATTTGAGGTCTTTTAGTGTTATCACATTTAAATCAACAGTTATGACTTTTGAACTACATAGGCTACACTTTTATAAAAGAAACTATAACGTGTTTGTTTTTAATGCTGAACTCCGAAAAAAACCAAATGGTTACTCAAAGTCACAAAATTTTCATTTATTAGAGGTGATTAGCTTAAGAAGAAAATGTTACCAAGAACTTAAAACAACTATATATTTTATGTAAGCCTAGTAACTTTAGGTTGATAAAAACATGAGACATTGAAATTAACCGATTAAACAATTTCAAAAGCTTAAAATAACACTAACCGCAAAGCAGAATATCAAAGAAAAAACAAGCACCCTATACGATAATCTCAGATAAAATTGCAATTATGCTTAACAACACTGAAAAGAAACACGAACTTGTTAAAGGCACAATTCAAAATTCAGATTGAACGCAACTTTAATGGCATAGCAATGCCACTTGGATAAAAAAAAATACCGCATACCGGTACACAACTCCTACAAACCACCAGCTTGTGACTGAATGTGACATGTTAACAAAATAGTGGGGCAATTCATACATTCATACAGTTAAAGAGCTGCTGTGATTGCACAAACCCGGTTACATGACCATGACAATTTCAAACCTCGCACAATTTAAAATCGCGTGAATTATCAAGAACTAGGTGAAAGTTCACAACAAAATGCGTAAAAATAGCGAAAACTCAATGTTGTCCTCGGCTTTTCTTTTCACTAAGAAGTATTTATTGTCAGCGAATTGGTCTGCGTAGCAATCGCGCACGGATTACAGATCCTACATGATGGGTTCGATTTATCGCTGGAGCCGATCTGACATGTATGCCGGGAAGCTGCTGAATCGAAGAGTGCAACCTTATTTCGTAGTCTCCTCAATTACTGTTGAATTTTTAGGTCAGCATAATTTGAAATGAACCGGAGTAATTTATTAATTAGTTAGAAGCAGCATCAGTTGCGCACAGGTGGCGATTAGATCGTATGGAATAGCATTTGCGATTTAGCTGACGCTGGTTCGGTTCTTGCATAGACTGATTTTTACCGCACAGAAGCATGAGATTAAACTTGCTATCATGGCAACTTTGTTTGAAGCAAAGTTTTTGCTTTACGATTAGCAAGGCAGTCTTTTGATTTTGGATGCTCCATGCTTTTTCGCACACTTGTTTTTAACCTTAGCCATACACATTATGAAAACTCTTCTAGCTTGGACTATGTACTGTGCTACTGTTTGTGTTTCTACAACGGCATTTTAATTTGCAGACATCATATACTTGGAGGTTTGCTTAATCCTATAGTTTAGTATGAGGTCAAGATTGGCTTTTGTAAATATTGAGATAATTTTTTTACGTTTGTGGTCGGAAGCGGCGGGAGGGAATAGCAGTTTTAAAAATTCTAGTTTCGTGTCATCGCTCTTGTCAAAAATCAACTGGTCAAAAATTAAAAATTGAAATTGAAATCAAACAATAAAATGCATTTAAAATTAAAACGTTCTGAGATATTCTGTCTGCATGTTTTGTACTAAGGAAATTTTTTGGAGAATTTTTCAGTTGCGATGAAGTAGATTAGTATCGGCTTCACCCGAGATGGTCGCTGAACTAGAAAGTTGAGAATACAATGAATATGGGACGAAAATAGCTTATAGAGGAAAAATAAAGCCGCTGTAATTTTTAAAACAAGACGTTTCGACAACATAAATTCAGCTGTTATCATCAGCAGTGCACAAAATTGAAAATACTGCCTTGCTTACGTTGCTTATAATGACAGTTGAATCTATGTTGTCGAAACGTCCAGTTAAGAATTACTATAGCTATATTTTCCTCCCAAACTAACAAAGTGTTTAAATAGATTAAACAACATTCTCGGTCTACAGCAGCAGGAGTCTGTTTATAATTTTCACACAACTTTGCTAGTGATGAGTAAAGTGCAAATACGTAGTGTGAAAGCGCACTGCCGGTGGCTAAAATCACGTCGTTACGTTGGCTTGATGTGACTGGTTCAACAACTTTTTTCGTGCAAATAAGTCAAAATTATTGCTGCTTAAAAGAACGGAGAGAAACTGGCACAGCGTTAAATCGTAGTGAATCATTCAACAGCTCAGGCAGAAATGGAAAACTCAACCAGTATTGAGCCAAGTTTATGTATTGAATGCACAAACCACTGTCAAATTAAAGTAAAACGAATGCGAAAGCGCAAGTGCGTATACATAACTGCAGGCGGTCAACATTGTTTCGACCTTTCAGGTCTCATTTGTACAGCTGGTGTGACCGACATATATTTGAAGCCACAAGGCCGTATTTAGGGGGGGATGAGGGGGGTTGAAACCCCCCCCCGCAATATTTTTATAAGTTTGAACTAAGACAGTAAAAGCCCTGCAAATCGTCAAAACATAGCACAGTACGCAGGAGTAGAATGTAACATTTTGACCCGAAGGTCATTGTCGCGGTATGCGTTTCTTGATAAATCATAAAGGTCAGCCACAGACTTGTCAGCGCTCCAGGCGCGGGGTGCCGCAGCATTTGATACATCTGTCTGATGGTTAATCAAGGCCGTATTTAGGGGGTGATATTGGGGGATCAAATCCCCCGAAATATTTTTGTAAGTTTAAACGAAGACACCACAAGATTAGTCCAGTAATGATCAAAATTGTAGTATGCAAGTACTGTAGTAGAATGTAACATTTTGTCCCTCGAGTTACCGTTGCAATAGTGCGTTTCTTCACAATAGTGTATAGCGCTCCAGCCACAGGGTTCCGCAACATTTTGTGCATTTGCCGTATAATTAGTCCAGCTATAACGGTATTGGAGTATAACTTATAAGACACGAACCCATAAAATAGCAGGAGCATTTGTGTACTACTCATACAAATAAATTACGGTAAAGCATGGAGACTGATGAACTGTTGTTTTTAAATTGATTGCTAACTTATTATTCTAGTGCAGGGGTTTGCAACCTTTTTCACTGGGGGGCCACTTTCGAAAATTTTAACAACGTCGAGGGCCAGTCACCGTCAAATATGTATAAAATTATAAAATGCTAAACACAACCCGTGTATTATAGACGGTACAAATAGCTAAATAAATCGATTTAAAAAAAAAAATTTTTTGTCCTGCCATCGTCGAGGGCCACATTGACTGGCCTGGAGGGCCGGATTGTGGCCCGCGGGCCGTGGGTTGCACACCCCTGTTCTAGTGGATGCCCGTCAGTGGCGCAAAAGGAGCAGGCGCCTGGCTTGTTCTAAAACTGTCACCGTATGTGCACTACCAGTTTACTGCAAATTTTGCAATAACTTCATGTTCAATGATGGTTCAACTAATAGATAGCTTTGATTATGTGTCGGATGATACTGCTTGCTGGAAACGGAAGTCGCTTTCTGCATAATCATGCTAACCAAAGCTTGATATTTACAATTATTTTAGTAGGCTAGTGCAAATGGAAACGTATTGAAGGTGCAAACGTTACAAATAGTTTGCTTTTCCATTTTCTAAGGAAGTTATCGTATTACATAAAATCAATGCTTACCGGTACTCACAGAGCAGTGATTTTAAGGTAAGCATTGATTTTATATAATACGATAATTTCCTTTTTATTTACATAAATAGTCGTTTTCCTGTTAATTTACATAAATAGTCAAAAAATATATAATCCAAAATCAACATACAAACTCTTTTGTATATTTATCAAAACGTATCACATTTATTAAACACTCACTTTAAAATAAATATACGAAAATATATAAACATAAAGTTTTGCGTATTTATTTTTGTGCGTATATGTATGCTCCTGTATCAAATAGTCACTTTGTTTCGTCTATTTAATATAGTTTATCCTCGTTATAAATATCCAAAAATAAACACTCAAAAATATATAGACAAAAATAAAGAGTCAAAAATAAACAATCAAAAATAAATCAACAAAACCTTTTGACTATTTATTTCATATCCATAAAATATATTATGCCGAACGCAGAATGGGTGCAAAAATTGCCTGGTCATTCCTTACAGGATTTACGGGTACAGGAGAAAGGATGAAATGGCTAAGGAAGGTAGGCAGGCCAGTCGAGCTGTTTTTTAGCTCTTAGGGTATACGAAATGGGAGAGTGAATACAGGTATTGACAATAGTAGGACAGTTTCAGAATAGAAGAGGAGCGATTAAACCAAAAAGGGTTAAGTGAAGCCAAGCAGTGAAATACTGGAAATGTTTAACAGCGCTCCATACAGCAGTCTAAGTGTGAATTCGACGCTTACACAAAGAAATTTACTGAAGATGGCAATAAGAATCGGAGTTAGGTTCAAGATTATACGTAGCGTTGAGGTCAAGACTACTTGGTTAGAAGTTAGAATTTGTGTTCACAGAGTGACAAGTTCACAAGCAACTAAAGGTAATGGCTGCTGGTACTTGGGGTGCCCCTTTTTTGGGCAATTTTTTAATTTCAACTTGCCTGGGTGTTGGATTTTTGCCTTGGGGTGAAATATTAGGAAATACAAAATTTTTTGAATTTGAACCGCGTTTAGACTCTGCCCCCTCAGCTTTTTTAAATCGCACCCCCTAAAATAGTTAATAATGCATAAAGTTTGACTGGGAAGTGCTAGATATGCATTGTTGGTATTCATTTTCAATGTTTTTCAGAGATGAAGACAACTGTAACCTTTATTTTATGATTTAAGCAACTTTATTATTTCATGATTTACTTCGGTGTCAGAATTCGATGCGCTCTGAAATAAAACAGTTGTGTGGACACCAAATTGTTTAATTTTTTGCAACCAATATCCACATACGAGTCTCCATGCACAAAGCAGGATACAAATAATTCACCGGGGACACAAATGCACAACCTAAAAAGGAATCAGAATACGCAAAAGCAGACACATGAAGGATGTATACAGGGCCGGTTTTAAGCCGATTTGACCGATTTTATCAAATTGGGCCCCGCACCTTGAAGGGGCCCCGCACTAGTGGGGGTCCGTTGCTGTATTATGAGGCACAAAATGTTGGAAAGTGCCATAAGTTGAACCAGTGCTTAATATGGACCATTTTTAGCGTTTCCTAAATTAGGTAAAAAAATTGGCAACTCGGTAGCTTCCAAAACTAAGCATCGGTAAAGAAAAAACTTACGCAGTTGTTTGATTGCGTGGGTTTGCTGTTAACAAGAAAATGCTTTAGATAGTTTTAGGGGGGTTAATTTTATATTCAGTTGTAGCTTTTTAGCATCTATATAGCCCATTGAAGGAACCATGCTCTCCTCTTTCAGCAATTGACACGTAAGTTAAATATTGTCTAACATACTCCATTTGATAAAACCAAAAGCTTCGAAAAACCTTCAAGATTTATGGTAACAAAAAGTCAATCGTGCAGTATTAATCAGTTTTCATAATACGCAGTGGCGTTGGAAGTACTTATAGTATGGGGGGCTGAAATCTACATTACCAAGCCAACGTCAGCTTATTTGGGGGTTAGGGGCTTCTCTGTTCCAGACCCCCCCCCCCCAGATTGTTATCGCAGCATCAAATAACGCGCAATATAATTTACTTCAGTAGCAACGGAAGTTGCTTGAAGCAGGGGCGTATCCAGAAGTTTCCTCAGTGGGACGCCAAATCTTTGAGACTTTTGTAGACGCGATTTCTTTCGACGTGTGGTAACAGGAAAGATAATTTGAGGTAAAATGGGGAGTAAAAACGGTTCTAGGTGCGATGGCATGCTTTCCCGAAAATTTTTTCAAAATTTAAATACTGCAATTACAATTTTAGTGCTTTTTGAACAACTTTAAAGCAATTTGTTGTTAAATTTTTTCACAAGTCTCGCTATGAATTATTGTTGAACTGCAATGAGTTTAGTTAAAAACTTTGGAAAGGAGGGGTGCTGAAAAATATGTAGGGGAGGGGGGCTTTAGCCCCTACCTTCAACGCCCTAGATGGTACGGATCACCATCATTGCCTAATTTGGATCAGCATGTAGGCCTTACTTACATTCCAGACACTATGACATAGTCTGATTTTTCAGTCCGACAATCGGTTTATTTCGGGAATTGCAATGTCATGTAGTTAAAAGTAACTTCTATAATTGCGCAAGCATGGTTTTTACTAGTCTAGAGTAGAGAGCTACCGTTAGCCATTACTAAAGATTCTGACTTCGAAAATATTTTGAATGATTTTGCTAATAAATAAGCTAGAAAAGTCTTTTTCTGAAAGAGTATAAGGTATAGCGACGTGGTTGAGGGCATGACACGTAAGTTAAATTTTGCCTGATTTGCCTTTTTTTACAATGCCTTTCTTGATAATTTGCCTTTCTTGATAATTTGCCTTTCTTGATAATTTTAAAAATAAAACGATACAAGCATCCATTTCAGATTAGATTTCTATTTCTAACTGGGCCCCGCAGTTCCTAGCACCGGCCCTGGATGTATACACAGTACACAGAACACACAATGCACAAAACGTGGCACGCTATCATTGTTCAAAAGATCTTCTTGCAACTCTCTTGGATTTGCCTAATCATCGCTTTTTTCTTGCTGCCAAACTTCACAAGGCTTCACAAATTTGGCGCTTCTGTCCAGCTACTCGGCTAGTTGTCTTTGTTGTCAGTTTTACTCCACGTTCCACTGCTTCAGTGTGATTTGGATGACTAAGTTGCAGTGGTTGTTTGAGAAATTGCTTGATATTAGTGCAAGATTTTGTCAATGGTGGTTCATGCGAATTCAGAACTCCTTTATTGTTTGAATGGTAAGTAATATATAGCTGTTCGTCCTTTTTCATAACTGTCAACGAATTCAGTGTAGCACTTTGCATCGAAATTGCATCTGGATAGTTGAAACTCTCGAAGGAAGTATGATTGTGGGCTTCTCTTTCGTTATTGCGTCTAATTTTGGAAATCATATTCACAGCTTTTGCTCTGATTGCTTTGTTGTCATCCCCTAACATAATGAGAAGAACATTTTCTGGGTAGGCAAAATAGCAGTTGTCTGGAATACTTTGCTGTATGATTGGCAGGAGACTATCATCACTAAACAGCTTTCGCATGGATTTGATTTCTTGAAAAGCACCTTTGATCCATCTACGATCGTGCTTTTATGCTTTGTATGGAGATGGGTTTTCCAATGTCAAAAT